>CM039681.1:23099569-23569569 GCA_022537955.1 Schmidtea mediterranea
TACAGGGTTTGGAAGATCTATTCAAATTGCGCAAATGAATGCTGCTTCACAGGCCCTGGAAACCCATAAAAGTTAGTTTTCATAACTATTATAATACATAGATTTGTTACCCACCTCGGAATCAGTAAATGTGATTCAGATAGGTTTTTTAAATTCTAAACTTATTTTGATTATTTAATTACTATCACTATTATTAAATCTCTATCTGACTCGCTATTTGAATCCAATTCAACTTGATTTAATTACACAAATTTAATTAAATAAATATATTCATTAAAACAAAAAATAAATACCTTTGGATTATGTTGTGGAAATATAGTTAAAAATTTAATTTTTATGCTGAATTTTCAGAAAATCTATTGTCGATTATTCGTGTTTTTATATTGGATATTTGTTTATTCTGGGATTCTGAAATGGAATACATTATGTTTTTAAATAAAATAACCTAGATAAAAGTAGTTATTTAATTAGGTAAAAGTAATTAAAATGATACCATTTGCTTCACGATTCGTATGAATCAAATATAAAATATATTGCAATAAAAGTACAGTTGTCACTATTGGGACTGTTGCAGCAATTTCTCTTTCAGGATCGATAAGCTTTGTGGAATCGTTTTAAACTGTAAAAATGTATTATTTTTTATCTGTTCGCTTCATAAACATTGCTGTTTGATATCTTTTTAGCTGCTATAACCGTATCAAACTTCTCAACTGGAGCTTTCACAATGATTCTTTCATGTTGTATTGTAAGAATGATTCAAAAGCTGAATTTCGATCGACTAACTTCTTTTCTCTTAAATTATGCTAATTCCAAACACAATATCTGGAAATTATTCCAAGATGTGGCAAATAGTTCTCAATCATGAATTTAGATATTCTTAATATCTCAAAAATATATATAGTGATATAACGCAAATTATATTCAAAGAAGCCGATGATTTGATACTTATCACTATTGATAGGTTTACGAGAGAATTTATTATCAATCGGAATAAAATCTCCATGAAACGTTTTGAAAAATCTTTGCTGCATTTTTTGTGTTCACAAAGGTCATTAAATATCTTTTTGCTATTTTCACGTCATTTTTGGTTTTTGTGAAAGTAGAATTATCATGCAATAATACAACTTGTTATTCTTTATCCAATAACATCTTAAAAATACATAATAATAACTTATTTTAAATTATACTTTTAATCACAACTCACAATGAGTAGTATTTTGCTTTGAAAACATTAAAGACGATCTTTTGTCAGAAAATATATCCAATCTGGTCAATTTCGAATTAAGTTTTTAAAATTTAAATTAAAAAGTTTAAGGTTTGAAAATGGTTGAAAATTAAATGGAACTAATTTTGTGTAATTTTTATGGATTTATGTTTTTGTTTATTGATATCAACGAAATCAGAAAATTGTTTTGAAAATTTTAAAGTTTGAATATTGATTAATTGAGTTTCTGTAAAGTTTGAAAATAGATTAATTTTATTTCTTTTATTTTAAAAATGGAAGAAACATTAATTTCTTCAAAAATAAATAATTCTATAAATTTAATTATGACTGAAGGATTCACAGATAGTTTATTGAAATATTTTCAAAATACTGATGTTGAAAGTGTTTCCACAGAGCAACCGCTTAAGACGACTCATTTGTTGGGGAACCAAAGATAAGTCTTCAAAAGATAGAGATATGGTTATTAGACTTTATGGCATTTAAAATTGAATGGATTAATGATGATAAATGCAATATTTTGAATCAATTACAATTCAATTAAGTTTTTGAGAATTTTACTGAAGAATATGAAGTTGATAAGGAAATTGATATTAAAGAATCACATTCAGAATGTTGTTTGTCAAATTGGTATCTGGAGACATGTTGTTAATTTGTTAGATGAAACGGAAAAAATGTCTTGGAGAATTGCAAATACTAACGATGAAAATACAGAATTCTCCACAGTTACAGAGACCGCGAAGCTACGGAAAAGACAGAAATCATCACAAACCGTTCTCATTATTTCTTTTTACAGCTTTTTATACTGGTTATAAAATAATGTTGACCTTTCAAATTCCGCAAATTATTAGTTCGACAGGAATTTTTCAGCAAAAACTAAATCTAGTAAAGCAATTTTATTTTTCGAATTATCGATATTACATTATAATGACATAAAATAATAACATTTTGTAAAATATTTAAAAAAATAATTTTATATGTTAATTAAATAGTGAAAAAAATCAATTATTTTTTATATATATTTTTATTATTTCAAGTCACTATGTTTTAATTATTTTATGTCACACAAAACACTCGATTTTAGCTAGTAAAATGAATAAAAAGTCAAGCACGTTGACACGCTTAAGGCGCAGAAATATCAGATAACAAAATACTCAAAATTAGATTCTATTTAAATCTATGAAATTCTCTTCCCGCTAAAATATTCTAATTTCTGCGTTAATATTTAGCTGAATTTCGACAACTAAACTATCAGGAGAAAGTGATTACAGATCATTATGATTATAATACGAGAGAGAAAATCATGAATCAATTCGAGAACTGGGATAGTGAACTCATTGACAAATTTGTCACATCTGATATGCCTCCGAAGCCAATGCATAGGAAACTAGTTCCAACATCAAATATGGATGTTTCGACGAAAAATCCACTATTAATCAAGTCAGAGAAACCGAAGGACAGATTAAAAAACATTGCATTTACATCCTCTTTGGGCGAATTGTTAAAAAATATGAAAAAGACTTGATTAATTTATATATATACATATCATATTTTAATAAATTCATTTGTTGTTATTATTTTGCGTTACATTTTACAATGATTTTGTGTTATTACGTATATCAGAAAGAGAGGGAAGCTAAGATGGATTTTGTAACTTCCCAGTAGCAACGAAATTGGATATGATTTGTTTTCAGGATAACTAGGTATCCATTTTAAAAATTATTATTATCCAGCGATGATAGTATAATTTATGTAATTAAATCTTTGTATTTTATGAAAAAAAATGAAAACGAATCCGAAATCAAAACTGAAAATGAAACTGAAATCGTAAAGGAAACGAAAATCGAAACCATGCTTTTCATTGTCGGCTTCTTAGCTTAATCCTTCCCTTGGTGCAAAGGATTTTATTATTCATCTCACAATTAAATTTAAGCAAGAATCTGTATTTAAGGCATATGTCGATAAAAACACAAAATTAAGAGCACAATCAATCATTGAAAAATATGGATACCTGTTCAAATTTTATAACAACAGTTTGTATGGTAAATCCGTCAAGAATTTGAGGCTATGCAATTCAGCTGAATCGATTATTGTATATGCCTCAAACCCGAAATTCAGAAAATTTATCAGAATTGATAAGGATCTGAATAAGGATTCGATATATTTAGACAGACTTAGTAACTTCGGTCAACAGTGCTAGATTCTTCGAAACTGCGGATGTATCATCTTCAGTAAATTGAATTGGCGAAATATAGGACCGAATTTAATTGCGAAATTAATATTGCTGCTGGTGACACCGACTCATTTTTTCTTGAGGTTAAGTACTGTAAGCTTGACACTATTTTTCCGACAATAATTAGAGACAACCCTTTAGATACATTCTATTATGACCCAGCACATCCCTTGACTCTGATTGGAAAGTTCAAGGATGATAGTACAGGGTTTGGGTTTTTAAGACCTAAGTGCTATAGTTTGTTGGGTACTAATGATACCATGAGGGCTAAAGGGGTTACGTTATTGATCACCAGTAATATTTGAAGTGTTATAACAACGATATTATATATTTATATTTATGGCGCCTCAAACTAGGATAGGGGCGCGGAACCGCATATTATTTACAATGAATAATAAAATCACTCAGAGTTTATTAATCCATGTTTGTTCTTCAAGTTCTTAAACCCACGAAACCTTCAAAAACCTTCCGCAACATGAAAGCAACTGAGAGTGATGACCCTATTTTTATCGTTTGGATTCAAGGGGTAAGCCCATCTGCCGGCAAACCTTTAACAACTTTCTGTTTATTATCACTATTTATAAGCATTTTGAAATTATTTCACACGCTTTCAAAAATCATGGTATTCTAATAACGGATGACATATTTATTGACTGTTATTCTTATAGACCTAAGGCTGGCCCGGACATGTACGCCATATTGAAACCTATGAACACGCCATGCATACTTATGGTATTGACCTTAAGAAACACAAAACAACATCTCTTTCATTGTTCTTTCTGAAACAAAACTTAAAGAAAAAGTTGCAAAAAAATCTTTAACCTTGACTCTTCCATATCCGAAATCCTTGTCTTTTCATCCTAAATACACTTTTGATGATATCACCTTAATCATAAATTACTTTTAATCTTCTGCTCCTGGAAACGGCAAAATCACAATCGCTGACTGATAATTATTATCACTAATCATTTTTTTTGTTTTCCATGATCAACAACATATTGCTTAATATAATTTGTCCAATTAAATAGAAAAACCTTTTGCAAACATGACTCTCTTATCTGTCAAAATCAAAAAGCCATTGGTGTTCTTTATGGTTGTGCTGAACACAATGCTACTATTCACCTCATTATGGACTACTCTATTATGCATAAAACTGAACTTCACATAATCTTACCTGAAATTTCTGATGATTTTGGCTCTCTTCTTCATGACCTTATCTGGCATATTATTACCAAAATTGGACTTTAAAATGAAACTATTTCGTAAATTAAAGAACTTTATCGAGACATTAAAACCTTTTTCGACTGTTAGGGTCTGCGTTCTATAACTGTTTCCATTGTGAAGGGTGCTAAACTAGGTTGATCCTCACCAATTGCACTCTTTTGCCTTTCAATTGACTTTATTTGCGTAATATCCCTGAAAACTTTCCTTTCTACTTTCATGGCTACAAGACCAGGATTCTTGCTTACGCTGTTAATATTGTGCTCATTTCTGACTTTTTTCATAACATTAACAATGCTCTAAATAAAACTATAAAACTTGTTTCTCTTGATTACCTATAATTTAAACCTTCTAAATCTGAATATTACTCTCTCCATAATATTGTTGGGGTATCACGGAAAGGTACAGTAAAATCGATAAAAAAGCAATATGTTAAAAGTGCAATATTAATTAAAAAATTTATAAAAATTCGAAAGTAATATTGATCGGGGGAAATTGGTATGGTTGAACGCCAAATTGAGAGACGAGTTCAGAAATAATAATAAAAATTTAGTGAGGGATCCCTAGAAAATAATATAAGATAAAAAAGGAAATTAATTAAGAAAAATTAATCACTAATGGGAAGCCCGAGTCAATAGGAAACCCGAGAGATGAGGGAAATCCGGCGCATAGACGGAATAATATAGCAGGATAAATTAGCCTAAACAACATTAAATGGCGCCACTGAGCTACGGAGAGGTAATTATTTCGTAATTAGTAATTTAGTAATGGACCAAACGTTGTTGACAAATGTCGGTCTGGAAAGTAATTATGGTTAATAATTTAATAATGTAGAAAATGTTGTTGACAATCGTCGGAAAACAGTCTGAGCAGGAGTATAAGCTTTCACTTAAAATGGTTCGATAGCTGGTAAGTGAGCTAGAAAGTTCATATCTACCTACTTATAGAGTTCACCCTCAAATGCATGAGTTTCCAAATTCAAAAACAAAATTATTTATCTAGTCTCGGGGGCTTTAACATTTACCTGGTTAATCATATATTTTTGTACTTAGTAAAGGTTAGTCTCATATACAATTTTATCTATTAAATTACTTGTGATAAAATTTTTTAAAAAATCCATGACGTGTTTCCAATTCCATAAGTTGAGAATTAAGTTAAGAATTTCCTCTAAATTTACTTTGTAAATCATTTAGAATCACATTTTTTCCCAAATCACTTTTTGAAGAGTGGCTCTTCTAATTCCATCTGTTATTCTAGAGAGTATTGTTGGGGTTGCCGGTGAATTTAAATAGGATGTATTGTCAATCTGACTTCAAGCGTGCTTTTAAACAACAGTAATGAACTCCAAACGATATAAACTTTTCTGATTAATACACTTAATCTCCACTTTAAAATGACACAATGAATTATCTATTACAGTCACAACTTGGTGCTTATTACGACCCTTCGAGAAGAATAGCACTTTTCGGATCAGTTGAATTTCACAATCGATTGACTACTGTGACGGGTTTCTGAGATCGGTAAATCTGATTTAGTTTGCTTCCCTTTATTTCCTTTTCACAATTTCGGCTTTGTCTCTTTTCAACTTTCTTTATTATTTTTTCGCTTAATTTATGTTTCAAATTTTTCTTTTCCATGATTTCAACTTCTAGTTTTCTCCAAATTTCTCTTTAATACCTTTCTTGAATAATTTTGTGTAATTTTCTCCTTTTCAATCTTAGTCCAATTTTTTCTCTCTGTTGGGGTATTACGAAAGAAGCACAGTAAAATCAATAAAAAATCAAAATGATAAAACTGCAACATTAATTAAAAAATTTACAAAAATTCGAAAGTAGTATTGATCGGGGGAAATTGGTATGGTTGAACGCCAAATTGAGAGACGAGTCCAGAAATAATAATAAAAATTTAATGAGGGGTCCCTAGAAAATAATATAAGACAAAAAAAGGAATTAATTAAAAAAATTAATTACTAATGGGAAGCCCGAGTCAATAGAAAACCCGAGTCAATGGGAAGCCCGAGGCAATAGGAAACCCGAAAGATGAGGAAAACCCGACGTGTAGACGGAATAATATAAAAGGGTAAATTGGCCTAAACAATATTAAATGGGCGCCACTGATCTATGGAGAGGTAATTATTTCCTAATTTTTAATTTAGTAATGGAGCAAACGTTGTTGACAAATGTCGGCTAAGGTGGTCTGTGGGAAGTAATTATTGTTAATAATTTAATAATGTAGCAAATGTTGTTGACAATCGTTGGAAAACAGTCTGAGCAAGAGTATAAAAGGAAAAGGGAAAAACACGAAAGGACCAGTGATCGGCGCAAACTAGTAGTGTAACTAGGTCAATATTAGAATCTAAACCCAAGTAAAGTCAAAGTTATCTATCAGAAAGGGTGGTTCTCCATTGGATAACCTACCCTAAGATAATCAAATTTATACGGTGGTTGAAAGGTGCAAATAAATCAGTGAAATTGTGATTACAAAACATTGAAATAAATCGGATTGAGTTGTAACTGTGATAAAGTGCAAATAAAATTATTCTGTGTTGGGTTTGCTTATTTGATCAGAAAAGGACACGAGGAGTCAGAGGGAACCGACTTTCAATAATAATAACCCAACAATATTAATTCTGAAATTTTGAAACCTTTGCCATACGGCGAACACTTACCAACTGTATCTTATGGAAACATTTACAAATACTTTGGGATTGACTTTTCTCACAAAAGAAAGCACAACATTGACATTTGTCTTAATTCTGTCTTACCCGACACTGAATCCCTCTTTAATTCACACCTACATCCGTCCCAAAAGATACATGCCTATAAAACCTTCATACATTCTCGTCTTATTTTTACTTTCAGAAACTGTAACTTTAGCCACACGGTACTTAATTGTGAGCGTAAGTGTACCATAAACTCTTGAGGTAATTAAACTGGTTACGATCAAAAATTTAAATCGCTGATCAGATCGTTATTTGGTGAAAAATATAACCTGGGGATAGGAAGGTCGTGGAAGGTCCTCGTTAATGGCTACATTCGTTCCTGCTGCTTGACCCTTCGTTTTCCTCGTTAATGAAATTTTTCGTGAGTTTGTTGTTTTCATATTCTCGATGTGCTGACTGCTCTGTGTTCACGATGTTTATTTATACTAATTTTTAAATGTTAGTGGGTGCGGGGGATCGCTTTACTCTAATACATCTTTTGCGCACTCCTACTCCGAATTATTATTTATTTTAATTAAAACCAACAAAACTTTTAAAATTATGTGGAATGTTCTTATTACGGTGCAGGTCTGCTTACCCTTTGATATTATTGTGATGGCGTGGCTTAATTCGTCTTATACGCACTCAAATTTATTTTTGTCTTTCAAATTTTTGCCGTTATTGGTCGTGGTCATCTACATGGTGGATATCATTATTCAAATTCTAGTTAATCTATTTTCTCTCTCTTTTAGTATTAATTTGATCATCTTGACGCATTTCATAATTTTTATTTGTGATATTTTTAATGTTATATCTTTTAGTAAAGTTGATTATTTCTAATATTATTATTATTATAGTTTGAATTGTTACGATCGCATTGCAATTTTATTGATTATTAATTTAACTTAGATTTCTAGTTATGTAGGACCGTATCGTGCAAGATAACGGTCCGTTGGCCTACGTGCATTTATGACATGTTCGTGTTGGGTGGTCCGTCACGCTCATAACCTACTATCGGAAGATACATTGAGCGCATTAAATATAATATGGATTTTTAGATTTTGATTTTTTCTTATTTGGGTATTGATTCTGTATTTTCGAATTTCATGATCTCTGTGGACATTCTATCTCTTATGGCACCTACCTATCTCGCTCCGACGGGCTCCTATTCCCAGTTATATATCAGTCGTTGGATGGATTTATATATATCAGATGAAATCAGATCAACCTTCATAACACTTCGAATTCGTCAAACACAAGATTTACTAATTTTGGCTAAATTTGTTTCAATCAATTTATTCGTGTCTGACTAGCTTATTTTATTAATGAATAAAAAAAATTTACTTTTCGTGTTCATCGTCGTTATTATCATGAGGTGAGGTTTTATGTTTGACTTATTTTTATTAAGCTCAATCTATATGGTTGTCATATAAGATCATTATTTATATGTCTGTTCCTACCCCTTTAGTATTACTGGCTTCTATATAGCGTTACTGGTTAGCCTATCTAATAATCTTAAAGTCTGATTACTTAACTGTTCCTTTATTTTAAGCTCTGCAACACGGGTTAGTTTTAGTCTGATTATTAGTTTTTCAATGCTATGAAATCAAGGCCATACTTATTTAAATTCCATTTAGCTACTTTTATCTTGAGATTTTAAAATTAGACTTTAAAAATTATTGGTTAATTTAATATCATTAATTAATATGCGTTGTACAAATTTTGCGCCCTTTCCCTGGCCATTTACCTCATTTTGGCCTTAAGATTGAAATTATGTTCATATATTGATCTTAAGCTGATGTGTAAAATAAATTTTGGTCGAATTTTCGGACGAAGAAAGAAAATGGAGCAGTCAAAAGACTACTTCCGATCCAACTAACGCCACTATAGGAAAATATTGACGTTCGGTATCCGTCGTTTCTCACGACATTAACCTTCACGGGCACAGATTATAGGTGGAGAAACAGCTCTTACACAATCTGATAGTGGGTATTATTTTAATTATTTGTGGTATGTGCTGGTTGTAGGCTGGAAAATTTTGACAAAAATAAATAAACCTGATCCGTTCGGCATAAAACATTACATTACATTCATAAACAGCACACTTGCAGAGGACACCCCCAAGCATGGACTTACTTGTAGTTAGCTTGAATAAGTATTGTGTAAGTTGATTCAAAAATTCTCGAGCGTTCTGCCTTCCGTAAATTTCCGCAAAGAAAATTGTTTATCAGCGTTTCACAACACAAAAGTGTCTTTCGGTTAAAAAAGTGTTTCCGTAAAAAGTGAGTTAAAATCATGTGAAAATGAATCGGTATTTATACCTATTTTGTGACCCTAACCTTGCGTGTTCTTTAAGATGTATTAAAACAAAATTTGACCATGATTTTACTTGTAATATCTATCTCTAATTTTATTATTTTCTTGCATTAAATAGATAATTTATTTTATTTATATTTTAATTGAATATTTACGATTAGAAATACTTCATTTTCAACCAGCTTTTCCATTAAAATGCTGATTTTATAAATTGATCTATTTTCGGTCAAATTTTCTTGTTATGTTTGTGTTAATTTCGTTTTAATTACGTGCTGATCTTGGTGCATATTTGTTATTGTTTTAATTTACTTTTATGTTTTTGATATTGTTAGTGTACTGGGTAGAATTAATTTTGTTTAAATCTGCTCTCGTCTGTTTTACTCTATTTACTTCACTAACTCTTGACTTTTCT
Organism: Schmidtea mediterranea; assembly: GCA_022537955.1. Classification (NCBI taxonomy): domain Eukaryota; kingdom Metazoa; phylum Platyhelminthes; order Tricladida; family Dugesiidae; genus Schmidtea; species Schmidtea mediterranea. Next base: position 23,109,675 of record CM039681.1, read on the forward strand.
AGGGTAATTGCTATCTCACCAGATGCCCCACAATTTCGACCTTACCACTATATACCCATGAGCAAGCTTATGTTGGTACTGTATATATAGCAGCCGAGAGTCCACAAGCAGGTGAGCCCCATTTCTAAGACTACTCCTTGTGATAATCTCGCTTTCGGGTTCCTGACTGCCGTTAGAAGGACTTACGTCTACTTAGCTTCTCGGATTCCTTCGATATTAATATTCACATTTTACATCCTTTATTATCGATCTCATGTATGCGTCCGAGATAAAGTTTTCTCATCGACTTTCAAGTTTACCGTTAACTATTAGTCCAAATGATAGTTCGAGGCATAATTAATAAAACTTGAGTACCCGTTTATCATTCAATAACTCAATTTATACAATATTAGTTTTAATATCTAATTAATAATTTTAATTACTATAATTTGGAATTTCCTGATGGGAAAATCTTGGTTAATAAGGTTTTTCTAATCTACTTTCTTTAATTATCAAAATTTTTGGGTTAAATTCCATGAATTACTACGAAAAAGCAAAATAATACTATCAACCTAGAACATTGTTTAAAATTGTAATTTCTAGATCTAATATAACATGCACTAATTTGAAAATTTACTGAAATTATTTAATTAGCTGTTCCATCAGCTGTTTTAATTTTTTAATAAATTTTTATTTCTAATTTGAAAGAAAATAAGACTATCTTAGAGTTGGTATCTTATCCTTAACCAAAATATATCCTTTTTCTGTCAAAAATCCTCTCGTAAACATTTAAAATTAATTTATTGAGAGTTATGATTTCTCCTAATTTAACTTTCTCAGTCGAATTCACCCTTCTAACGACACTATTTACGTTAATTAGGCCCTTATTATCTTCCTATCATACCTGAACATGATCGTTAGTCTAAATTACGCATTAATTATAGAAGTAAACTGAAAATTTCAGCAAACAAAAATTAATTTTACTACAAAATTTAATTTCAAATAAAACCGATAACAGCATAGAAAAAATATATAGATATAACTAATACTTAAATTTGTAATAATTCTGAGACACTATATTAATTTGAATCGTAATTTCAGTTCTCATCCGTCAATATCAACGGGGGAATTTTCGTTTTCGGCCGAGATTTAATTTAGTAGATCCGACCTGGGGAACCGAGTGGCAGAGCTCGTCCACGAAATCAGTGGTCCAGTATCCGACGAAAGTTGATGAGTTTCTGTTTTCCTCGACTCTTGACGTGGTGGCTAAAACCGGGGATACGTCCAAGAAAATTGTCATTTCGTTCTCTTTGTCGGCGCAGATTCGAAGCGCTGATTCCACGGGTTTCGCCGGTTCAGGAAATTTTTTGTCTGACTTGACAAATTCTGGGTGTTGCTCGGCGACCCGAATTGCGGCTTCCTCGAGCACCTTGACTGCGTTTGTCAACAGTGTGACTCCTTTGGCTCGACGTCGTTCACGGCGTCGCCGGTTTTTACTTGGGTTATGTTTCTTACTCGTTTTGGGAATTTGCGCTGGGCCAATTTCACTCTTTTCCGGAATATGATTTGCTGGTATTAGGTTCAATTGTATGGCTAGATCGCGGCTGGCTATCCGTTTAGTTAATTCAGTTTCCGTGAAAGATGCGATTAATACGGCGCTCTGATCGTTGATAACGATCCTTTGAGCCCGATTTTCGGAAATCAGGTCATCCCGACATCTAGTCAGACGATGGATTTGATTATGCAGGGCTTTCACCACATCGGGGGCGAACCACGTACCCAACGTGGTTCGTGCTCCGCGAATAATTTATCATATTTTTGTTGGCAAGATCGATGAGCTAGTCTGTCATTCTGGATATTGGGTTGGGTAGATGCGTTTGCCTTGGGCTGTGATAATTTGGGTATTTTATAGCCGGATTGCATTTTTCTGGATTTTCTTTTTTGAAAAAATTCTTTTTTCTAATTAATTAGATGAATTTTTATTAATTATATTAGTGATTATAATAAGGATAAAATGTTTAAATTAATTAACAATTTTAGGGGGCCCGATTTATTTTCAGGATGTTACAGGCAAACACGCATACATATACACACACCCATACTTTATTAGTTTAAATTTCTCTGACCAAGTTAGTGGCAGTGCTTGTGGGCATTTCACCAATGATTCGGAAAAACTGAGATTTAGGTGAGTTTTTCAAATATTTGACACACTAACTCAAAACTAAAACACGCCTGTGCGATTATCCGTGGAATTGTTCAAATTCCATCTCGACACTCCGTGCGGGGGTGTTTTTATGTTCCATGGTAATTTAATTTATACGATTTCTCGTGGAGATTTTCCGCGATTTTAATTTAACAAGTATAGCGGTCAATATTTTACAGTTAAAATTAAGTTTTTATTGATTCTAGATTTGATCGTTTTTCGATAATAAAAACACCTGTTTATTTTCACATTTAATAAAAATGTGGTAAGATTCATTGGTATGAAAATTGGTAAGATCGTTATAACGAAAATTTTGTAGTTTTCCTTGTTTGGGGTACAACACCATAGAGATCGCTAGTTAATAATGGTAGTCAAAAATAAAAGTACTGATACTCTGATCACGTTAAACTCGCGAAACGGATTTCTCGCTAAATCAATTTCTCCATTTTGATATCTCAAAGGAAATATCCAAATGTATATCTGTAGCAATGAATTCCATCGTCTATTTTTATTATTATCTCTATCCCAAGTCGGTCCCCTCATTATATCTCTTTATATCAGGAATTTTCAAAAACATGTTATACTACCTAAACATTTTATGTTCATATTACAGTTAATGAGTGCCCACTGGACTACTCGGTTTGATGATTTTGAGCCGTGTGGAAAATATTTTAGGTCGAATTTACAGAAAAGAGAAACGAGGAAGCAGCCAAAAGACTTCTTCCTTATTTCCTTTTTCTTCTATATGGGATAATATTGACGTTCCAACCCCTGCGTTCCGCACGCTGGGTCTTCACGGGCACAGATCATTGGCGATTTTCCACGCGCTTACACGAATCTGAGTTATGTGTTGATTTTTCTGACTTGCGGTGTGTTTTGGCTGTGGGCCGGAAAAATTTCGACAGATTAATTTTATTAAATGCATAAAAACAATTTAAATATTATAAATATTTATTGATGTATATTAAAAGTAAAATATAAAGTTACCATATCAATCCATTCCAATAAAAATTTTCATAAAAATACATCTCCCCCCACGCCGACGTCCAAGCAGAGCTCTACCGAGGTTGCAAGGATGTGACGTGGAGAGAGAATTCCAAATAAACTATCTCTCACCTAAAAATTCGAATAGATAAAAATTCAAAATGGTTTCAAAAATGATTCTAAAACAGTCAAAATTCTGTTAAATTTTTTGGTTTTAAAAAACGGTTTATTGGTTCAAAAATGGTTAAATTTTATGTGAAAATGCATCGATATTTATACCTATTTTCTGTCCCTAACCTCGCATGTTAATTTTGATGTAGTGTATTGATTCTAGTGTATTCTATTCTTTATTTTTTGTATTTTTTTAATTTATTTTAATAATTTTTTATTTAGAATTTTCATTGAATTATTTCTAATTCAAATTCTTTGATTTAAGTTTCATTTTCATGAACTTTTATTAATTTATCAAATTTCGGTCGAATTTGTTGGGTTTTCATGTTATGTTTGTGTTTGTATCGTGCGAATCTTGTTGCATTTTGTTATTATTTTATATTTAATTATCTTTTTCTCGTATTTTGTAGGGTTTAATTGGTGTTTAATAGGTTTATTTTAAATTTGCATGTTATGTTTGCATGTGTGTTACCGGTTCATTCAAACATTTTCCAAGGCCGTATGTGTTCTGGCCCAACATTATTATGAAAATGGCTACTGTATTTATAGTGTTCTCGTGCGTGTGTGCGACCAATCAGCGAATTTTAAATCTTTTTTGGCCATTTTTTCGGGTTCTTTTTTGGCTTTTATTTATTTAAATTTTTTTCTCTTTTTCTATTTATTTTTCTAAATTTTTTAATATTAATTTTATTAAATTTACATTTTTTATTTTGTTTTCTGATTGTTACTTTTGTTGGGTCAGAACACAAATAGCCTTGAAAATTGTTTAAATGCATCAGTAATACAGCACGAAAACCCAGCACCAAAATAACTTAAAATATAACATACAACACCAACTAAACATTTTAAAATCTGATAGAATATAAATAAATATAAAATCAAAAACATAAAAGTAAAATAAAATAAATACAAAATGCATCAAGAACCGCACGAAATTTACATAAAAAATAACATAATAACAAGAAAATTCGACCGTAAAATGACCATTTATATAAAAGTAAAAATTAATGAATTAAATGAATAAAAATAAAATATTTTTAGCTTAATAAATTTAATTAAAAATGTTAAAAATAAATTATCAATTTAAATTAAGAAATTAATAAAAATTTAATTTAGATAACACAAATAATTTCAAGGTCAAATTTTGTTTAATCGCAATAAAATTAACACGCAAGGTTAAGGCCAAATTATAGGTATATATACTGATGTGTTTTCACAAAACAACACAACTACTTGGCAGTATTATTTTCAAATTGATTGAAATATTGATTTTCAGTCTCACTTGGAGACTGATCGTAGTAGTGTGCGTTGCAGCTATCTGCATGGATGACTGCGAACTTGTTGATTGGCAGATTAGTGTTGCAACTGCTATGAATTGTGAATTATGCTACTACGAATTTCCAATATATGATGAATTATGAATTATGCTACTATGAATTTCTATTATGTGCTTACAAACTTCCGACGATTATTTCATGCATTCGAGGCTTTTACCCAATTGATCTGGTAATTTTCATTCATTTCTTTTTTGGCCCACAGCCAAAACATTGAAATTTAGTAAAATTACACATAACTATCGACTGTGTAAGTGCGGTGTAAGTCCGCCAACAGTCGTGCCAGTGAAGGTTTCAGCGTGAGAACGCAGGAATCCAAACGTCAAATCACTGGATTAAATATCGAAAGAGAGTAGCTTGAAAGTGGGTCTTTTGGCTCAACTTCCTTGCACTTAATTTCGATAAAATTGACATAAATATTTTAACAACATTCGGCTAAAAATCATTAACACCGAGTAGTCCAGTGGACACTCATTAAACATAATATGAACATAAATAGATCATAAGGACAAGGAGAGGGAAAGGGTAGCGGAGAAAATAGCGAAATCGTTGCAACAGTTAAAATGAATAGCCATCGGAAAAAGATTAATCCGAACGACCAAAATTATGAAAAATAATGTTTTAAATAATATATAATAATTGAATAAATTATGTTGAATTAAGACGGAAAATATGGGCAGAACGCTGCACAAATTTTTGGAAATAATTAAAACGTTTATCGTAAAACTGTAAAATAAGGGCGGAACGCTGCTCAAATTTTCCGAATTAGTTAAAATACTTATCGAAAATAGTAAAGTAAAAGTGGAATGTTGTTCAATTGTTGGTATAATATTAGTATAAAACTGAAAAATAAGGGAGGAACGCTGCTCAATTTTTTCGAATAAATGAAAATACTTTATCGAAAACTGTAGAATAAGGATGGAGTAAGGCTAAATTTTTATATAAGTAAAATATTTTTATAAAGCTGAGGAATAAGGACGAATCCATACACAAAATTTGATAATAATAATGATAATGGTAAGGATAATGGTAATTATTATAAAAATAATAATAATAATAATAATAATAATAATAATAATAATAATAATAATAATAATAATAATAATAATAATAATAATAATAATAATAATAATAATAATAATAATAATAATGACAATAATAATGAGGATAATAATAATAATAATAATGATCATGGTATTTATAATGATAATGATAATGATAATAATTATGATAATAATAATAGTAATAATAATAATAATAGTGGTAATATTAATAAATATAATGGTAATTATAGTAACAAGAATAATAATAAATGTAATAGTAGCAACAATTAATAAAGGTAATACATATAATGGTAACAATGACAATAGTAGTATCATAAAAGAGAACGTTGTAGTTATAATAGGGATAAGGGTAAGAAAGATACTGTGTGGATATTTAATATAAGAAAGGGTTTACAGGCCATAGACAAATCATCAATACGGATAATGATAGGAGAGACTATGGGAATGGACATAATGATAGATGATATAGCGGTATAGGTTAACAATTGGAGGAGATAGGAAAATAATGGGACCTAAAAATCGAAAAGCGAGCATAGGCCTTCTATCGGCAGCTCGTTGAACCCAGGGATCGTTCGGTCAATTATAGCATTAGTAATAGCGCTCACTTTTTGCGGACGATCCACCCACTCGAACACAGTTCCAACGTTGCTTAGCAACGGGTGCCGAGTAGTAATCGAAAGATATTTGTATGGGGTTGTCTGGGTAACAACCATATAGTTTCAAAATATCAACACCCAGAAACCCACCAGTAGTTATAACAGGAATAAGAGTAAGATAGATATTGTGTGGATATTTAACATAACAAAAGGTTTACAGACCATAGCAAAATCACCAACATGGACAACGATAAGAAGGACTAAGCGAATGGACATAAAGATAAACGATATAAGAGTATAGGTTAACATTTGAAGGAGATAGGAGAATAATGTGACCTAAAAATCGAAATCGAGCATAAACCTTCTATCGGCAGCTCGTTGGACCCATGGATCGTTCGTTCAATTATAGCATTAGTGATAGCACTCACTTTTTGCAAACGATCCACCCACTCGAACACAGTTCCAACATTGTTTAGCAAGGGGTGCCGAGTGGTAAGCGAAAATATTTGTATGGGGTTGTCTGGGTAACAACCATATAGTTTCAAAATATCAACACCCAGAAACCCACCACTTTAATTCTGGTCTCCACTTCCGCCTGTGTATTTTCTAAACCTTATTTTGCAAGGTTATAGGCGGTTTTGTGTTCTACTTTATTTTTGTATGCAATTGTGTGAGAAATTTATTAATTATTTGTTTTAATTAATGTTGGGCCAAAACGTAAACGGCCTTGAAAAATGTTTAAATGGATCAGAAACACACACGCAGATACAACACGCAATTTAAAATAAACCTGAAAAACACCAATTAAACCATATAAAATCTAAGAAATAAAAGAATTAAATATAAATTAATAAACATAAAAATAAAATAAAATAATAACAAAATGCACCAAGATCCGCACGATACCTACACAAATACAACAAGAAAACACGACAAATTCGACGAAATTGAGAAAATCAATTAAAGTTCATTAAAATGAAATTTAAATCGAAAATTTTGAATTAGTAATAATTCAATAAAAATTCGAAATAAAAAATTATAAAAATAAATCAAAAAATATTAAAATTAAATAATAGAATTTGCTAGAAAAGAACAAGGTCGAATTTTGTTTTACTGCATCAAATTTCACACGTCATACAAATAGGTATAAATACTGATCCATTTTCACATTTAACTTAACCATTTGTGAACCATTTTTTTAAACTGGCTACAACCATTTTGAGAGCCACTTTTCAAAAACCTTAAAACCATTTTTCGAAAGAAAACTTTTTGAAATTACGTATTTGGAAACCTTTTTTAGGTAAGAAGCATATTGGTTGGAACCCTCTTTCCACAACACGTTCTTGCATCTCAATGGAGCTCTGCTCGGCGTTGATGTGGGGAGAGAGGTATTTATGTTGTTTTATGCTCTATTTTATGATTTGATGTTTTATGGAATGGTTTAATGGGTAAATTTATTTGTTTTATAATTAATAAATTTTATTAATATGTATAACTTAATTTATATGTCTTCATAAATTATAAATTTTAAATGTCGAAATTTTTCCGGCCCACAGCCGACACATCACGCAAGTTAGTAAAATCAACATAGTGCAAATGCATGTAAGTGCGTGGAAAATCGCCAATGATATGCACCCGTGAAGACTCAGCGTGCGCAACGCAGCGGTCGTAACGTCAATATTTGTCCCTATAGCTGAAGCGAGAAATAAGGAAGAAGTCTCTGGCTGCTTCCTCGTTTCTCAATTCTATAAAATCGACCTAAAATTATCTTACAAACGGCTTAAAATCATCACACCGAGTAGTCCAGTGGGCACTCAATAAATATAATATAAACACAAAGGCGCTTAAGATCTATTAAAGGGAAAGGGTACGGGGATAAATTAACTGAAATCGTTGGTATAAATAAATTCAATCGATGTTTAAAAATGATTTAACTGGTAGTATATTAGCTCATCGAAAATAAAACATAAATATCGTAAGTAGTTCAGTGAGTCCCTTAAATTGAACTTATTCATCTAGTTAAAGATATTTTCATTAAAAATAAATATTCCCTTAATTAATGTGGTTCTAAATTAAATAATTATTGGAAATTTAAGTGACTCGCGGTTCAATCTAAACTAACTCCTTGACTCAGGATTAAACGAGATAAAATAGAACGCGAAAGGGGTATTGTAATAATTTAAATAAAAATCACTGATATAATTAAAACTCGTGAAATAATTTTAGAGTAAATTGGATACCACTTATGATTAATTTAAACCCCTGATTTAAATAAAATACTATGGTAAAGGTCGATGGTTCGAAGAGATTAAGCAACTTTAGTGATAATAATAGCAAACCAAATTCACGTTAAATGAACTTGAGTGCAAGAGGTACCCAAAATGCGAGTGGAGCTTTAAGCAATTTAGACGAAGGGTAAATCAACTCATTAGGTGAAACATACGAGAAAATTGCATTAGCAAATAGTAATTGTTGGTAATAATTTAAAGTTATAGTTAAATTTTGACAGATGAGTTTACTGAGAGAACGAATCGGATAAAAATCTATTCCTAGGAGTAAAGCAAAGTAATAAGACTAAGTAAACCTGATTGCCAGAAATAAAATGAATTCCGGATTAGCTATATTAGTTGCGAGCAATTTCAACGAATAAATCCATTTAAAATCATAGAAAAATTTCATAAAGCTTATTTTAATGGAATTAATAGTTCTAGTTACTACCCTTAACTTCATCCCGTCTTCTGCAGTAAACGAGTAAAATCATTCGAACCATCAGCCTAATTCAAGTAAACCCAATGGAATAAAAATTGTTAATAAGTTACGGCCAAAAATCGAGTAAACATTAGATAAAATAATTTATGAATTACAATCCGACATAAGTAAATTCGATCATCTACTGAGTAGGATCATTAATTAACAGTAAGGAATCCATAGGCCAGCTGGTTAACGTTCATATGTCCGCGACAAGAAATTAGTGATGGAATTACTAACCAAGCGATTTGAATCACGGAGATTCCCGACATTCGAAAGTCCATTAATACTCAAATAAAATGAAACGACACAACTTTATATTGCAACCAATGGATCAGGAGAATGCAAATCTGTCTTATGATCGACCAACATAGACGTGAACTGAAATAACTTCCAACCGCGGGTAAGTAAAAATATCCAAACGATATGGGGAATAATCCATCAGAATCCATAGTAGAAGCGCGTAGGTGACACTAAAAATCTAAAAGATGAAGGCATAAGAAGCGATTTAAACGATAACTTACCCTAGTTAATCTGACCGAGCTTTGAAATTGAAAATCTTAAGTTAGCACGTTGATTCAATAAGACTGAACAATAGATTTGTCAAATGAGAAATACAGACCAATAAACATGGACTGAATATATTATCATTAGATCAGTCGGATCGGTGAAATCGGAACTACAGTAGACCTAATCTAAACATAGACTATCGCGGGGCGGACATGCATCTCCGTCATTTTAAACAAGCATGCGAATCGAATTACGTAAATTTGCGAAATTCCAAAGTTGATCGAATAGCTCACTTATTTCGAAACGTGAGGTTGTTGACAAAACATAAATTTCTCTCTATCAGACTCATTTCGTTAGCTTACAAACTGTATTACAAAATTCGTTTTAATTACACTTAATACATTTTTATTGGATCGAAATCGAGAAAAAATTAAATAAAATGTGTACAACAGTTTTCAAGTGTACCAGATAATTGCAAGTCAATTAAGAGAGGTGCGTGGTCAAGCCCATCTAAATAGGAGACACTTTGAGGGCCTGAAATGTTAACAAATAAATGGAAACCCCTCCGTAACTCCTAACCCTAATGTTAACGTCAATTCTAATATAGACGAGATCTAACGTTAAGTTCCGCCCAACATTGACAAATGACAGTACGTGATCGAACGCAAGTTTCTACTCGTCCCCACAATACAATATTGAACAATACGAAAGCCAACCGCCAACACTTAGCCATTAGCGAGTCAGATAATAAATCAGGCACACAATTTAGATAATCCGCTTTATTTCTTTCATTCTTCATAGGCCAGTGATTGATCATAATACATTGCTTTCAGCCAAACATGTCTCTAGAATGGACAAACACTAGATCGACCGACACGCCATCCAGGAAGGAGTCACCCAGGAGGACAGGAACGATCGGGAAAATTCGTCGGCAATGGCCGTACCCTGCCACTCGGAGGGCACCGGATCTAAATAACGACCCTGAGGGACTCAATAGACAGCAGTACCCGGCTGCCGAGATATTTTCTACCGCGCAGGACCTCCTCACCCAGTGGGAGCGGGTGCAGGAGCGGGTGGACTTGCAAGTAGTCAAGGCAAGGATGTACCTTGCAAACGTGCTGGATGACATCCTTGCCGGGCGGATCGCCGTCGCCCATCCACCTCGTCCGGTTCGAGACACTAGGCGGCCCTACACGGTGGAGGCTCTCAAGAGGAGCCTAGAGCGGTACTGCCCGGACGATTGAATTAACGGACAAAATGATGTAGTGATTTGATAATAATTATAATTAGAACTGCGTGTGTTTTCTTCTCACATAACAAAAATGAACTCTTGATTTGTTTGAAAATTATAAACATTTAATCATAAATTGACGTGTAACAACCCATTTAATTACAGTGATGTCCTCTCTACGGATCCTACAGACGGAACTAGATCGCGCGAGGCAAACGAATGCAGAGTTACTTAGTCAGGTCCTGCAATTAACTCGCGAGATGCAGCAGGTCAAAGCGACTTGCTTAGACCCCAAACGGACAAAGATCCTCTACCAACGACTCACCGCAGCTCAAAAAGGCTGGGCCGAGGAACGCCAGCTCAATCGGAGTCTGCGTACGCAGGTGCGGGGACTCGAAGTCGCCCTAGCGGTATGCCGAGAAGGTGAAGCGGTAACTTACCCGCTCATCTTCGCCCCAACCCAACTGCCACAGACAACCACCAAACCAGCAGAACAGTCCATCACGACGATCAACAACCGTCGACCGGGACGTAAAGAACGTGCCCGCCGTCGTGCAACACAACTCCAGAACATCAAGCAATAAAGGATAATGTGTTTAGATTGAATAGAAGGGTTTTAAACTTAGTTAAATTGTTATTTTAATATAACCGTATACCAACATCGCCAATCCGTTCCACAGTCAATTAAGCACTAATTGTGAATAATTATGAGGGACAGAGCAAAGCGAGCATAGGTCTTCTATCGACAGCTCGTGAACCCGAGGGTTGTCCGAGCAACTATAGTACTAGCTAATGGTACTCAATTTTTGCGGGCAATCCACCACTTGAACACATTACCAACGTTGCTTAGCAACGGGTGCCAAGTGGGTCAGTATCATTTTGTATGGCGTTACTAGGGTCGCCAGGAAGATAAGCAAGATGTGAAACCCTGTAACCCACCATTAATTAGTTATTTTTATTTTGTTTTAATTGGTGTTTTTTATTTAATTTTGTTTTTCTGCTTGCGGTGTATGCTTATGTTATAGCAGCCATTTTGATAATTTCCATCATGAAATTACATAGTCATTGTATGTTGTTTAAATGATGGCTTATAGCACAACAATATTATATTTAATTGCATTTTCCTCATAGTTTAGGGTTGTTTATTTGGTGTTGGTAGTATGATTTTAAATCTGCGTGCTGTTTCCGATCCATTTAAACAAATCCTTGTATTGGCTTAACAAAGTAAAAATTATTTCATCAAAATTAAATCATGTCGAATTATGAGTTTTTGCCAAACAATATCATAGTTTACTCTTTCTTATGTCTTTAAATTTTTTAACTTTATTTTGTATTCATTATTAAAAAATTAATTATTATCAATTTTTATATGTTAATCTTTAAAAAAAGTATTTATTAAGTTATTTTAAAAAAATAATATGCAATTTATTAAGGTCTCATAAATAAAAATTTCTTTTGTTATAAATGATAAATCATATGATTATTAATTATATACTACTTCCACTTTTTAAATATTTATATTAATTAATATCACTAGTGATTTTATTTACTTTATTCTGATTTTTGATTTCTTTTAAGTTTTATTGTTGAAATGGCTTCTCGGAAAAAGATATTATTGAAGATAATTATTCTTGGTGATAGTGGGTAATATATTTTTTATTTTGTTTTTTAAATATGTATTTCATTTAAATTAATTTTTATCAAATTGTTATCTAGAGTCGGTAAGACATCACTAATGAATCAGTTTGTTAACCGAAAATTCACAAATCAGTACAAAGCTACAATTGGGGCTGATTTTTTGACAAAAGATGTAATGGTTGACGATAGAGTAGTAACAATGCAGATTTGGGATACGGCAGGCCAAGAAAGGTTTCAGTCATTGGGTGTAGCGTTCTATCGTGGTGCAGACTGTTGTGTTTTGGTGTATGATGTTGCAATGCCAAATACATTTAAAACTCTTGAATCATGGCGTGATGAATTTCTCATACAATCCGGTCCCCGTGATCCAGAAAAATTTCCTTTTGTAGTAATTGGAAACAAAGTTGATTTAGAAAGTCGAGCTGTAAGTCAATATTTATTTTACAATATTCAAACTAACTATTAAAAAAATTTGATGATAATTTTTTGTAATTTATTAGGTTTTATTAATTGAACTAATTAGATAATTAATTGTTTTACAAGAGTTTATTATAGGATTGTGTAACATCCGGTTTTAGATTATTTATTTGATACCGGATACTTTCTGAGTGCCGGTAGTCACGCAAATAAATGTTGTTTTTAATATTAATATATATTTTTTACTGATAATTATTATTATTATTATTATTATTATTATTATTGTCAACTATTATTTTAATTTGATATCTTTAACATAAATTTTTAAAAGTATTATCATTGTTTTTAATATTAATGTTATTTAATTTTTGTTATCATGATCATTTTAATAAAATAAACAATTTTCAATTAATGCTAAATACTTTATTTACGTTATTATTACTAGTTCAAAAGTAACAAATAATTTTAATTATAGTATAACCTGATTACAGCCGTTAAAAATATTGTAATTTTAAAATAACATTTACAAAACGAAACTAACTGGATGTAATTTGTGATTTGGAGTTTAATCCGGAAAATGTATATTTTTACTTATTTTCAGAATAATTACAGATATCAGGTTAAGCAATCCCTATAACAATGAAAACACAGCTTAGTTTTTCAATATATGATTTAGTAATGAATTATGAGATATTCTTTATGATAATCGTAACGAGAATTCGTTTTCTCTGGGGGGGGGGCTAAATAACTGTAAATATTATCATGAAATAATTGGTTTTTGAAATAAGCCAATTAAACACGACGGCACATAATATTGCATTAAATTGTTAATTATTGAATTAATTATGACATGCCCACTAGTCTGTTATATAATCATACGATATATAATTATATTAATTGCGTAATCATTTTTTACATCAAATAACTCCTTTCATGCGCGGAATGTAATATTACGTTTAGTGTTTATCGTATTGATTTGGCCAGGCCCGGTTTTAGGCATAGGCGACGCCAATTTACATGGGGCACCAAATAGTTCTGGGAGATATCCAATGAAAAGCAACCAAAAACAGATAATAGCAAAAATTTTTAAAAAAATTCAACCCCAAAATGACATATACAATCTTAAAAATGGATTGAAATGGATTAAAATAGTTCGTGAATTATTTTATTTCATTTACTTGCTTTATTTATTGAGGCATTATTGAGTTTGTTTCTTAACTAAAAGCGCCATATTTTTAGTTCGCCTAATCATTTGGCAGTGCTGAACAATAAAATCAATAGAAAATTGTGTCTTTGTCAAAAAGGTAACAAAATAAAAAATTACGGGAAAATTTCGGAAAAAATCCCACATTAAAGGGAGATTAAAATTTGTAACGATTGTTCAAATTTTAAGTAAAAATATTGATCTATACTCTGAAAGGAAATGAAGATAATAGAAAATTTTTAATATATTTTATTTTCTAGTGAATTTTGTTCATTTTAGGTTTTAAGATAGTCAGCAAAATTAATTAAAGAATTGGTTAAATATTACCAACAAAAAAAATCGGGTTTATAGCTACCGAGCGAGGTCTTAAGTTGACTTTTGCATATGATGAATTTTGGGATTTTTATTTCAAAACTAACTTTTTAATTGCGATTGATTTTTGCTATTAAAATAGTTTTGAAATTTCAATTTTTTTAAAATTATATTTTTTATCTCTGTTTAAATTTTTACACTTTATAGGACATAACTTTTTATTTTCAATGTTTAAGGAAAACTAAATTTAATTTAATTAACATCAGTCTATGACAGCGCTCCGCAACCTTTTTTCACATACGGCACAAAAAAATCCTTTCTAGAAGTCTGTGGCACAAAACAATGGAAAAAATAATAAAAGAATATGAGTTTATAAACATTATAATTTATTTTTAATTATAAGTATATTTTTTACATTTACTATATATTACATATAAACTAATACTAATGTGATACCTGCACTTGTTTCAGTGAACAGAAATATTTTATATTTGGTTCGATATTTGTAAACGCAACTCGAAGTTCTTGGTCAAGGCCCTTCAAGCATGACCGCTTGTAATTTTTAATTGAAACTAGAGTTGAAAAACTTAATTCACAAAGGTACGTTGTAGAAAATGGAAGCAGAAATGTGATAGCTTTGACGGAAATCTTAGGATATTCCTCCTTGATAGTCCTCAATTCCAAAAACTCCTCGCGAATTTGTATAGAAAGTGCTTCAATAGTATTTTCAGCATCTTTTGCAAAAGGATTTCGAATCCAAATTATATTGCTCCGTATTCATTGTGTAAAAGTAGTGCTCAAATTTTTGTTGCAGTAATGTTAAATGTTCTTGAGCCCAATTCAAAATTATCTGCTTGTTCTCAATTGTGGTCTGGCTGGTCATTTGGAACATTTCAACCGATCCTCGTTGCAACTCTGTCTGCCAAAGTTCTAGTTTCATTTTGAATCCGTTTAATTTAATTTGTCTGAGCACGTCAACAAATTTTCATTTCGACCTCCCATTTTTTTTATTCAGTTCGTTCATATGCTTAAAAATATCTGCCTAATACGCAAGTCTAGCCACCCAGTAATTATCTTCGAACATTTGGTGAAGCTCGGTCATTTGTTGACTTAGAAAAAACTGACTAACCTCTCGTCGAAGCTCAAATAATCTGGTTATAAATTTTCCTCGAGATAGCCAGCGTACTTCTGTGTAATATAATTAAGGATTGGTATTCTGATCCCATTTCTGCACAGAGTATTTCAAAAATTCGTGAACTTATGAACTCTACGGAACAAGGGGAAAATATTTTTAAAAAATATAATTACTTGTGGTGGTCAATTGTGATTGCAAGTCCTTATAGATCATTTTAGATCGAAATTAACAAAGAAAATGACCTTTATTTGTAGTAGCATTAAGTCAGTGGTTCTTAATCTTTTGGTAATGAAGGAGCACTTTATTATCTCAAAGGTTTTCGCGGAACATCTGGGGTTCTTTCAACCAAGTACTGATCGAGAACGAAAGTGCAAGATTTGCGCGAACCATAAAACCTATGTAAACGTTATGGTTGGTATTGCGGGGAGGGGAGAGGCCCCTCACACTGCAAGAATTTTTTTGAAAACGTACCAGTGAAATTGCAATTTTAAAACCTTTCAATGTAAAAATGAAACTACGACCTAATAAATATTACAAAATGCAAATTTTATTCATAATATTTGGTACTATTTTTTTCTGAAGTTTAGCGGAACACCGGTTAAGAATCACTGCATTAAGGGTTAAAGAATACAAGTGTAAATTTAATGTTTAATCCTCCAGTTTTCAGTACCACCTTGAAGCCATCATATATATTTTCTTATAAAAAAAATACATCTGAATAAATTTTGTTGCCATGTTTCTTAAACACACTGGTCTCTGTAAATATTATTTGATTTACCTTTAAATTCAGTTTGTACTACAATTGAACGTGAACAACCAAAATTTTGGGTACTAGAAACTTAACTAAATTTGACTAAATAATTTTATTTTTTTTAATTTATAAAAGATATTTCATGTTAATAACAAATCAAATCAATTTCATTTCAAGAAGGATTTATTGACTTTATTTTCATTTTTTTAGACTATCGATCAAAATTCTATGCCAATAATTTTGTTAAATTAGACAAAATATCGATCGATAGTCTAAAATAAGAAATAAAAAAATAATATTAATAAAATACTTTATAAATTTAAATTTTTTATAATAAAAATAATATTAAAGGTTAATAATTTTCTAAAAACAAAAAATATATCAATTTAAAACAATTTTACAAAATCAAATTATTTAAAACATTCGTAGTCATAGCACTTTGCACATTAATCTTTGGATCCAATCAACAACGCCTCACATTTCACACGTTCCCAATAATTGTTAAAACCTTTCAACAAACCTTTAAAGTCAGACATTACCGTCTTCTTTGTACTCGAGTTCTAGAGCATTGTAGATTGAAGGGTTTGACCAATATTACTGAGCACAATAGAGGCTGTAAAAGTACAATAGGAATATCTTTTTATTCGAAAATAAATAAAATTGAAAAAATTGTGTTCAATGGTGCAAAAATCAGATATTGAATTAAATGTTTATAAGTTCAAAATTTAAAATGTTTTATTATCATATATTTTCCTTCCCATGCCAATAATTAACTATTTCAATACACTTTTTCTCTGTCAGTAAATGCCTTAATCCTTCACTTCACTTTTTCTGATTATTATTGGAACATTGCCTTCACAATTTTGAAAGAATTAAGTTATAATGTATTAAGTTCTCTAAACAAAACATTTGAAAATTCTTTATTTGAGTTGGCACCTTACAAATTGAATTTTCATGTTTATAAAATCATAATTTAATGATTGATCACATGGGCGGTTTACACGTTGAGCTCTCGGAGCGTCAGTGGAGAACTCATGGAATTTAGCTGCATCGAAAATAAATATAGTTTTAAATTTTTATCTTGAAAACTTCTTGATAAAAAATTTATTATGCTTTTTCGAATGTATCAAAATTGCACGGGGATCATTTTTTTTAGTTTATTTCACCGGGGGAGGGGGCAAAGTATTTTAATCCACTCTGATCGTGATCACAGTTTGCATATCTGATTAAAGTACGTGAATTTGTCTCAATCGATAATTAATTTAATAAAATATTTATTAATAAATCCAAATCTCAATTAAGTTCAAAAATTTTGATTATTAAATCCATCACATTTTAATATCATAATAATGTGTGTGAGAATGTATTTTGACTGATGATTAAATATTTCATTTGATAAAATATTTCATTTTATTGTTATAGTTTTAATATCGGCTTTTAACACGAAGTTGAATATGAAAATTGTATTTATTGTTTTGAAATGCTATTTAACTAGAACGATGAAAAATCACATGATATACCATATAGTAGTGACATTCAATAGTTGAATGGACGTCGAGGAATTGGAGATAATATACTATGTAGTTCTGGTGTTATTGTCAATTATTCGATACACATTTCTGACGGGTTTTTTCTTTTCAACATTATTGATTTTCTATACTGAATTCATGTGCTGTCTTTCAGTTTTATTGTCGAACTTTTCTGAGACTAAATCAATGTAATAAGCAAACATCTGCACTGATAAACATTTTGATACCGTATCAATTTGATCTAAGAGGCCAATATCGAATGTTTGCTAGTATTGATGTTATGTTCTTAATGGAATCATTATACAGGAGTTTAGGTTTTTGATTTTTCCTTAAAATATAATAGGTTATGAATAGTTAAAGACCTCACTTGAATTACCGCTATAAATACATATTCAATGTATTTATATAAATTTGAAATATAAACAAGAGAAAACGTGTTTTAAGACTGTTTTTGTTAATATATAAGTTCCAATCGTGCCAATAGATATCTTTCTATATCATTTTGTTTATTCTGAATATTAATAACTATGCTCCGTATAAACAATGATTTTGGTCGAATCGTATGTATGAAATCATAATTTTGTTGAAACTAGAACTTCTTTTCAGTCCTTCCTTAATATAATAAAATTGGATTTGCTCCCAAACTATTTTCTTCTACTTATACCATAGAAATATATTTCTAGATCTAATTTATCTATACTACTTATATTCAGCATTCTCAAACTACTTTTTAATACCTATTCAACTGTCCAGGTTTGTGCTGTTTTTGCTGTCAATTTATATATTTGCGTGAGTTGATCAATTGCTATAATGTGTATGCTAATAAACTTAGCATTGAAATTATCTAGTAAAATAATAATTTTCTAAAAATGATCTTTGATCTTTGTTTAATTTAATTATTATGTCCAACTGAGGCTAATGTGTTCTTTGTCGTACAAGCGTGTCAAGTGGTTGCTTTAATTTGTTATTTTTCGATAAATGTTTTGGAATTTTCAAAATATTTTCAAACTTTTAATGGTATCCTTTCGTTCTTTACCAAATCAGATGTGAAAGTCACCAGTAAACCGTTATAAATTCCACATAATTGCAAGGTCACTATCTATTGTAAAAAAACGTTATGTCATAAATAAATTTTTTTTTCAAATACAAAGTTCAAGATTTGATAAGATTCCTCATAAAATTGGCATAATTTTTTTTATTTTAATATAGAATTTATTAATTGAACATGAACAATAATGTCTAACAAACCCTTTTCCGATTTTGTGATTTGAATTTCCGTATTGAATTGAATTTATGGAATTAAAAACAATTAAGGTTGCTGCGAGACGTGCTCAACAATGGTGTCAAAGCAAAGGAGATATTCCATACTTTGAATGCAGTGCTAAAGACGCTATCAATGTCGAACAAGCATTTAATGCAGTTGCTAGAGCTGCTCTTGCTCAGGAAAGCGAGGTAATTATATGTTGTGTCGGTTGAGGAGATGATATAAGACCCGGTAGAGCGGCCTTTAAAATATTTGCAGTGGGTGCTCTTGGAATCATTGTAATTAAAATCCTAAAATAAGTATTAAATGAAAATATATCAAAACCAAACGACATAGAAAGCAAAAATAAGCATCCAGATAGATTTTAACGCAGAGAAGGGCAAATTTACAGGTTATGGAACCCGATATTCTTTAAGGTTGTATGAAATTGAGGGAGTTTAACCAAAATTACACAGAATTCGATTCATATAAAAAATAGGGTTGATGACGTCACAAGCCTAAGGCAAATTCATAAATCAATAAAGAAGTTTAGGTCATTGATTTAGAAATGTAACATTATATCAAATATCAAGACGTTTTTAATCTTTGATTATTTGTATTTTGTTACCCTCGCCGTCATCATATTGTATTCTGAGCACATCATTTTATTGGACGAGTCCATTGATTATATATTTATGTTAGTTAAATATTGATGAATGGTTTGTGTTTAATAATAGTAATAATAAATTAAAGATATTTTCTATTTATCAATATACGATTTTACATATTGAACCAGGATCATTTGAAAAAATCATTTTTATTTTATCATTTTCACGGTTTCCAGATCGACATAGACTTCCCCGATCAAATTCACCTGAAAGCCGAAAATTGCAACACCAAACAAAACGGATGTGGTTGCTGAATATAATTATTTCAAAATTAATAAACTGATCATTTCCGATGAATTTTTATATAACATTTGTGATTTTGATCATTTATTCATAATTGTGGACAATGAATTGTATGTGCCGTTGTCCTTATTGACAAAGATATGTAATAAGATAAATCTCTATTCATTCGCTTGTCATATGATGTCTATTATTAAATCGAGAAATGTTTCGGTATATGATTAGGTTGAATAATATTTTACATTTGTCTTCTTTTAACTAATATCGTTATTTATTTTATTATTTATCGTCTTTATTTATTATGGAATTATATGTACACCTCTTAAGAATTCCGTTGTCACTTTCACTTAGCAAATCCTCATATATTAGCCTCCTTTGTTCATTGGAAAGTTAACGTTTATTTTGTTCCATATTTATGGGTAATTTGAAAAAATTAAACTTTTATGACGAAAAACTGTAAATATGAAAAATTAAGTTTAAAATTATCGTTACTTTCTTTAATTTTTGACAAATTATACTATTTTAATGCTTTTTCGTGAAAACTAGCCAATATTATGGGACAGACCATAATATAAAATTACACAAATTTGACTCATAAATGAAAATAGGTTTTCACGAGGAGCTTTCCATAAATGACGTCACGCGCCTTAGGGGGATTCACGAATCAATAAAGAAGTGGAGGTTGCTGACAAAGAATTTTTTTCGACTATGAATCAATAATAATATCGATAAATTTTCTGCACAGTCTTTTTCAAGTGATTTTGATCATTATCTATTAATTTTATAAAATGATAAAAAAAATTCTTTTATATTTTATATTGATTTTATTGGTTAATTATATTTTTAATTAATATTAATATTGAGTTTTAAATTTAAAATTCTTTAGTTAGGATTTTATTTATGTTAGTTAAATATTGATGAATGGTTTGTGTTGAATGATAGTAATAATAAATTAAGGATATTTTCTATTTATCAATATACGATTTTACATATTGAACCAGGATCATTTGAAAAAATCATTTTTATTTTATCATTTTCACGGTTTCCAGATCGACATATGCTGCAGTGTCATCCCCGATCAAATTCACCTGAAAGACGAAAATCGCAACACCAAACAAAACGGATGTGGTTGCTGAATAATTATTTCAAAATTAATAAACTGATCATTTCCGATGAATTTTTATATAACATTTGTGATTTTGATCATTTATTCATAATTGTGGACAATGAATTGTATCGGTTGTCCTTATGTAATAAGGTAAATCTCTATCCATTCGCTTGTCATATGATGTCTATTATTAAATTGAGAAATGTTTCGGTATATGATTAGGTTGAATAATATTTTACATTTGTCTTCTTTTACTAATATGGTTATTTATTTTATTATTTATCGTCTTTATTTATTATAAGAAATATATTGGTAATCTAGTTTATTTTATTTTCCATTGAAAAAGTTCCAATCAGGCGAGTAACCAGGAATATTTTACAGTGGAAACAACATGATTTTTTTATTTTATTATTTTTATTCTTTTCAAATTTTATTTTTCGTTTATTAGTATATATTAGAGGTCGACTGATATTAATCGGTAACATTCACATCGTGCCAATTATAGGAGCAAAATGTCGCAATCGGTACAATCGGAAATCGGTTGCCCATCCAGAGCCGATTGTTCAACATAAATAATTAATTCACAGATAACGAGGAATTACTCTGACTTACAAAAATAATACCCAGCGCAAAAATTAAGCGTATTTAGAAGAACCAAGTAAATGAATCTAATTATGACAAGTCGCGTTTAAAAAGTCGAATAGTGTTGGGCTTAGAGCCAAAATTAAAACAAATTTACAAAACCAATTTAAACAAAAAGGTGAAAATTGTATAAGTTAAAACAAAATAATTAATGTCGTTTGGAAATTGTCAATATGGATGCTGTAACATAAGCACGCACCGCAAGAAGAGACCAAAAATAAAATAAAACATTAATTAAAACAAATTAAAAATATAACAAAAATTAAATAAAACAAATAATTAATTAAAATTCGGAAAAATGCAAAAAGAAACATACAAAAATAAAATAAACTGCCAAAACCTTGCAAAATAAGGTTTAGAAAAAACACAGGCAGAAGAGGCGACCAGAAAACAAAATATTGGGGTTAAAAAATAATATTGTGGAAAAATAATAATAAAAATAAAATTCAACATTGTAATATTAATATATCAAAAAATAAGGAAAAATATATAAAAATTATAAAAATAATTTGAAATTAATAAAATAATTTAAAAACCCTAAAAATCGCGAAAAATCGCCCATTGGTCGCACACAGGCACAAAAATACTATATATACGGCAGTCATTTTCATAATTTCTAACCGAATTTTAACAGACTTAGACAATTTTAGTCCGGCAGAAAAGTTTTAGAAATTTTTAGACTAGCAGTGAATCATTCTTAGACAAAATTTTGAATGCCAATTTATGCCAATTTTTACAATCTGGTTGTAAGTATTGTTTTCTTGTATAAATATATATTTTGAAGTTAAAGTCTTGTTATTTTGATTTTATTCTGGATGGTCGTGGAATCTTTTGATGCCACTGACAAATCCCCCTAAAATCTTATTTATAATAAGTATTTCAATAGACGGTTCATGGGACGGATCTCGTGCCGGCTAGTGGGTGAAAACCCTTAGTTGAGCTCGTGGGTCATGCCTCGTGAACCCCTCGGCAGTCCGCAGTCGGGTCTGGCAATATGCACAGGACCGCTACGCAGGGCGCCGTTGTATAACTCGAGGCGGCTGCTGAAAAGTGGCCGGAGCGAGTCGAAATAAAATTCGGGAAGTGCGACTTTAGTTAAGGGGTATAAAGTGTTGTATTGAAAATCTAAAAAATTGTCGGAAAACTAATTGAAAAATCAAGTAGGAAAGGATAAGATAGTATAGGAAGGTAAATTTGAAAATATTTTACCAATAGTTGAATGATATAACCTGACAGAAGAGAATAGCGTTTATTGAAGTGATCGCAGAGGGTTATAATTACTTAAAATCATGGGAAATGTACCGGGAATTAAGGAATTGTTGATCAAAATTTTAATATAGGGAAAGATAAATGTAAATTAGGAAAAATGTAGTCGATTCCGTGATTAAACAAATAAAACAGGAAATTTACCAAAAAATAAGAGAGGAACGCTGCCCAAATTTTTGAAGGATACATTTATAAATAATGGGTAAAGATGATAAATAAGTATGGAAATTGTAGGAATAGACGAGTAAGGACCAGGATATAGAAAGAGAAAGACGTAAGACCTTCCATCGGCAGTACAGAACCCGAAAGTGAAAATATCATGAGGAGTAGTTCTAGAAATGGAGCTCACCTGCTTATGAATTTTCAACCTTTATGTACAGTACCAACATGGCAATCACCATGGCTACATAGGAGGGATAGAATAATAATCTTGATGGCGTTTAGAGGGTAGATACACAAAACCCTAGAAAAAATAAAAAAAAATCCACCCTATTCGCCAACAATAGTTAACAAAAATTAACATTTATACACAATCGGCACAACCGGAAATCGGTGACTAATGCAATCGGTCAAGCTCTAATATATATATAAGGGCCTAAGGTGCAATTTTCTGTCCTTAATTTTGCATAATTATATAATGACAGTGGGATTTTTTAAATATAATGTTAGGTTTCAAATTTAAAAGCGATGCAGCCACTCTCATGGCTGAGAACCTGGTTCAAATTATATTGGCGAATAGGGTTTATTTTAAATTTATTTTTCTAGAGTTCATGTATGATTGCAAACCAGAACCAGAGGTTCTCAACCTGTGGTACACAAAGAGCAGTTAGGTGGTCCACGAACATGGTGCTAGAATTGTGTGGTTTTTGTCTTTTAATATATTTTTTAAATTAACCTTCTATTCAGAAATATAAAACGTTTAAAATTATAGTTTAAAATGCTAAAGTAACCCAAATTTAAAACTATTATAAGATAAATAATTATTGCAAACGCATTCGTCAGATGGCAGGACCAATTGTGCACAAATATTAAACAACTAAAACTTTAAACTAAATTTACTTTTAACCATGTATAATAGGCTTTCCTGTCATGTTTAAAAAAATAAAATATTGAAGAAATTTAAAATTCAATAAAATAAAATTCGTTATAAATATTGTTGGGCCAACACACAATTTTGTTTAAATGAATCGGTAACAGCACGCAAACACAACACGCAGATTCAAAATCAAACCCATAAAACATCTATTAACCATGTGTTAGGCTATAAGCCATCGTTAAAACAAAATAAAACGACTATGAAAAATCATGTTTAAGAATTATGAGAATGGCTATTATAACACAAGCACGCACCGCAAACAGAAATTAAAAATATAATAAAAACATTAAATAAAACAAAATAAAAAATAACATAATTAATTAAAAAAAATAATTAATAAATTTTGCACGCAAAATACATAGAAAAATAAAGTAAAACTATAAAACCGCCAAAACCTTGCAAAATAAGGTTTAGAAAATACACAGGTGGAGGAGGCGACCAGAATAAGAGTCAGCAAAAAATAAAAATGCAAATTTAATAAAATTAATATTAAAAAATTAAGAAAAATAAATAACAAAAGAGAAAAATATAAAATTAAATAAAAGCCATCAAGAAACCCGAAAAAATGGCCAAAAAAGATTCGAAATTAGCTGATTGGTCGCACACACGCACGAAAATAATATAAATATAACAGCTATTTTCATAATTTTAACTTTTTCTAAAAACTAAAAAACTTTAGACTTTAAAACTTTAAATTTGTGAACTTTGAAATTTTCGAATAGTAAGATTGTTATTTTGTATTAATATATTTTTCATGTAACATTTATGGTTTTGAGTTAAGTAATAATTTTTTCATGGATGGTCGCGATACTCTTTAGTATCGACGACAGGTCCCCCTAAACTTAATTATGTATATGTTTTCATGCTAATCGTGGAGAATGGCAAAGCAATATTCGATTCCGGCCGTTAAGTTGGCAGGACGTCGACGTGTTGCTTGGTCACAATCCACCCTTCGGTGTCTGCCTAGTCTGGTCAGGTCTCGTTACACTGATCACGGGGTAGGACACCGTCGTAATTCACCGAGGCGGCCATTTTCAATGTTGGCCGGAGCGGTATGAGTAAAATGCGGGAAGCTCGCTATACCTAGGGGTTGACATTAGTAAATGTCTAAGTAGGGAAATAATACTTTTTAAATGCCTGTCGAAAATTCATTACCGCACGGGAACGACTAGGGTTAAGCATAGGAACGAACGAATAATTCAGTAAAACTGAAAATTTTTATGATTTAACTAATAAAAATATAGTTGATAAGTGATAAACGAAATAAACGGTTTGAGAATTCATTACAAATCAAAAATGACCAGAGCATCAATATTTTTCATTTTATCTAAAACGATTATTGACCATCAATTAGCAACAGATTTCACCAACGAGCAACTCGCCGCCATAAGAAAAACTAAGTTTGAATGTGATAAAAATTGGAATGGTTGAAAATTATTATTACCTTTTATTATATTTATTAATGTAATTATATAAATTTTTAATACGAAATTCCCCATTCAGTTCTTTCCTGTTGATATTTGCACCATTTTACTCTCGTCGCAGAGCCAGAAAACTTTTTCTTTGAATTCGAATTACCGTATCCCCAAACTTCCCCAAGCCAAAATACCGGCTATCGTTCCTTCCGACTTAAGCATCGAAGGATCCAGTCATATAGCCTGCCAAAAGCGATACAATAAATTATTTGCAGAACACGAACGCACGCTCAGTACGTGGTTCGCCCCCGAGGCTGTGAAAGCTCTCCATAAGCAAATTCACCGGCTAACTAGGTGCCGTGAAGACCTGATTGCTGAGAATCGAGCCCAGCGGATTATTATCAATAACCAGAGTGCCGTCCTGATAGCCTCTTTTAATGAATCCGAATTAACGAAGCGATTAGCCGGCCGTGATTTGGCGATAAAGTTGAATTTAATTCTTGCCAATCACATACCCGAAAAAACCACAACTGGTCCTCCACAAACTCCGAAAACCAGTAGGAAGCATAATCCCAGCAAAAACCGGCGTCGCCGTGAACGGCTCCGAGCTGAGGAAGTCACTCTCTTTAAAAATGCAGCCCAGATCCGGGAAGAAGCAGCCATGCTGGTTGTGGAACAGCATCGCCAATGTGTCAAATCTGACAAAACTTCGCCAAGGTCGTTGGCTCCAACGGAAATTTCTCCCCAGATTAACGCCAACAAAGTAGACGAACTCCAACTTCGTTTGGATATATCTCCCGCATAAATCACGCCAGTAACAACTGAAGAGAGCAGAAAATCGCCAACTTCTTTCGGGTACTGGACCGACGAGTTCGGGGATGAATTCTGTCATTCCGTGACACAAGTCGGTACCGCTCGAGTTAATCCACTTCGTAAAACAACATTCCCCGTGGATATCGATGAATGAAGCCGAGATATCCGCCGGAGAAGTGCGATTGAATCCGACTTATAATAACTATACCGTTTATTTATATATTTTGTTTTGCCTTTTCTTTCGTTTATTTTGTAAATTTTAGAAAAAATAAATTCTATATTCATTGTAACTTTATTGTAATCTTTGAATTTTTCTATTAATAAATAATGAATGAATGTTTGTGAGTTTGTTTGGGTATGGAATCGTATTCATGAAGTTTAATGCATGCAAGAAGGGTGAATGGAAAAGTTATTTAACTAGGAATGTCGAGAAAAGAATAATTATAAATCTTGTAGAAACCTATTTGTACTTCCTACATCGAATATCTCGGTAGTGAAAGTGTGTCTGCGGGTTAAAAAGGAAGTTTGCACCTTAAGAGACTTTATTCTTCCTTTACATTAAACGAAGAAGTTTATTAAAGCCGAAAAACCGCCGACCGAATAATTAAACGAACAAATTTTATAAAAATTTTAAATCTTTACATATTAATTTAGAATTAGAGTAGATAATTTTAAACAAATTTTCGAGGTCAAATGAAACTCGTTTTCTGTATACAGAGATTCAGGGAATTTGACCACGAAATTTTCGATAATTAAAGAAATTAGATTTAAAAGCCCTTTAGGTAATATTTTCGTCGGACAAATTTCTAAATTACCATAGTTAAATTTTATTAATTTAATATTTAAAGTTAATGTTAATTAAACTAAATTAGTAAAAGACAAATAAGTGGCCAAGATCTTGGATAAATAGGTTTTCCGGCGATAATTGGCATTAATAATTAGTATCGAACTAAATGAGACCTTAGGAGAACTCCACCCCGGACGCATACATGGGATAAATGGCAACAGAGGGGAGAGTATGTATCAGTATTGAGAGAAATAGAGGAGTGAAATAGACTTAAGTCCTTCTATCTGCCGTCAGGAACCCGAAAGCGAGATTATCACAAGGAGTAGTCTTGGAAACGGGGCTCACCTGCTTGTGGACTCTCGGCTGCTGTATACAGTACCAACATGAGCTCGCTCATGGGTATACAGTGGTAATGTACAAATTATGGGGCATCTGGGTGAGGTAGGAATTACCCTAGCAGAGGCAAGAGTTGGTTGCGTGGATAGATGAAAATGGACGAGAGTAAATTAAAACAAAACTAATTCTACCCAGTGCGCCAACACATGCTAAAATATGAGAAAGAAATAATAAAAACATAAAATTAAAAGACATAAAAATAAATAAAATAATAACAGAACGCAACAAGATCCGCACGAAACAAACACAGAAATAACACGAAAACACGGAAAATTTGACCATAAAGGGACAATTTATCTAAAGAAACAAGAGTTCATGAAAATTAGAATTAGAAATAAATGATTGGAATTGGAAACATTTCAATTATTTGGTAAAAGAATAAATTGTCAAAGTAAATCAAAAAATAAGAAAATTAAAGTTAGAAAATACAAAGAAATTCCCAAGGTCAAATTTTGTTTTACTACATCAAATTTAACACGCAAGGTTAGGGTCACAGAATAGGTATATATATACCGATTCATTTTCACATAATTTTAATCTGTTTTAATAACTTGAATCAGTTGAATCAGTTGAAAAACTGGAAGCAGTTTTGCAGTTTTGAACCACTTTTTCTTGAATCAGTTCAACAGTTTTAACTAGTTTTTGACCAGTTAAAATTCGACGACAAACGTACGAACACTCGAATCATTTGTATTACCAAATTGAACAAATTTATCGATTAAAAGTAAGCAAGAATGACTTGCTAATTTTGGTATGAACTGTACGGAGATGATGATTGAAAAGTGAAATTAATATTGATTAAATATATATACTGAATGAACTTATTTATTATGTCGAAATTTTTCCGGCCCACAGCCACACACTAACAAGTTAGCAAAATCTTACATAAAGATCGAGCAGTGTAAATGCGGTGTAAGTCCGCCAACAGCTCGTGCTCGTGAGAGATCTCGCCGTGGGTAACGACGGACTCGAACGTCAATTCATTCATTATCATAGGCCAGAAAGGAGATCGGGAGGCAACCTTTATTTGCCTACCTTTCTACCTACTCCCGAAAAATCGACCTAAAATATCATTACTCAACGGCTAAAATATCAACACAGAGTAGTCCAGTGGGCACTCTTAAAATCTAACATCAACATAAAGATTTCCTAAGATCAACTTGAGGTTAACGTGAAGGGAGCTTGCGGAAATCGGTGCATTGAGCTTCTAATAATCTTAAAAATCATTGTTGATTACGTAAAATAGGACTAAATTAGACTAATAATCTTAAAGCTAATGGTCGATTAAATAAAATAAGACTCAAGTTAAATAAAGAACCTTATAAATCATTAATAAATTGGTAATATAAAGTTAAATTGAGCAAAAACCTTATAACGTATCAGTAATTTGGGAAAATAGGACTAAAGCTAAACTACAAGCCCCATATATCACTTTTCAATTGGAAGGTGCGACGAAACTAAACTAACAACCTCCTAAACCATTGATGAGATGAAAATAGGGTGACGACTAAACGAAAAATCTCATAAATCGTTATTGGTTCAAAAATTCGCAATAAAATCAATTCTTTTCGTAATTTTTGACCGGAAAATTGTTTATTCATAATCACAAGTAAATCTTTAAATAGTTTTCTTTTTTTTAATAATGAATAATGAGTTCATTTTAACTAATATTCTTATAAAAACCCGCTCATTAAAAGACTGTTTTAAGTAATTAAATGATTCAAGAATAAAATGACCTAAAAAATGGCGAACAAAACAAACCAAATAATTACAAATCCCACATACACTACAACATGTAATTGAATAAAATCTGGTAATAGTTATATTAAAGACCTTCTCGAACTTAGTGACCCCACATGTCCAAGCCTGCATGATTAGGACGACCGTACAAACTACATCTCACTATAATCCAAATACCAACGCGTCCAACAGAAGTTTCAGAAATATTTATTCACAAAAGAAAATTGAAAATATGCATATACAAATTCATATGTTCACAATGTTGAGAAATTCCTCCCAGATGATGGAACGCGACGAATATTGAGTGAGATCCAACTGAATGACCAAGGATAAAGCCGATTTGTCTGAAAAATATCTCCGATGAAAATGAGCATAATTATCTAAATAAATTAGTTAATCCAATAATAAATGGATTAAATCAAACCTTAACAATCAATAAGCAGATATGAAAAATGAAATCGGAGAAATAATGACTGAAATTCCCCTACGCGATATCAATATTTGTGACAGGAAACACCAAACTATTAGTCCTGAAATACAGAATGGAGAGAAATGAGTGGGTAGAGAAAAGTTGGAAATTCGTCCGGGAGAGAGAAATTAACGATCGATATAAGACAGCCACCAATCATTGCTACATGTTGGAATCATTATGGGACACGTGGCAACACACAAAGCGACGATATATAAATAGGAAACCGGTTCCATATTGATTCATAATTATTATGTCGAATTTACCAATGTCAACAGTATCTGTGTATGAGACTGAGGCCGAGGAGATTATTAGAAGGTCGCCTATAGGAGTGCCCGATCGAAAACTTTCTAAAATTCAAGTTCGTCCAACCAAGCCCACTTCAAGGCGCGACCAAAGAAGTATGCGTAATGAGGATCGCTCAACAGGTACGGCTACTCTAGCCACCTCTGATGTATCATGAAAAAAATATATTTTTGTTATTATGCTCACTCGTTCCAATGATTATTTAACATTGAAATTTGAATCTTAACCAATAATTACCCAAATTAAAATCGGATAGATTCCACATGAATTTATTGGCGAATCTATCTTACCTGCTTCATAACAAATTCTCCTAGTTTAGTTACACTGCCCTCATTCGCGTAATTTGGCCGATTTATCGTCAGGTCCTCCACTTCACCATCGACTAACGTAGAATAAAATATGAAAACCAATGAGCTAATGATACCCAGAGAGTGTCCGTGATGATTTAACACGGTTAACCCGATCACCATCGATTCCTTTAATAGATAATTGACGACTTGGAAATTAGTAAATGTTTTGTTTTTTAAAAAAAATTTTTTCCTCATTTAAACTTATTCGCATGACCCCTACATTTTTAACGGTATATTGATCATTGGATCAAATTTTTAATCATAATATTTAAATCATTAGATAAAATTTGCAATTATAACATTTAGATTATTGAGAATATTCAATTTTAGATTGTAGTATTTGGGGCATTGAAAATATTTAATTTTATGACTATGGTGTTTAGATCAGTGGAAATGCTCAATTTTTCGTTTATTTTATAAAGCGTATTTAGGTCATTGAAACATATAATCCTACAATTATAACATTTAGGACATTGGAAATATTTAACTTTATATTCATCGTAAGTAGATCATTTCGAACTATCCAATTTTACGTTTTATAATTATGGCTTTAAAACCAGTGGGAATATTTAACTTTGTATTTTTATAATCATGATATCTAAATAATTCGATATATTTTATCATCACACGGGAGATGACCCGTTTCCATTAAACAAATCTTGTAGTTAATTAATTAGATAACTTTTGTATCTAACCTTTAAGTATATTTAATTTTGTTCATTGTTGTCGTTTAATATCCACTGGATTGGATCTCATTAAAGAATCCATTCCTCCTTTTCTTCAGCTTCCTCCTAGACAGAAACATCATTCATGCCTGTCTTATGTAAACTTTCGATTTTGGTGAAACTATCAGAGAAGGCTAATATAGTAAGAACTTACGAACAACCCTGTACTGACGCGAAATTAGACTAATCTTATCGCCAGTAATGGTGGGATGAAAGAAACAACGATAACCTATTATATTTACCATTAATAGGTACACATAGTGGCAACTGGGAAGACGCCACAAGCCCTGTACAACAGCCATTTAAACCAAAGTCCAGTGCAAGACCAGGGAGGGCTGAAAGGAAACGGCAAAAAACAACAAAAATTGCATTGGGACGAGAAGCGTTTTTGATAATATAATGTGTTGATAAATAAAAAAAAAGAAAAGTTCTTCTGTCATTCAGTTGTGTTCCAAATAAATATATTGACGTTGGGAATAAATCTCTCTGAGGGTCAGGATACTGCAATTTGAAGTAAAGTGAGTAAGGGACCTAAAGAAGATAAGACGAGCACAGACCTTCTATCGGTAGCTCGCTGAACCAGCTGTAGATCGGGTCTTAGCAGTTTTGGAAACAAAGCTCACCTTTGACGGTCACAGAACCATTGGTTACAGTATCGACGTTGCCTAGCAACGGGTAACCAGTGGAAGTCAGGTAGAATTATATGATTGGGGGTCAAGGTCACAACGACCACCTATAACCATACAATATGTATAATATTCATTTCAAAAAAATGGACAGATTTATTATTAAAAACACAGAAAACAATGTTAGTAATCAAAATGAGGATCAATCAGATTCGTCAGAAGATGAATCTGAAGAAAAAAATGTTGTTCCGGCTAAAAAGAGGCGGAATGTTGTACGAATGTATGATGAGAAATATCTTCTATTCGGATTTGCATGTATTACTGTTTCTGATCAACCCAAGCCACGGTCTGTTATATGCTCGAAAATGTTGTCAAACGAAGCAATGAAACTAGAAAAATTGCAAAGACTTCTGAAAACTAACCATCCCGAATTCTTAGAAAAAATATTTCGAGCGGAGAAAAATTCACTCTCAAAGCAGAAGTCATTGATATCACAGGCAACCAAAGTTAATGAGAAAGCCTTGAAAGCATCATTTCTAGTCGTGCACTCCTGACAACTCGGCTGTCCGCGGCGAGTCCTAGTTGTAAGATGTAGGACTTTACCCGCAGGGCGTCGTTTCATAACTCATGGCGGCTGATGGAAACGTCGGTCGGAATGAGCCGGCTTAAAATCTTGGAAAGGCACTATGAGTTTGAAGGACTAAGATTGATCTCTAGCAAATCATTTAGGTATTGAATCTTCTTCAAACAAACTTTTCAAGTCGAAATTCGACCTGGGTAGTTAGGGGTGGGTTAGCAGATTTGCCTAATAATTGATTCGGATAATTGTAAACATCGACCTTAAAACAGGGTAGCATCAGACGTGCGTACTTAGCTAATGCTAATTTTAATTTCACCAAATAATGCATATGGCTTTAGAAACGACTCCATAAGATTTCCCACAGTAGGAACTATTAAAAATCATGAGTCAATACTTGAGAGATAAAAATTAACCACTAGTAAATCAGTCTGTAGAGAAAGTTTTAATTAAATTATAACAAGATCCAAGTAAATTGCAGAAATAAATCCATTTGATACAGTTAGATCCTAACGAAAGCATATTAAAGTGTTACGCCTGAATAGCTCATCTCGCTTGGCAAACTTGGACGTTTTTGTATTTTATCAATCGACGTACACGACAAAATTTTTTTAGGCCGATCAAATAGATGACCTACACGTAGTTTCCATGATAAATTAAATAAACTGAATCAGCTTTAATATTGATTTAATTTAATTTTTAATAGATTCACTGTACAAAACAAGAAATTATTTAATTATAAAGTTTAACTCATCGAGAAAAACCCGCGGGATTATCAAATTAAAGCTAACACTACAAACGTAGTTGAAAATACCTATCAATCCTGAGGCTATTTTATCCTCTCAATTTTTTTTCTCTTGTGAGGTTAGTGGTTTCTAACCTTGACTCCTTTACATATAATGCTTTCCTACGCGCGATTTTCTACCTCAGTCCTTTCCGTATTGTTGGGGTATTACGAAAAAGCACAGTAAAATCGATAAAACACAAAAATGATAAAAGTGCAATATTAATTAAAAAATTTATAAAATTTCGAAAGTAATATTGATCGGGAGAAATTGGTATGGTTGAACGCCAAATTGAGAGTCGAGTCCAGAAATAATAATAAAAATTTAGTGAGGGGTCCCTAGAAAATAATATAAGATAAAAAAGGAAATTAATTAAGAAAAATTAATTACTAATGGAAAGCTCGAGTTAATGGGAAGCCCGAGGCAATGGGAAACCCGAGAGATGAGAAAAACCCGGCGTGTAGACGGAATAATATAGCAAGATAAATTGGCCTAAACAACATTAAATGGGCCTCACTGAGTTACTGAGAAGTAATTATTTCGCAAGTAGTAATTTAGTAATGGACCAAACGTTGTTGAAAAATGTCGGTCTGGAAAGTAATTATGGTTAATAATTTAATAATGTAGAAAATGTTGTTGACAATCGTCGGAAAACAGTCTGAGCAGGAGTATAAAAGAAAGAGGGAAAAACACTAAAGGACAGTCATTATTAACCAGACACAAAAGGACAGTCATTATTAACCAGAGTGAATCGACGTGAACGAGCTGTAACTAGGTTAGTAGAGGAACCTAAATCCAACTAAAGTCAAAATTATCTATCAGAAAGGATGGTTCTCCCTTGGACAACCTACCCTAAGATAATCATAGTCATACGGTGGTTAAAAGGTGCAAATCAATTAGTGAAATTGTGATTACAAACATTGAAATAGAACGGATTGATCTGTTATTGGGATAAAGTGCAAATAAAATTATTCTGTGTTGGGTTTGCTTATTTGATTGAAAAAAGACACGAGGAGTCAGAGGGAACCGACTTTCAATAATAATAACCCAACAATAATAATAGTAATAACATTGATAATAGATTAGAATAATGCATATAATACTAACAATGATAGTACTAGTAACAATAATAGTGGGCTTAACAGTTATAAAAGGATAAGGGTAAGAGAGATATTGTGAGGACATTTAACATAACAAATGGTGTACAAGTCATGGTAAAAATCGATAATACGAACAACGATTAGAAGGACTATGGGAATGGGCATAATAATTAATGATATAGCGGTATAGATTAACATTTAAAAGAAATAAGAGAATAATGGAACCTAAAAATCGAAATCGAGCACAGGCCTTCTATCGGCAGCTTGTTGGACCCATGGATCGTTCGGTCAATTATAGCATTAGTGATAGCACTCACTTTTTGCAAACGATCCACCCACTCGAACACAGTTCCAACATTGCTTAGCAACGGGTGCCGAGTTGTAAGCGAAAATATTTGTATGGGGTTGCCTGGGTAACAACCATATAGTTTCAAAATATCAACACCCAGAAGCCCACCATAAATAAGGTTTTTAGTTCTGGATTATCAGTAATAAACAATTACCTTTTATATCATTTTTATTTTTATTATTTAATGTTTTCAAATTAATTAGCAAAATTGTTAATATATAAATACCATTAATTTTATAAGCATTTTCTTCTAATATCTTTTGACATTACAATAAAAATTAGTATTTTTAAAAAAAACAGTAATTTTGTTACTAATAAAACATACAAGGTTTTAATATTAAGAATACTGAATAGTTTGAATGCATGTGTTTTAATAATATATATTGTAATTTCAAATGTTTTCTTTTAGAAATTATTTATCCTGTCTAAAACGTAAATTGCCAAATTTTAACATACAGTCTATTCGCTTGTTCGATAGTAAAATCGATAAAGATGGTTCAGACATTAATGACAGCAGATATGATGATAATGATTTTGATGACATAGACTTTCTAGAAGATGAGGATTCTACAACAGTAGAACATAGTTCTAAAAGTTCTCACAAACGCTTGGGAAAAGTATATTGTTTATTCTATTGATATGAACATTTTCTTTTTAGAAGTCAACCAGAAATATTTTGACTCCCTGGACAATGCCTAATTTGTTACAGCCATTTAATTTGGATAACTTGCCAAGTAGGAAATCAAATGAAACAAAATCTTTTGCCAGCTTGTTAAGGCATTCAACTCTAATGCAATTAGGAAATTGTGAAAATTTTAGGGTTGGCATACTATTGGTAATCTTTTATGAATTTACTATTAGGCTACTGGCGTAGTTTTCGAGATCGTAGACCAAGATCTTTATGTTGATTTTGGTGGGAAATTTTATTGTGTTGTTGAAGATAACAAAGGGGCGTTAATTTCTCGTGGAGCCTTGGTTACAATTGTTGTTGTAGATATGGAAATTACCTCAGCATTTATGCTTGATAAAGTCGCAACTACAGTTTTAGAAGCGGAGGGATTTTTACTATACGTAGGTACAAAAATCAGAAAAGCTGATACAATTGATCTTTTTGATATTTAATAAATGTTTACTTATTGTCTTGAATATTTAAAATATGCGATTTTATTCTCAAATTCCTAATACATCATGAATTAGTTCACTGTTTGTACTTTTAGTGCGCGAGTCCTTATTAAAGAAATGCTTCATAGGATAGATAAAATGTGTTTATATGAAGTTGGCGTGGACTGATATGATGTGTAACGAATCATTTATTTCAATTTAAAGACAATTTTTAGAAAAATTAGTAGTTTAAGTTAAAAGTCGGTTTTTAATAAACCTTTCGTTGAAAATAACATGAAATTTTATGCCTTACTGTTGTATAAAATGCAGGGAATATGCGATAACTTTTTGTATTATCAATGATTGTTTTAAATAGTTCATTCTGGTTTTTTCAGAATTTCTTAATCTTCAAAAAATATCATTTAAGATTTTCAAAATTGCATCTGTGAAAGGGTTAAAACATCAGTAATTATTTAACATTCACGTGAAACTATTCAACTAAAATTGCAATTATTATATTCCCATGTGATTTTATTGTTATAATCTACCCTTAGTGCTTATCTCACACACTTAAATGCATTTATTTGCTTTTTACTGAAAAATTCCTAAACATTTAAATAATCATTTAGTGTTTCGTGAAGTTTCATAAAAAATGTAATGTAATCACATATTTTGTATATAATTTTGTAAAACAAATAATTCATTTAATTTAAAGTATTTTTCTTTAAAATAACCTTATAGGGATAATTAAATAGAAGAGTTAATTCTCATTTAAAATTATGTAAAGAACTTTAATAAAATTATAATTTAAAAGTTAACTTATGGAGTGATGAAATTACTTGATTTTAAAATTAATATTTAAGAATGTTTGAAATTTAAAAATATTTATTGAGTGCTTGTGTATTAATATTCCATATCCAATCGTTAATTCATGCTTGCTAAAATATCCTAAAAATAAATACAAAATATTTATGATAAAAAAAAACAAAACAGTTATCACTGTTAAAATATTGAATTTTTGTTATTTATGGATGTTATCAAAAACCTTTAAGTTCAAGAGCTACCATAGAAGGTATTCGAGCTCATTTAATTTGTGTCCCTCTATCATCAATTTTAGGTTAAAACAATACCAAAGATGTTAAACGAGATCCTGTAACGATTTAATTTTATAATTGTTCGAAAAGGTTTGAACAAAATGTGTTGACTATAAAATAATTTTTCATGTAGATTTACCGTTGGTAGTGTTATTAATTTGATATTTTCATTTCTGCAGTAATATTGAAATTAACTTTTTATGCATTTATATATGTGTTTCGGTAGTTAAATTTAATTTCAACACTTCTACCTGAGATTTATCTTTTTCTGTTTTTTGGACATTGCTTTCATTGGATTAATATAAGATTATAAATTATTCTGGGTGAAAATGCATTATCATGATCTTTTTCCATTGACATATTATATTTAATACTTCTTCTTTCTGGTTATATTATATTCCTGTTTTTCTTTACTAGTAATATATTCTTCTTTTTTCTTGTGTAAGATTTACTCCTTCTCGTGACCAGTCACGCTCTACCGAGGGTCTGGCGTTGAGGTTTTTGGAGAGGAGAACTGAGACGGCAAACTGCCATTTGCTACGGTCAGCTCCACACCGAAGTAATAGCTCGAGACTAGATGGTCAAATTTTTAATTTACTTTCTTGTGTGCATGAGGTTATCATAAATTAATCAAATTGATAAAAATATTAGAAAAAGTTTCTCATAAGAATGGTTAGTAAATTAATTGAATTAAATAAGTATTGTTGGGCCAGAACGTAAACGGCCTTGAAAAATGTTTAAATGGATCAGAAACACACACGCAAAAATAACATGCAATTTAAATAAACCTGGAAACACCAATTAAACCACATAAAATCTGAGAAATAAAAGAATTAAATATAAAATAATAAACATAAAAATAAATTAAAATATTAACAAAATGCACCAAGATCCGCACGATACCTACACAAATACAACAAGAAAACACAACAAATTCGACGAAATTGAAAAAATCAATTAAAGTTCATTAAAATGAAATTTAAATCGAAAAATTGAATTAGCAATAATTCAATAAAAATTTTAAATAAAAAATTATAAAAATAAATCAAAAAATATTAAAACTAAAAAATATAATTTGCTAGAAAATAACAAGGTCGAATTTTGTTTTACTGCATCAAATTTTACACGTCATAAAATTAGGTATATATACTGATCCATTTTCACATTTAACTTAACCATTTTTCAAACTGATTAAAACCATTTTTGAAAACTAACCATTTTAACCATTGTGAAACCATTTTTCAAACCATTTGAAATCGTTTGTAAATCTTATTTTCAAATCGTTGTGAAACTATTTTAAAACCTTATTTTCAAGCTATTTGAACTAATTCAACTGATTTTAGGTGAGAAATATTTATGTTGGAGCCCTCTTTCCACGGCACGTTCATAGCATCTCTGTAGAGCTCTGCTTGACGGCGACGTGGGGAGAGAGGCATTTATGCTTTCTGTTATGATATTTTATGCTATTGTATGAAAACTTTTGGAATGGTTATGAAGGGTAATTCTGTTATTTTGTCCTAACTAATAAATATTATTAATATGTATAAATTGTTTGATATATATTTCCTTTTTAAAACTAAATTTAAATGTCGAAATTTTTCCGGCCCACAGCCGACACAACGCAAGTAAATAAAATCTACATAGTACAGAGGCATGTAAGTGCGTGGAAAATCGCCAATGATATGTACCCGTGAAGACTCAGCGTGCGCAACGCAGCGGTCGTAACGTCAATATTATCCCTATAGCTGAAGCGAGAAATAAGGAAGAAGTCTCTGGCTGCTTCCTCGTTTCTCGGTTCTGTAAAATCGACCTAAAATTATGTTACATACGGCTTAAAATTATCACACCGAGTAGTCCAGTGGGCACTTGATAAATATAATATGAACACAATATGCGTCTAAGGCCTATTAAAGGGAAAGGGTACTTGGGTTAAATTAACTGAAATCGTTGTTATAACTATTTTGGATTAACATTTTGAAATAAATAAAATTTATTGGGAATCATTGAATTCGATTAATTTGAGATTATTGATAAAAATTAAAATAACCATCGAGTGTAAAAGTAAAGTGTTTTATGGCTAAAAATTAAAGTAAATATTGGGTAAAGATAATTTAAATGCTCGTAAATTATTGATTAGGGTAATGACAAATGATTTCATCAATTAAATTATTATAATTCATTTCAATAAAAGTAATCTGATCTTTGAGTAAGAACGAGTAATGTATTGATCTAATCAACCCCCGATAGAAATGAAAGCAATTAAGAATCGAATTCATTAATTTCAAATAAAGATATGTATCAATTAAAAGTAAAATGATTCTCGAATAAAAGTATGGAATCCCTTAATCAAATTACTGATTCAAATTGATGTAACGACACGTAGTTCACTAATAATTCATTTTGATAAAATTGAGGAAGTGATTGAGAAAAATCAAGCGTTAGTTTAAATCATCGACTAAAATTAAAATGAACAAGAATAAAAATATCGTTGATTAAATTGAATCAATTTATTGGTAACAATAAAAATGATTAAATTAGTTCAGATAATTATTGAGTAAAACCCACGTAAACTAGTTTTGGTAAAGTAAAGTATCAAATAAGAGTAAATAATATAAGCTCCTTAATGAACTAGGATTAGAGGATTAAAGATTAGAATTACAGATGGATTGAATAACCGTAAGACAGTTTCTTTAGTAAAAATCAAGTAATTTTCGATGTAAATTAAAGTAAAACTGGATGCACGGATTTAAAACTATTAGCATTAAAATCACTTTGTGGGCTAAAGTAATAGTTGATCCAAATAGCCTTAGGGAAGACTATTAGAAACTGGAATAACAGATGTCGATATTTATTACTGATAATACAATCTCTTAATTAGAACTAGAATAGTTTATAAATTTATAAAATAGGTTTCTAATTATCATAAATTCAGGATGTACAGTAAATTAAGTAGCGGTAAAATGAACGAATTATTACGTAAATTAAATTCATATAATGGAAAAAACACCAAAGTTTAAGACAAGCGAAAATTTGTATTGAACAAACAAAATTCCACATAGCGAAATTATTCCAACAAAAGGGTATCGCATCTATTTAGAAAACTCGGTAAGCGTAGAAGTCTTCCTAAAATTTGCTAATAAAGTACATTTAAACTAGTCAACGAAATAACTTACCGGAAATCGAGATAATCGAGTGTAGGCGAACATTTGACCAGTAATTCTGAAAATATGACACGAATAATACAATCACCGGATGTAAACAACGTAAATCACCTTTAGTCAACCGCTTAAGTTGTAATGGTAAAATCCGCCGGAAATCATTCGCCCACCAGGATACACCCACACGCGACCAAGTTATCTCGGATCAACATCCGGCCTAAATCTTAAAGTTCGAACAACGGTAATTAAAGTTAGTAAACAAACTTTAAGTCAATGTACAAATTCCCTTAAGTCAATGTACGAGTATCCGCCTACATGAAAAAATCTTAATGTTAAGATGCATATATCAAATAAGTTAAACAGCAGGTTATCTCATCCATGTGATTAATTATATATCACCCCATGAAGAAGTACACCCAAGAGCCAGGTCGGTAAAACTTGTAGATAAACCGCTCACCCGTTTCACAAAGTTACGACGGAAAGTGACGCTAATAGAAATCAATAGGATTAATTTGTATAACACCCTTACTAGTAACATAGACACTATCTGTTTGCTAATAACTTAGAATGGTAAATCAATCGAACCGAATAACAGTAACGTTTAGACATGTCGCCCAAACGAACTACCCGTCGAGAGACCGCCAGACAGGAACAGACAGGAGTCCCGCCGACCACGAGGATACTCAACCAGTTACAACTATCATGTCTCTCGGAACGGCAATATCCAGCTGCAGAGACCTACCTGCACGCACAGGAGCTCCTCACCCAATGGGAAAGGGTGCAGGAGCAGGTAAATTTACAGGTGGTTAAGGCAAGGATGTACCTTGCGAACGTGGTCGAAGACATCCTTGCCGGGCGGATTGCAGTCGCCTATCCACCTCACCCAGTTCGAGACACCAGAAGACCCTACACCGTTGAGGCTCTCAAACGGAGCCTGAAGAGATATTGTCCGGACGAGTAAACCAACAACGACAGACTTTATGTAGTAACTGATTGAAAATATTAGAAGATTACGTGTTATTTCTTTTTCTTATAGCTAGAGTTATTCGTGTTTTGTTTAATGAAATAAACAATTATATAACTTGATCAATAATAAATTAACATCATCTATTTGATTGTAGTAATGTCTTCCTTACAAATCTTACAATCTGAATTGAACCACGTGAGACAGACAAACGCGGAATTACACACGCAGATTATTCAACTCACCCGCGAAATACAACAGATTAAAGCCACCTGGAGGGAACCAGAAAAGGTAAAAACACTGTACCACCGCCTGACCGCAGCACAGAAAAGCTGGGCAGAGGAGCGGCAGCTCAACCAGAGCCTGCGCACGCAAATTCGGGGACTCGAAGTCGCCCTAGCAGTCTGCCGGGAAGGGGAAGCGGTAACATATCCGCTCGTCTTCGCCCTAACTCAGATGCCGCAGAAGAACACCCAACCAGTGGAACAATCTACCCTTCCAGTAAACAATCGTCGACCGGGACGTAAGGAACGGGCCCGACGTCGAGCAATCCAGCTTCAAAATCATTAACCTGCGAACATTGCGCGCGTTGTTAAATAAATAGAGTAGTCGTGTTTTAATTTAATTTGTTACGTTGATATACTTATATGCCAACATTCGCATCATGTTGCTCAATCTTAATTTCATCTCTCCGTAGGCAGATAAGGACCTAATCTTGAATGATCATGAGGGACAGAGCAAAGCGAGCATAGGTCTTCTATCGACAGCTCGTGAACCCGAGGGTTGTCCGAGCAACTATAGTACTAGCACATGGTACTCAATTTTTGCGGGCAATCCACCACTTGAACACATTACCAACGTTGCCTAGCAACGGGTGCCAAGTGGCGATTAGTATCATTTTGTATGGCGTTACCAGGGCAACTAGAAGGATAAGCAAGATGCGGAACCCTGTAACCCACCAGTATGTTGGATTCCGATCATGGGATTTTGCTATCTCGGATCATGCCTAATGGATACCATGGAAGAAACGTACATAACATTCAATTGACAAAAAAAATTGATTAGAATAAGGGTTACTATAAATTCTTAATAGTTAAATTTCATTATGAATTAAATAAAAAAGCCAAATCGAATTGAATAATAAAATTTAATGAAAACCACAAAGGTTGCAATTCCTAAATAAAAGATTCACATATCGACTGAAATTAATAAACAAAAGTTGCCTTCGGCATTAGTTTAAATCTTAAAAATTTACTGACAACAGGTAATAATGAAAAATAAATAAAATAAAATCGTCCTTACTCCTGATTTCATTTTCTTTTCTTGTGAAAATTTTTAAATTTAATTGTAACCATTTTGTCGATTTGACATTGACTTATATATGATTGATTTTTACGCATTTTTTGATGCGGTAAAACAAACTACTTAACGTTTTTACCATATTTCATCACTTTTCTCCTAGTTGTCAGATTTTCATGATTCTTTTTTGTTAAAGTTTCTAATTACATTTTAAACTTAATTCTCATAGTTATTTTCCAAAATATAATCGTTTTTGATGAATTTGAAGCTGATTTGATGAAATTGGATGATTTTGTTAGTTAATGTTTTTAATCATTTTTATATCTCCTTTGTATCTTATTATACTTGTTTATTATTTTTTGTTTTGTTTAACGATAAATGAACGATATTTGGTAAATTTTCGTCCATTTGAATTTTCCGCTACTAGAATTTATTTGAGGTCGTGTCAGACAAACAAAATTCTCAAAACCTTAGTTTTTGCCCAACATAAAATACTCCGGGTCCAATTTAAATTGTGACCCACAATTTCAAAGATCACTCAAAGTAAAGATAAAATTTAAGGTCATAAAAATTTTTATGCACGATTACAGTCGTGGGTTTTGCATATACTCATACTGATACCCATAAAAAAATAAAAGTAAATTAATCAATTTCGATATCACAAATGGGATAGTTTATAAATCACAATATTGTTTAATATTGTTCAGCATAATCAAGATTATTCACCATTCGTCGGCCTATTTTCTTTTTGTTTTGATTAGTTTTGTCGATTTCTCAAGGTTGTTGAATTGAGTTGTGTTCGATTTATTTGAAGATTAAATTTTTAGTTTTATTTGCTTTCGAAGTTTGGTATTCAGATTAAGTTTATGTTTTGGAGATAGCGACTGTTGGTTCGATTGGTTTACTAGATTAAGATTATTTTGAGTAACTATTTTATATCTGATGACTAGGTCGGGTTTGTTTTTTTGAGGATTGGAGGTTTGATTTTTATTGGATTATTTCATATTGAGACTTCGTTTGAGTATTATTTTGAGGATTTTTGAGGTTTTAGTTTGAATTTTTTTTGATTGATCTGATGTTATTACATTTTTGATAAGGATTTTAGGTTTGATTCATGATGTTACTTGAGGATTAGATTTTTAGTTGAATTTGTTCTCAGAGTTTGGGATTTGGATTAGCTTACTGCTTTTAGATACAGCGACTGTTGGTTCAGTTGATTATTAGATTTAGCTTCTGCACTCGGATTTTGATATTTTGATTGAGTATTTGCCCAACACAACGATGTTGCCAACTAGGTCTTTCAAAAATGTCTAGCGTCTTAATGCTTAGATGCCAGACAAACACTATTGATTGTCTACTACTATAACCGTGAGTGAGGTTGTCCAGCACTCACCGTTGCTACTGTATGGCATTCTTGAATGTAGACATCTCAAATCACATCTCAAAAAATGTAGAGGTGTAGCTTATCAAAATTTAAGAATATGTTGGGCTAGTGGTCAGTGACCTTGTAGCCCCACACATAATCATTACCTACCCCCAATGGTTACCCGTTGCTAGGCAACGTTGGTACTGTAACTACTAGTTATTTTAACGCCAAA
Source organism: Schmidtea mediterranea (assembly GCA_022537955.1). NCBI lineage: Eukaryota > Metazoa > Platyhelminthes > Tricladida > Dugesiidae > Schmidtea > Schmidtea mediterranea. The sequence goes on from CM039681.1 coordinate 23,153,396, forward strand.
GGTGAGTCTCTCTTCAAAGACTGCTAAGGCATGGCCTTCTACTGGGCTCAGCGGGCTGATGTTGGAAGACCTGCGCTTGTCTTCCTATCTCTGTCCCTATCGCCCCAATTTACTCCTTTACATTATTATCTGCTATGGTCATTTCTGACGATTCTGGTTATCAATAATTTTTGCGAGAGAAATAAATGAAAATATAGAAGACATAATGCATGATTTAATTTACTACAACAAATTCTAGCAATTATTCTTCGCGGTTCAGTTAATTTTTCTATATTTCTCCGTTGCTAACAAACGTCGCCGCATCCATTCTGATGTTCCGGGCTTCGAGTTTAGGCGACTGGCCTTGGTTACTCCAGTCGTTTCCTCTCGCTCCCGGTACGTCACCTGAGCTGGAGCAAATACTAACAGGTAGGTAACAGGTTACCCTCCTGTCTGGTGGGGAGAGTGGTTTCCAGGCTACGAATCTGGGTACATTCGGCTATTACCAACTATTTCTCTTCTTACCTACCTCGCTGGGCAGTCTTAAGCTTTTGGTAGAGTTTTTTTGACACTGACGGTTCGATCCATATTGATTTTATACCTGGGATTTCGCGGATCACCTGTAACACCTTACCATGGAGATCTGTATTTTCTAGTCGTAGTTTGGCCAATTCTTCTCCAACGGAACGAACTTAGTCCATATCTACAAGCAAAACATCTTTTATTTATCAAATTTTTCGTAGAGTTGTTCAATATTTGCTAGGGACTGCTTTGGGGAATATCTAGCCGCTACTTGACGTTATTTTACCCGCATTTTTCTTTTTTCTCATTCTCTATCGGTGAAGTGGTCCTCTTGTATGATTTCTGCTGCTTATCTAGTGTGTAAATTAGTATTAAGTGGATATTATATTATTATTCGTGGAAACCCGGATTGGGTAACAGTGATTGGCACTCCTGTTTAGGGGTTAAAAATCATTCCGGTTTATGAACTTATTTATGTGATCTGGTAAAAACTGTTGTCGGACCTATCTATTCACTTTTGATGTTCTTAAAACATACTAGCTGGTCTTCATTTATTTCACGTGCCTCATGAGTTGAATTTTTAATTACTTTGAGCATTGGAAACAACAAAACAAACGAATAGTAAATCAATATTTATTTATTCCATGATAATTTTCAATCATTTTCCTTTTTCAGGACTCAACTCCGTCTGACATCTTTCCATCGCTCCGTGCGATTGTAGGCCTCGTCTTCCCGTGATTAACAAATTCACAAAGGTAAGAAATGAAAAATCAATAAAAACATTGATATTCGAAATAATAGTTAAAAATGCAAAATCAATTAAAATTTTAAAATAAATATTTATCGGAAGAAATGGATATGGGTGAATGCCAAATGACGAGACGAATCCAAATATAATAAAATTAAATCGACTAGGTTTCCCCAAAAGTAAATATTTAATAAAAATAGAAATTAATTAAAAATTAATTGGCTAATGGGAAACCCGAGCTAATAGGAAGTCCGAGCCAACAGAAAACCCGAATAGTGTGAGAAACCCGGAACGTCAACAAATTTTCTAATTGCAGAAAACAAAATTGGTTGACGAAGGAAACCCGGGATAAAAGACGAACCCGCCACCAAAATAATAATTGTAAACAAATGGAAATCCCGGGAGCCCAGAAATAACTAATTTTGTTTTGGACAGAGATGACAGAAATGTCAAAACCAATTTAGTTTGTGGGTGACTTGAATTGCGAGATGAATATAAAAAGAAAAGGCAGATCAACAAAATTACCAGTTGATCGAAGAGAATATTTCAGAGAGCGGAGTAAAGGAGGTAATAAATTTAAAGATAAATCAACCAGTCAAACAAATTGCGTGCAAGACAGGGACATCTCCCTTTGGAAGGCGTATCCATTTGCATTGAATTTTGTGAAATCGTGCAGAGTAATTTTGTAGAGTATTGTGAATTGAATCGATTTTGTGAGAGTTGTGAATAAAGTTGTGATATATAAATTGGAAATAAATCTTATTGTGTTGGGTCAATTGAATCGATTAAAGAGGGACACCAAGGAGTCAGACCTAAGCACCGACTTTCTATATAAAAACCCAACAGTATGAATGCTCGTCTTGGCAGGATCACATTGGTCGGGGCCTCCATGTTCACTAGAATCGGGTCATCGAGTTCAAGCGATGATTCCGTGCTTGCGATTCGTCCTGCCGAAATATCAGCATTGATCCGAGCTATCCATCGAAACTTCCGCTCTAACGCATCTAAACACGCTAACGGGCAGTTCTACTTCATCGTTCCGTGATCCTGAGTGAATAGGTCATTCGGGTAATCCGGCAGTTGATACGGTGTAACCCGCATATAAAAGGGCCTGACGACAGCAAACAGCAAGTCTACTGGTGAATTTTACGGTGATCCTTGAGTTATCTTTTCACAACATTTCGTTCGCTCGCCTGGCTTCTATCGATCTAATAGAATAAATTAATAAATATATCGATAAATAGTAGAACTTTTGATAAAAATTGATGTGATAACTCCTGAGGGTAGGCCTCTCGAATATTACTGTCTCGTTTATTGCGGTTGGGATGCTATGTTTCGTCACTTTATAATGGTGGCCACCTAATTTCCTTGTGTCTTTATATTAGAAAAATTAGTTAGTTATTCATGATACCCATATCCCCGTTAGTGATGTGACTCTAAGAAAATTGAACTTGCCCTAACTTCGTGTGTCGACGTTTCTTTTCACCAAAACGTGGTTCGGCTCACTTTTAGAGCTTCATGTTTCAGCTGGCCGAAGATCTCGATCCTTCAGCAGTGTTATCTAAGGACGGAGATCCGAGTGTTCACTACTTTTGATTGTATCCAATCGGTATTCACAGTAGTGAGCTATTTACATTAGTCATGATTTTATCTCACTTTATTTGTTTGATATTTCTTTTAGCCACTAGTTGGAATATGAAATTCCTAGTCGGCAATTATTAATTTTTGCAAGTCATTGAAAAATTAGTGAATTCAGATAATAAATCATTCGTTCTTGAACCACTATTGACTCAATTTCCCTCATTCAATCTGACTTTTCCAGCTATTTGCTCGGTCACATATCATTTGGAGTTTAATCAAGGAAATTCGATTTGGCAGTTAGTCCGGAAAATTACTCAAATTCATTTATCGGTTCTTGATATTAGCGATATTATCTCCTCCGATCAGTCGTAACTCCGATTTTGGATACTAGTGGAAGTTCGAATTTGCTTGCGTAGGTCATGTCCACCTGGAATCGACCAGGGAATAAGTGTTATATAAGCTCCTAAGACTGTTGAATAGATTATTTCATCAGTATATCTGTTTCGGATGAGGGATCAGTTCACGTCTGGTATTAGCACAATTATGATACCTCATCGAGTTATATATCTGGCCAATTGATTTGTGGTGATTGCTTGTTGCGGGTCCTGGTGCGGTTACCATAATCCAGGTGGGCGGAGCCTCAACAGAGCTCAACGATAAGAGGTCAGCATCAGCGTCTCATGACCCCTCTATGGCCATTACCAAAGAAGATTTTTGACATACCACACCCGAGCTACGTTCAATAGTTTTTACATTAACGTCCTATTTATTTCGGTGGTTCAGAAACCGACGTACTGAACTTGTCCAAGTTACCAACAGATTCCTGTCGCCGCATGGAATCGCAGTCGATATCCATTTACGACTGATATGGTGCGTCTGGTGCCACTGTAGAATGGATGAATTGCTGTCGGCTGCCAAAGTTTGTCTGGCGACGAGTCTGGCTGAAATTAATTCAGCCATTTGTCTTAATAAATTGTTGGATTGTCGTAGTCATTGTTGTTGCCAAATAATCAAATTCATTGATAACTGTGGGGAATGGTACTTTTGATGTTCACCAAAGTATCGATCCAATGTGTTGAAGATACCTAAATAATAGAATAAAATAATTAATAAAGATGTAAAATGATTGGGGGAAACAATGATAAGTGATTAAGATGTGGTTCTGAAGCTTGATCAAAAGGAAATGAAAAAGAAATGTCGAATAACGAGAAGAGGATAAGAGAAAATCAATAAAAACAGATAATTGAATAAAAGAAGGTCATTTATAATTAACGAGTGCAAATTTAGGAAAACAAAAACAAAAGCAAAATTTGCACGTTATTTCGAAAGCTCTTTCAAGATAATGGAGGAATGTTGTTTGGGAATCCGGGAAAGGGCATCTCTAAAAAATTATTTATCTGGCAGCTGTCAGTGATTATAGAGGCTCAAATGGAATTAGCGATTGTGAAATCCAATTGATCCGAAAAGTGCTATTCTTCCCGAAGGGTCGTAATAAGCACCAAATTGTGATTGATAGATAATTCGTTGTGTCATTTTAAAGTGGAGATAAAGTGTATCAATAAAGCTTATATTGTTTGGAGTTTATTACTGTTGTTTAAAAGCACGCTTGGAGTCAGATTGACAATAATATCTATTCGAATTCACCGACAACCCCAACAAAAGTAACTTTAGTCCTCATTTTTCTTTTTTGTGAGTTATCGCATGAGGGCCTGTTTACAAAGTTATTGTGGGAACTTATTACATAGTTGTTAACTCGAAGTGGGTTTTGGCCGAATTAATATTCTAAACATCGTCAGCGCGATTTTAGGTGGGATGAATATTGAATAACAAGGATATGGCTTGTGATTATAGTACTCTCACAATTATTTATATTAGTTCTATGTTACTTTTCTCTCACCGGTGGTGAATTGTCTCAACTAATTCCCAAAATTCGTCGCTTATCTCATTTAAAATATTCTACTGTCTCCCCGGCAACCTCTCATTGGGTTCCCGTGACCTTAAGTTGTAAAATGAGAGTTCCTTGGTATCATGAAAAAGGATCTGATAGTTTAGCCCAGGTCGGCAATCTGAGTCCTTCGTGCATGAAGTTGAGTATTGATTTGACACGTTTTATATATGACTTGGAGTTACTAGCTTACATTGCCCTTTATGGCGCTATTCTATTAGCCTGCGATTTTCAGTTATTCAGGTCGACTATGTCATGCCTAATTTTGCGTTATTTAATTCAATTTATTCCAGCGAGATGTTTGCATTATTAGCTTAAGCCATTTTATACAAAACCTTACGTCCCCTACTGTAGCTTTTTCTGTATCTATAGTCCTCTGTCATTTATCTAAATTGAAATCATGTTGTCCAGTCCGGAATCCTTTTCTTACACGATTTTCGCTGTCATTTTATGCTGATGCTTTAGTTTGATGAATTCGCACTCTTTTTTACCTGATTTCCGCCCTTATTTTTACCCTATATGAAGTTTAACTCATCCCACACATGATTTTTCTATTAATCTTACGTTATCTAATTTAAACTTATTTATATGTTGGAAGATGGGCGAATCATAAAGCTAATAAAATTAAAATACTATGTAGTGGGACACAATAGGTATAGAATAAACATATACATAGACGACAATTGTGGGGTTTGAGATAGTTATTGTGACCTTGACCCCAATCAAATAACACTACCTGACTGCCGCTGGTTACCCGTTGCTAGGCAAGGTCGGTACTGTAACCAACGGTTCTGAGACCGTCAAAGGTGAGCTTTGTTTCCAAAACTGCTCAGACCAGGTCTACAGCGGGTTCAGCGAGCTACCGATGGAAGGTCTATGGTCGTCTTGACTCCTTTAGGTCTCTTACTCACTTTCCTTCAAATCGTACTATCATCGATTCTCAGAGAGCTACGTCAATATATTTATCCTGAGAAAACAAACAAATGACAAAAATTATTTTATTCAATAATGTACTACTATCCTTGTCTTAGAGTAATTTTTTTTGCTTCTGCCGCTTCCTTTCGGCCCTTCCCGGTCTTGCGCGGGGCTTTGGTTTGTTTGGTTGGTCCACAGGGCTCGTCGCATTTTGGTAGGCCACTTGAGCTGAGGCGAACACCAGAGGATAGGTGACAGCCTGCCCCTCCTGACTGGCCGCGACAGCTACTTGCAGTCCACGAATCTGGACATTCTGGGCCTGGTTCAGGGCTCTCTCCTCCTGCCAGCCATTCTGTGTCGCGTCGATTTTTTGATAAAGCCGCTTCACTCTAGCCGGCTCGGACCAACTGGCTCTAATCCGCTGCAGCTCGCGGCTTAATTGAAGGCATTGTTGATGCAGATTTGTATTATCTTTGCGGAGATCCTTTAACTCTTTACTAATCTTCTGCATGGCATCCATCAGCGGTTTTCCTTAATGAAATATGTATTAGATAAATCATGTGGTTAGTTTCAGAAATTTGGTAGGGAATCAATGTTTCAACTCTATTATTGCTTTTCATTCACCACTATCCCCGAATGAGCATGTTTATGTTTACTTTTAATGACTTTTAGGTGAAATTTCATTATTCAAATTATTCCGAATGAATTAAAAATATTTTTACACAAACTCATTTATTTAATAAAGGACATCACAAAATTCCAAGTCAACTATGCTCACTTGTTCATGAAACGCCTCCGCGAGTAGGCGTGTTCCTCGATGCCCCGATCCTCCAGTATGTCTCGAATGTCCGGTTGTAGTAGGCACTTCGGGACCACTAGATGAACAGGTGCGTCGCCTTTTAGTAGTGCCGGATCCCGATGGTCATGGGTCACTCCATAGATGGGCAGATGCCCGTCCGAGCTAGGGATATGTCCTCTCGCGATATCCCGATTTATCCTGGCAAGGTGCTCCCTTTGTCGGTTCGCTAAATACCTATAGCGCCACTCCAATTGATCCAGTCGGTAGAGTTTGCCTTCTGCCTTTTGCCGGATTTCTCGTGCTGGGTTTCTACCCGGCTCCCTTTTAATGAGGATGATGAAGAGCTCTATATCTACTTCTTGTCCATTGGCGTTCATGCTTGGCCACGATCCCATAACGCTTGCCGATATCTCCCGGCAAATCTAGTTGGCACTGTTAAAGTAGTGCGGTCCATGTCCTCCCAGCTACTACCATGGATACCTGTAGAATGGTTTTCAGTTCGAACATTTCTTTGGTCGCGCTTTGAAGTGGTCTTGGCTTGATGATCTTGTATCTCGGAGATTTTTCGGCTAGGAACTCCAGTCGGCGACATTCCATTAGTTTCCTCACCATCAGCTCCACACATAGACGTTGTTGACATTGAAAAATTCGGCATAGTAATTCTGGATCAATATGAGTCTGATTTTCTATATATATCATATATGCCACGTGGCCACATAGTGATTTCAGTGGCCACTGATGATTGGTAGATTTTTCATTTTATTTCTTCTATCGATCGGAGAGTAGAAAATTTTTCAGTATATTTTGTATACACACCGACTACTGCTCCGATTTTCTATCCGATAATTTCTACCACTTGACCTATTTTATTGGATTTCTCGAGTCCACATTATATTTTCTCTTGGCTCGATATTTTCCGGTAAAATTTCTGTTTTAGCTAGATTAATAATTGATTCAATTTTTTTAGCCTTTAGTGAACAGTTTTCGCCAGTTGCTCAAAGTTGACTGATTCAAGGGGAGTATTTGCCATTCACCATCTGGAAACATGGATTGTGCGTTTTGGATGATTGGTGCTAGAATGATGGTCGTGGCCTCTTCAGAAGTAAATATAATTTATACTTTTCAACTTTAAAGATTTTTAAGATATCGAATGACCGCTTATCGCTTATACTCGTGGTTTCCACCCGTCTATTAGCAGCTATGATCGTGATCCGTCCTGAATGTACTGCGAATCACAACATGAATAACTTATTTATAACCGATAATGGTCTCGGGTTTTAATTTATTAATTTGATCGTCTGTCATCTTTTGTTTTGCTTCTTTTCGTTTAATTTAAATAGTTGGCGATTTAACCAGTGGTTAATTTGTTAGTAAAATTATAAGAGGAGGAAGATTATCTGCGTGGTTCACATTTGCAAGGTTTACGAAGGGTTATTGTTGGTAAGATTATTACTTGGAGGCATAATTTTGGTTGTCGCAATTTTCAATTATCGCTCTGTTCATCATTGTTACCGAAAATGGTGCCTATGCTTTCATTGATCAACCTGTGAGAAATTTGCTCGTCGGATAATCGTTTATAGGGAATTTTCTCGGTGTCTCGTAAAATCAAAGGCAATATTTTCTCATGTTATTTTATGCAACAAAAAAAACATATGCTTATACGACCTCGGACACAGAATGCCACGAGAACTACAGACAATTGGGCGTTACCGTGATTTTAACAGTTGGTAAGTACTAATCTACCACAAAAGAAATTAAAGCAGTTCAATTTGGTTCTTTTTATCATCGTTGGTCATGATTTAACTTGGTTAGGGTAGTGGTCACAAATTATTAATCGTAATTTTGGTTTTTTGTCATATTTTCTAAACTATTAATGATTTATAAGGTTGTTACTTTTAATAAAACTTGAAGATCATTACCACTGGATATGAAGAACCACAAAAAAAGAACTATATAAACACCTGTTTTCTTAAATAAACCACCCAAAAAATTCTTAGTCTAAGAAGAATTTCATAGTTGTTATTGACTATTGAAATAATAAATTAAAGTATACAAATTTACATAGCCTAGTTCAAGTAACCGCAAGTAGAGACACGAAGCAAAGGATACATTGCATAACGAATATACAAAGAATCTTTGTTTAATTGTATAAGGTGAAACTTTTATTTATTTTTTGTGTATACAGTGAAATCTCGCTTAACGAGCACCTCGCATAAGGCACTCTTCGAGCACTGTTTTGAAATGACTGAAAAGACCAATCTCACTCTCAGAGAGTTTTGGAAAGATCACTTCCACATCGTTACCTGCCTCAAGATTATCGAAACGGCATGGGAGGCAGTTACCAAGAGAACTCTCATTTCTGCGTGGAAGAAACTTTGGCCAGATGGTGATGGCGAATGTAACTTTGAGGGGGTTATACTTAAATAAAAGCTTTGAAACCAGTGTTCTTGTTATTATTTATATAGGACATCAAGTAATTTTTACTATTGATTTTTGCGATCTAATATTTACTTAATCTTACATGGTTGTCTAATTCTAAACTTATTCATTCATGATTGTTACCATCAACCTTTGGCTATCTAATTTTTAACTTATTCGTACATGATTTTTACGCTCGATTTTATATCCTTCCTTCGTGATTCCTGCTATCCATCTGATTTAACCCATACTTGATTTTTACCATTAATTTGGTGAGTTTTACCTTTGATTTTTTGACGTAATTTAGTCTAACCATTTTATCCCTGACAGTTGCAACGAATCCGCCAGATTTTCCCTTCATCCACTTTTGAAATTTTATGCTAGGAAAGATTTGTGTTTATATTAGGAGTTTTTGAATCCCCACTGGACTACTCGGTGTAAATAATTTAGCCGTTATGTCGAAAGTGAATTAAGGTCGACTTTTCGGGTGATGAGTAAAAGATAATCAGTCAAAAAGACTGGTTCTCAATCTTCTCATTTCCTCTATAGGTTTTTCAATTGACGTTTGGGCTCGTCGTACCTCACGACTCAAATATGAAGAATAAAAAGACAGAAAAGCAAAAAGGTTTGAGAGTGTCATCAAAGGCTCCATGAAGACCTCAAAAAGCACAGAGGATACTTCACAAAGCTGCAATCAAGAAACAGGATATCATACGCTAACATCCACGAAAAAAACATCCCAGTGATAACTAGTATCTAGGTATAGAGATAGCTTAACATCTACTGGCCAAGAGTTCATTTACTGTTTTTGTTTTGTTCTAATAATAAAATGTTTGAATAAAATAATTGAATTAAGTTAACTTAGTGCTGGATTTTCTTGCTGAGTAATTGATGCGTTTAAACACACTTTTGAGGCCCTTTGTTTTGGGTCAACATTTAGGTTATTTGATAACAACTATATAGATCATTTTCAAATAAATAGCCCAGCTGACAAACAGGCTTAACGATAAGATGAAATTCATGTCAAATGATGTTTCTAGAAACTGGAGCAAATTAGTGGGTTCGTGGATTTCAACCTTGAACTCTTGACATACAACCTTCAACCGCACCCAATGGTTACCCGTTGTTAGGCAACGTGGGTAATGTAACCAATGGTTATGAGACCACCAAAGTTGAGTCTTACTGCTAGGACTGCTAAGGTAGAGCTTCATGTTGGGTCTAGCAAGCTGCCGTAAGAAGGCCTATTCTCGTCTTCATATCTTTGGTCCCTAACTACTTTTCAACCATAATATCTATTACTGTAAATTGATTTCATAACTGGAACTATTCATATCCAAAATTCAAGTTAAACATTTATTATTATGACACAAAATCATTCAGTAAGATTAATGTTTTATTTGGATTTATTGGACTGTTGGAGCTGTCTCTGATTTCATTCTGCCCTGTCCGGCCTTGAATGGACCAGTGACTTGTCTCAAATATGCCCAAAATTTTATTATGTTACTTATTGTGCGTTCCATGTCCTAAGTTAAAACTTCCTACAACTTCTAAAAACTTATAATAGGTTCTATTAATCACTACCCACTCCTTGACCGCTATATTGTTGATATTTACTTAAAAGTTTAGAGAAATCTTATGTTTTAAAATATAAAATCAACACAACAAAATAATTCACAACACGTTTATTGACCTATCAATTTAATTAACTAGTTCTTTCAATTCATGGATCAACGATGACCAGAGAATCTATTGTCCTTGCTGTCGGGATGTCTCCATTGGGAATGACGCCAAGCATAGGCGTGATCACCCAGTTGTCGATGACCTAGACGATCCAATAATGCCGGCTGCATTAGTCGGTTCGGAGAACCAAATGCGTTTGAGCCTCTATCATTGGCAACGCGGGGTCGTACAGCTCGAAAGAGACTTCATTATATGGAGCGAAACCGTCCGTACATGGTATCACTCCACTCGCGATATCTGCGTTTACGCGAGCTAGTTTCGCCTAGCCATATTTGCTCGCCATCTGAATTTCCTCTCGAGGTTCTCAAAGCGATATAAGGTGAATTCAGCTTTTTGTCGAATCTCTCGTGCCGGATATCTGCCTGGCTTCAGCTTGATAGCTACGCTAGGTAGCTCTATCTCATCGTCTCGATTCATTGATCGGTATGAACAGTCTTCATTTCTGCAAGTTGCTAATGAATATCCATTGTCCCAAAGTGTTTGGCAGTATCTTACCGCAGACTAAACTGGGACTCATTGAGTGATCCTTGAATTGTCGGTCCATCCTTCATTTACATTTCTGTGCTCTAAATGATGACCAAATTAACATAATACCATTATTTACATAAAAACAACAAAATATAATGACTAAATGGTTATGTAGTTAAATGTGTGCTTTTTGCGTGTTTGTTGATTAAGATTTGAAAGAGAGAGGGAAAACATTTGTTTACCTTGACCCCGTTTGGTCGCATTGTAATCCGGATTTACATCGGCAGTAGGCCTGTGGCGTTTGGGTCGATACCTAATCGGATCTCCTCTCCTACAGTTATTGTTGGTTGGTAATTGATCTAGATTAGTTATTGAATCCATTACTGAATTTTTTCATTTATGTATACGTATATATTGGGGTAGTGTACCGACAAATCGCTGGTTGACTTGCTCATCCCCCTGTTAATTTCTGTCGAATTCGTTTAATTTTCACATTATTTGAAATTTTCGGTGGGTGTTCTATGATATTTTAATTGTATTAATTTTATGTATTTTAATGGTTGGTTCATTATTTACAGTCACGTGGGTATTAGACACCACCTGTTGTAATCTCATACAACCACTGTTGATTTAATTCTAGTTCCAAATTTTAATCGCAGTGTCGTTTTTTTACTGCCGGTGAAAAGTGTGTCCTTATTTGGAATTATTCTCTTTAGAACTACTCGGATTATTCTTTCTCATGCACTTAGGAGTCGTGACCTACCTTCGTTTTTCTCCTCGATGTTCATGGATATCTCCCTCTTCGAATTTATCAATCTAGCAGTCGGTTCTATTCATTTCCTCACATAACCTGAATTTCAAACTGAGTATTTAGTTGAGCCGCTTTGTGGATCTCTAGTCACGGTCCCGATGTTCACATCGTGGATACTCCTATTCGGCTTAATGAATTTGGTTAGGAATCTATAGAGTGAGCTTGCTTTCTTGGTATGGTCAATTTATTATTAGCTATGAAATTATCCCTTATATTTAGATGCTGGCTTGTCGTATGATAGCGTATGCATAGGTAGTCAGACGTAATTTAGAGGATTTCTACAAACTGTGTTTAACTATATTCATTGATATTAATGTATTTCTTATTTTTTTGATGATGATGTATTACATTGTTTTGGTTATCGAGATTTTTATTTTTTATAATTAATTATGATTAATGAAGGGTTATGGATATTTTTATCATTGTCGCTGCATTTGCTATCATTCTTTTTATTATCATTGCTAATATTATTGGAAGTAAGAATTGGATCATTAAGTCCTTATTATTATTGTTAGAGCTAGAATCTAATTGCTATAGCTGTACGAATTATGATATTATTAGGGTTAAAATTCAACTACTGCATTTATATAATTTATGACCTTGTAAAACCTAAGATTTTCAATCGAACTTTTGACGTGACATATTAAGATGCTTTTGGGGCCTCATGGTCAATACTGCTAGAATCATTATTATTACTGTTCTTAGTCGGAATGCCCGCTTCATTATCATGATTCGCTAGCTTATCATCATTATTATTTATTTTACAAATCGTTTTGTTTATTATCCTTAGTCTGACATGGTGGATGTTCACTGTGATGAGCTTCCTATCACCTGGAACCGTTGTTCCGACGACTAAACCTACCTATGATCTAAATTGCGACATATTTCATTGATTTTAGATGAGTTTAGTGTTAGCAGATTTTTTATAATCATTCAATTTTTCTTTAAGAGTAAGTTTAAAAGAATTATTGATTTTAAATAGTTGCATCGATTTCAAATTTTCCCTTTATTTTCCCTCTGAATTGACCTTAAGGAATATATGTTGATATCAGATTTTATGAGTGCCCACTGGACCACTCAGTGTAAGAAATTTAGCCGATATGTTGTGTTAATTTTAGGTCGAATTTTCGGGAGATGGGTGAAAGGGAGCCTGCCAAAAGATTAGTCCCCAATCTTTTCACTTCGCCTATAGGATCGGATGATTTGACGTTCGAGCCCGTCGATAGTTGTGTCATATTTTAATAACTTGGAGTTTGTTTGGCTGTGAGTCGGAAAAATTTTGACAGATATAAAACAAATAGTCTCTTTGCATAAATTATAATTAGATCATAAATGTATTTCCACATAAAAAGATTCTCAGTCATACCATACTAAAACATTCCAGAGGATACGCCCAAGCATAAACTTACTTGTTACTGTACTTGGATTCGTATCTTAGAAAATTGTAGTTACGAATAGAGTTCATAAAATCAATATTGACAAAATCAGTTTTTAACAGGACTTACACAAAAGTTATTTCGCTAGGAAAAGTGATTCAAATGTGCTTTTAAAAGTGCTTTTTCAAGAAAGGTGATGCTTCATGTAAAGTGATGATTAAAATTCTGTAAAAATGAATCTGTATATATTCCTATTTTGTGACCCTAACCTTGCGTGTTCTTTTTGATGCATTAAAGAAAAATTTGATTTTGACTTTACTTGTAATATCTAAGTCTCATTTTATCATTTTCTTACATTAAATAGATAATTTATTTTTATTATTTTTTATTTGAATATTTCTAATTAGAAATATTTTATTTTTAACCAGTTTTATTCGTTAAAATACTGGTTTTATAAATTAATCTATTTTCGGTCAAATTCTCATGTTCTCGTGTTGTTTTCATGTTAATTTCGTGTGGTTCTTGGTGTATTTGGTAAATAATTTTATTTACTTTTATGTTTTTTCATGTTGTATTTAATTACATTTTCTCTCATATTTTAAGGTGCTTAATTGATGTCAATAGGTCAGATTTTAAATCTGCATTACTGTGTATGCATGTTTTTTCCGATTCATTAAAACAAAATTCTATCTTGGCCCAACACAATATAAATTGTTGGGCAAAAACTGATAAAGCCCATATTTGTTTGACCAGCACGATAATACCTGTGTGTTTTTGAGCGGAAAACTTAAATTTAAAAAAAGAAAAATGGAAAATGTAAAGAAATATAGAATAAAGAAAATTAAATAAAATTTTTATACAAAAAAAATGTAAAATTTTTATTTTTTATCAAAAGGAATTAAAAAATTATATTTTTAGAATATTCGGGAAAATTCCTTGTTTTACGGTATCAAAACACACACACGAAAAATCGTGCCATATAAGGCAACGCAGGTCGAGCAAAAATCACTTTTTACACTTTTACACTCTCTCTTAACACTCTTTACTCACTTTATTATATATTTTTACGAATTTTGGTTGGAACGAAGAAAACAAAGTAAACATTTGTTCTTATTATAATGTTATTATTTTATTAGAATTTTTATTTGGTTTTTATATGACAGGGTTTTATTATTGCGAGAACATCTTTTTTAATAAATAAAGTTTAATCTAAAATATGTTTATATTTTTATTTTAGGTTCGCAGCAATTTACGTTATGACTCTTTTCATTATCGAACCTCTATCACGAGAATTAAATTTTTTAAAAAATTATACTTAAATTTTTATTTCACACACCATAATTCACACGCACGGAAGTGAGTAAAATGAAGTTTTGTTACCCCGGATCAACCGGTAGTTAGCGGGGAACCCGTGGTGAAGGCAGTAGCTGGAACCGCTCAGTATTCTCCCTTCCTAAATCCTATCGCCCAACCCTAGAAAGAGTAGTGTTGAGGTCCTGAGAAAGGTTTAAATATAAAAGTTGACAAATAACATACGAAAGAGAGATAAAGGAGAAGTAAATCAATAACCGACTGTGGAATGAATGACAAACTAAAACAACCTACTAGTTTACATAAATCTTAGTCAAAGGAATAATCGAATAATTGTGATTTTAGCGGACGTTTTGAATTAGTACCTCATGACTGACCACAAACAGCCATATTCTATAAAAATCATCTCAAAGTAAGACCTAGTATACAGTTTCGTTCGAACACATATCCAGATATTTTTATCATTATTATTGTTATTGCTATCAATTTTTGATATTATTACCCTAAATGACCGAAATTAATGTTAAAATTGAAAATTTATATTTATTTTTGAAAACGGGGGTCGCCATACGAGTTGTATAAATTATACCCACTTTTCCCAAATTCCATACCAATCTTTATTAGTTACCTTAAATTTTCATAAAAATTATTATTATTATTATTATTATTATTATTATTATTATTATTATTATTATTATTATTATTATTATTATTATTATTATTATTATTATTAATATTATTATTATTATTATTATTACTATTATCATTGGTATTAATTATTATTTTTATCATTTCATAATCACCCTTAATAGTATTAATACCACGAATATCATAGTTAAGCCATATATATATTTTTATAACCCCAAATTCCTTAGTCTCATCATTAACATTATTGTTATCATTATTATTATTAATATTATCATTATTATTATTATTATTATTATTGTTATTATTATTATTATTATTATTATTATTATTATTATTATTATTATTATTATTATTATTATTATTATTATTATTATTATTAATATTTTTATTGCTATTATTTTTATGAATATTATTATTATTACTATTATTATTGTTAATATTATTATTATAATTATTATTAATATTATTGGGCTCAGAGCCAAAATTAAAACAAAAATTATAAAACCAATTTAAACAAAAAGGGAAAATTGTGTAAATTAAAACAAAATAATCAATGTCGTTTGGAAATTGTCAATATGGCTGCTGTAACATAAGCACGAACCGCAAGAAGAGATCAAAAATGAAATAAAACATATTAATTAAAACAAATTAAAAACATAACAAAATTAAATAAAAACAAATAATTAATTAAAATTCGTAAAAAGCCTACAGCTGCATACAGAAACATACGAGAAAAGAAATAAACTGCCAAAACCTTGCAAAATAACGTTTAGAAAAAACACAGGCAGAAGAGGCGACCAGAAAACAAAATATTGGGGTTAAAAAAATAATATTGTAAGAAAATAATAATAAAAATAAAATCCAACAATAAAATATTAATATATCAAAAAATAAAGAAAAATATATAAAAAATTACAAAAATATTTCGAAATAAATAAAATAATTAAAAAACCCGAAAAATCGCGAAAAATCGCCCATTGGTCGCACACAGGCACAAAAACACTATATATACGGCAGTCATTTTCATAATTTCTAACAGACTTACAGACTTACAGAATAACAGAATTTTAGACTACTAGACTTAGAAAATTTTTAGACATTCTTAGACGAACAGTGAGTCATTCTTAGACAAGAATTTTTATTCCAATTTATGCCAATTTTTCCAATTTGGTTGCATGACTGTGGATTGTAAGTATTGTTTTCTTGTATAAATATATATTTTGAAGTTAAAGTCTTGTTATTTTGATTTTATTCTGGATGGTCGTGGAATCTTTTGGTGCCACTGACAAGCCACTTAAAATCTTATTTATATATATGTATTGAAATAGCTATCGATTAGGCAGATCCCGGTCCGGCTGGCGGATTAAGTTCCCTAGTTGCGATTGTGGGTCGCGCCTTTTCGAAACCTCGGTCTGTCCGCGACGGGGCCTGGCAAAATGGCACAGGACCCTCCCCGCAGGGCATCGTTGAACGACTCGCAACGGCTGATGGAAACGTCGGTCGAGGCGAGCAGAAAATCTAAAATTTAGGAAGTGCGACTTTAGTTAAGGGGGAATAAAGTGTTGTATTGAAAATCTAAAAAATTGTCGGAAAACTAATTGGAAAATCAAGTAGGAAAGGATAAGATAGTGTAGGAATGTAAAGTTGTAACTACTTAAAATCTTGGGAAATGTACCGGGAGTTAAGGAATTGTCAATCAAATTTTTAATATAGGTAGAAATAAAGGGTAAACTAGGACAAAATGTAGTCAATACAGTGATTAAACAAATGAAATAGGAAATTTACCAAAAAATAAGGGAGGAACGCTGCCCAAATTTTTGAAGGATACCTTTATAAATGACGGGTAAAGATGACAAATACGTATGAGAATTGTAGGAATAGACGAGTAAGGACCAGGATATAGAAAGAGAAGATGTAAGACCTTCCAGCGGCAGTACAGAACCCGAAAGTGAAAATATCATGAGGAGTAGTTCTAGAAATGGAGCTCACCTGCTCATGAATTTTCAACCTCTATGTACAGTACCAACATGGCAATCACCATGGGTACATAAGAGGGATAGAATAATAATCTTGATGGCGTTTAGAGAGTAGATACACAAAAACCCTAGAAAAAATAAATAAAAATCCACCCTATTCGCCAACAATATCATTATTGCTGTGATTATTATTACCGTTGATTATTATTGTTAGCGTATTCTTAAATTCGTTATCATTAACATTATTATTAATATAATATTAATAATGATAATAATATTAATGATAATAATAATATTAATAATATTATTATTATCATTATTATTATTATTATTATCATTATTATTATTATTATTATTATTATTATTATTATTATTATTATTATTATTATTATTATTATTATTATTATTATTAATATTATTACTGTCGTTATTGTTATTGCATCATTAGTTTTATCACTGTTATCATTATTAATTATTATTATAATATGGTTATTATCATTATTATTATTGTTGTTATCATCACCATCAAGGATTGGAGGACAATGAGGAACACTAAAAGCCTAAGTACATATTTACTTATCTAAAACTAATAAAGATAGGTCGGGGTCAATAAAAATCGAGTTTAAAAAATTATTTATTTAGAATTAAAATCTGATGAGTAACAAAGAAGAATGTAATGATTTATTCACTTAAAAATAAATAGAAACACATTACTGATTCGAGAAATACAAATCCACTTGACAAGACATAATTATTAGGAAGTCATTTGAATTACATTATGCTGTACAGTAATTCCGCATCGTGGAGAACTAAGGAAATCTACAAAATGTATCTAGATTAACTCAAATTAAAATAATAAACTTACCATACTGGAGGTGTCGGTGGTTGCCGTCCTTGTTGGATGAATTTGCTCCGCCGGAGAGTCTGAAATGCACAAATATTTTTATAAAAAGTAGCTAAAAATCAATACTTACTTTTACTATAGGAATTGAAAATCCTATAATAAGTTGCCATGGCAATAAATGGCAAGCAAAATGAAATAATTTAGATAATATAGCATATATTAAAATACCTTCTAAATCCTTAATTTTTAAGGGCTATCGTGAGAGCTCGTAATGTAAAATAAGAAGTTCTTATATACACTAAAGTTAATTACATTATATGAATTAAAATTTTATAATTTACTATATAGTTAATTAAATTAATTAATCCTATTTTTTTAACACCAATAATTTAATATTTTTGGGAAAATTAGGAATAAATTTTTAACATTTTAAAAATCAGGATTATTATTATTATTATTATTATTATTATTATTATTATTATTATTATTATTATTATTATTATTATTATTATTATTATTATTATTATTATTAATATTATTATACCTATAATTATTATGAGAATTATTATTATTATTAATTTTATTATTATTGATATAAATATAATTATTGAATCCTATTCGCATGAGTTGCATTGTTATGGTTATCATCATATTTTTATTATTATTATTGATTTTATAATTATTATTATTATTATTAATTGGGGAGTTCCTTTTTTATTATGGGGTTTAGTTATTATTATAGTAATTAATAATATTGTTGTTATGGTACTCAGAATTGTTTTGTCTAGAACAGGGTTTCTTAACCGGTGAGGTATACCTCCCTTGGGGAGGTATACTAATGTGTTGGGGGATTTATGAGATTTTGTTTATTTTTGTTATGTTTATATAAAATATAATTTTTTATATCAGTATGAATTAAATATGATTTTTTTTATAAATATATATTAAAATGGTAAAAATAAAATAATATATGTAATTTTGGTATACCACTAATTATGTTTCTTATCTTTTCTTAAAATAAATTAATTATGCTGGAGGTGAGAACATAAAATTAAATATTAGGTGAGGTATGAAGTAAAAAAGGTTAAGAACCCCTGGTCTAGAAGAATTATGAAGTAACCCAGGGTGTCCCAAACGGTATTTCTAATGCATTGGCCGGTGCCACGTTTACGAGCGCTGTTGTAGATACTTTCCCCAAAATTAAAAGCGAATAAAATGCATGCGTCCTCATCCCTTTCCTCATCCAGATAGCATAATTGAATCCCTGGAAGAAGTACTTCCGTATAGTTATAAATAAATTTAAAAATCCATTTTAATAAAATTCTTATAATCAAATATCGATAGAGGCAGGAATTATCGATTCGTTTTCTTTTAGTGGAATCGAACCGACACTTAATCGAGAAATTCCGAAGGGAAGTCGCTCAGTACCACCATGAAGCAATGGTCCAGAATCAAAGAGCAGAAGCTCTGGTGCACAAGTGCAGGCACATAGAGCAAACATGGCTTCGTTCGGAAGGAGTGACGAAATTAAAAGCCGAAATACAAACGTTGAAGAGCAAATTAACACAGAAGGATGAGGCTTTAAGGCAAGCCGATCAGAAGGCCCAGGAGATAGAAAAGGAAATCAAAGAGTTAAAATTAAAAGATGAGATCCGCCCCGGACTTGTTCAAAGTGGGAAGATACTATCGGCCGAGCAAGAGGCGATAGTTATTCGCAACGTGACAGGAAAAGACATCGGGGTGAAGATTTTCACTCCGGGATCCTCACGTCAGCCAGAGGAAGTGCCAAAACGAAACCGAAAAAGAAATCAGCCTGGCAAAAAGGAACGTGAGCTATTATTTAAGCTTCACAAAGCTCGAATGGTGGGACACATTTTAAATGTGAACGGGTTTTGAATGCCAGCACGAACTGAAACTGTGATAGTCATATAATTGTTTTATTTATTTGATTTATTGAATAATAATTGTATTTGTGTTTAATTTTGATTTTGGTGATTAAAAATTTTAAAACAGTTAAATATTAAAAATGTTAAAAATAGTTAAATAGTTGAGACGGGGATCGATAGAATTAGAGCATGATATCTTCTACGACAGCTCGTGAACCCAACTGAATATTAGGGAATTGTCAGTCTTTGAAAAGAGGCTCACCCTTTGCTAATATTCAACCCACTAGCTCACAGTACCAACGTCAATTTTTGACGGGTGACTAGCCCTTAAACTTTTTATGCAGGCGCTGGGTGGGAAGTAGTTACCCTTAGGCTGTATTAACATGTTTGATTGCCCATCAGTGCCCAGCAAAATTATAAACCGGGAACACCAACAGTATAAACGTGGTTGATAGGTGAGATAGTCATGGATTTATCGTGGCATGTCAAAATGATTTGAGGTTTCAGATCAAACTCAATTCGTAGCTATTGTAGTTTCATAATTTTCAACCAGGAGCCTTAAGAGCTCAATGATAATATTGTTGTGTCAGTACTAAGTTTTGTTTAAATGAATTAGAAAAAACACGCAAATATAACAGGCAAATTTAAAATCAGACCCATAAAAACATCAAGTAAACACCTTAAAATGCGAGAAAGACATAATTAAAATATAAAATCGAAAACATAAAAATAAATTAAATTAATAACAAGATGCACCAAGATCAGCGCGAAATAAACATAGAAATAAAAAAAGAACATAGAAATTTGACCGAAAATTGACAATTTATTTAAAAAAAGCAAGAATTAAGGAAAATTGGAAGTAAAATTAAATGATTTTAGTTGGAAATAATTCAATTAAAAACTAAAGAAATGAATTGTCAAACTAAACCAAGAAAATAATAAAAATTAGAGTTAGATTATACAAATAACTTCAAGGTCAAATTTTGTTTTATCGCAGTAAATTTAACACGCAAGGTTAGGGTCACAAAACAAGTATATACCAATTCATTTTCACAGAATTTTAACTAAAACCAAACCATCAACTCAAGTCCTATTATAGAGACAAATTTACCTTTGGAAAAGTGTGTAAACTTTTGTGAATCAATTCAAGTGGACAATTATCGACAATTTTTCCATACAGCGTTCAAGCAACTTCAAGTAAGTTTTACTTGACGCATGTATGGGGAAATATTATTATGTATGCTGACGGTCAACTATGCTATACCAATATAATGAAAATATATTATTCAAGAAAATGTGTTATGTCGAAATTTTTCCGACCCACAGCCGAAACATCACCGCAAGTTATTAAAATATGACACAACTACCGAGATGTGCAAGTGCGATTCATCCGCCAATATCTCGTGCCCGTGAAGGCTCCGACATGCGCAACGCAGAAGCCCAAACGTCAATACATTGCCGCTTATAGGGGAAATTGGAAGAAAAGTGGGTAGTCTTTTGGCTGCTCCTTCGTCATCCAGTTCCTGAAAAATCGACCCAAAATCTTATAACTCATCGGTTCAAAATCATGTACACCGAGTAGTCCAGTGGGCACTCATAATATCGTAATATCAACATAGCTAACCCTAAGATCAAATAAGGGAAGGGAGTGTGGGAAAGAGTCGAGAATCGTTGCTACTTCGAAAATTAAATCTTAAAACAATTTGAGCATTTTGTTAACGATAATGTTTATTTTGAAAATTTAATCAAACAAAAGAATCCTAAAAATTAGACCGCTAAATCGAGAATTCTAATAACATCAATATTTAAGCTTAAAATAAATCAAAATAAATAAGTTCAACAGCTGGAACTCAAAATTGAGAATTTTACTAGCGATAATCTTTATGTTGAAGTTAAATCAAATTAAATAACCCTAAAAATTGGAATGTGAAATTGAGAGCATTGCGATAGTATTTGCGTAAAAAATGAGTAACTAACTTTAAAATTGAGACGCTAAATTGATAGCACTAGTAACGATAACATCTAAGTCGACGATAACTCATGAAATCAATAACCTGAAACTGGACTTCGAATCTGAAAATTCTGCTACCGACAATATTCATATTCAAAGAAACTAAAAATTTAACTAAACTAAAATGAAGTATTAAATTGAGAACTCTAATTCAACAAGGTTAATATTAAAAATACGTAAGCGAATTTGGCAATAAACTAAAACCCTCCGTAATGATGAATTTGAATAAAACCAAACTATTTAAGAACCACGATGATAGGGTTAACGTAGCATTATTGATATTGACAATTCGGTTCAGAAAAAGCATTTTCTAATGACCACTGTAAAAGTATTGTAGTTAATTAATTGACCGAGCTTCGACATAAACTATAAACAACATGAGAAAAGACC
Source organism: Schmidtea mediterranea (assembly GCA_022537955.1). Taxonomy (NCBI): domain Eukaryota; kingdom Metazoa; phylum Platyhelminthes; order Tricladida; family Dugesiidae; genus Schmidtea; species Schmidtea mediterranea. Next base: position 23,175,764 of record CM039681.1, read on the forward strand.
TAACCAATCAACATCCAAAATATAATTGATATAAAGTAAAATAAACCCGGACACCCTCTACCCCAAATTTGACAACAAACCCCCACTGAAATAACTCAAGCATAGCAAAACAATATAGTCTGTACAATTGTAACCATAATAATGATAATCTACACCACACGAAATCATTAAACTAAGGGATCGTTCATGAAAGAAGAGCACTAGGATTGGGAAACCTTATCAACTAGACCGCATGCTTTGTATGATACGGTTGTCGAACTCCATTTGATACCTGACCATAGATTTACCCATTCACCATATCGTAACCGACATCATAAGAGCGTAGCTATTGATCGTACTCTGAAGATTTGAGTGCGGAGACGTCGTATCAAGTGCGATAATAGCAAAAATCGTGATAGTAAACCGCCCTAACGAAAACTTGACAAACATAATTTACTAATTAAACGTATTGAATCACTTACTGGAATTTTTCCTCAAGAGAATAAGCAGAGGAGTAAGATAACATGATCGCAGTGAATAAATCTATAATAACTAAATCAATATAACAATCCACCGATGGCACAAATGAGCATGAATTAAACACGTCAATAATGAATGTTCCAGAAGGCGTGCATAATCAACACATAGCCAACAAACCAGCGACGAACAGAATATACCACGTCAACAAGGCTAGAAAACAATTTTGTGCACAGATCACGATGTAGAAACAATTAGACCTGCCACGTCATTGTGGACAGAAAAATCGCTCCAATCGATGAGCGTGTTGACGTGTAGAGCCATATAAATAACTAGTTATTATTTCCACAAAAAACCCAAATAAGCAATGCACGCACCAGAACGACAGTTACATGCAGCCACGACAATGAAGAAGGATCGTCACACTCAACAACGAGAGGAGGAATCGAGGGGAGAGCCAGTGGAGAGAAGAGCGAGCCGACATGAGGGTAAATTTATGTTATTCCATAAAAAGTTCTTTTTTTTGCCTATAAAATTTTATACAACGACTTGATGGAAATGTAACAAGCTCCAACAGGATCCACCCAAGATAATCTTATAGGGAAATTTACTAGGCAAATACGAGAAACAATTCTGAGATAATCTCACCGTGCAGAAGGAAATTATGATTATCATAACCACAGGATAAAGATGAGTTAGCTGACCTTAGAAAACGACATTTTTCCGTACCAAAACTTGTTGAGTTAAAGTTCTATATATTTGTTAATAAATCGAGTTAATTAGACGTTTTACAACGATATTTTATTTATTCACATAACCATCTGCAGATATTTGGTATGATTTTTTTTTTGAGAAGTGAATTAATGAAATGGCTTATTAATCCTCGCGATAATACGCACTGAGAAATGAATCAATGCATTTGTTTACTAATGACATTTACTTTGTACATTGAGTTTTCAATGATTAATATAATTTGGTCTTGATGCAAATGGTTTATAGGTACTCACATAATATTTAGTGAGGGATGAAGTAGCGTATTTGTTTATTAATTATATTTTGCAGAAGGACTAACTTAGTACAGATCCTTATAAATACTCATAGTATTTGTGACTGAGAAATTGACGTATTCAATAAGCTCCACAACTTTCGAACACCGTCGACGCCTAGGAGATAAATCAGTAAGATATACATTTGTATCGAACAAGCTTCGATGAGAAAACGACATCAAAGGTCATGTTAGACTACCTGGTTAAATGAAGTCCTCACTAGAGTCAAGTTGGATGACAGTGAATGAGACCCAATCGATAGGATCCCTTGATCGGGTATTACTATCAAACGCAACCTAATTATCTTCAACGTTACGTCAATCACTAGACGAACCAAAAGGCCTGATAAGGTCCTACCAGAGAGTCACAATATTAATAAACCAGTTTCATAACGAGAACCCGTATATTGAAATTTATTTTATAGACGAATCTTGGATCGATGAGTCCCGGATCACCGTGCGTTCTCCAGCCCGTCGGCCGCAAGATGCAGGAAAGCAATGTGGGACGCAGGATTTTCGATTTCCTCGATGAGGGAATCCAGAGAAGGTCGTCTGGACGGCTATGAAGAAGAAGATCTCCCATACATAGCAATCAAGAGGGAGTCAGGCCGAAACCCAGCCCGTGAAATCCGGCAACGCCCAGAATTCATTTTGGCTCGACTCGAACAACGGCAAAGACAAACTGGCAGGTAGCAATGGCTAGACGACACCTGGTAGGGTAAATACAGATATTGCTGCCGGAAGAATTCTTAGTACTGACGGATATGCCCAATCGTATGTCATATCCTACGAATTAGACGACCCGATGTTGGTGGAACTTACCAGACCTATGGATGTAGTGATCCCTAGGAAATTGCTACCCAAGGATATGCGAGACGCTGACATGAGTCCTGTAGGACGACAAGAACATTCGTATGCTCCGGAACGTCCTCGATATAATCCAAACTCGTGTCACCGGAATTCAATGCGACGATAAAATGTTTTTAGAAATAAATTGTTGAATTTAAAATCTTAGTTCTTTAATTATCGAATGCTGGTATAGATTTAACCTTTCGAGACTGAAATAATAACAACATTGAACTTAGACAATTTGTAAAGTGCATTTAGACAGATACCTAGTAGATTATTTTTCGTTAGCGGATTAACTTTGGACCGATAATAATGACCTGACGCAACATTAAATAATGAGAATTCTATAGATAAAATGTGACATTTGCTAATGTATAGTCTAATTGTAGATATGGATCCATTCAAAACACTAAGCGGGGAATTAGTGAAGTCGTGAAGGGAGAACGCGGCGCTTCACCGCCAATTACTCCGGATAAATCGAGAAATCCAGAAAATTCGAGCATCATAGATGGAACCTGCCAAGGCGAAAACGATTTTCCAACGATTGACCTCCGCACAGCGTGGATGGCAGAGAAAAAGCAATTTGGTCGGGCGCAAAAACCCAGATACGCAGTTTGGATGTGGCGCTATCGGCTTTCCAGGAAGGCAATGCCGTAACATATCAGTTAGTATTCGCGCCGGCCCAGCTAGCCTACAGTGAAGCAACGGGCACGACCAAGCCGGAGGCAGCGAAACGTTCACAACGACGCCCAGGAAAAGCAGAACGTGCTAAGCGTCGGGCGCTGCAAATCAAGGATTTACATTAATTTGTAGTGTACTGATAAATAAAATATTATAGTGTTGGGCCAGAACGTAAACGGCCTTGAGGAATGTTTAAATGGATCAGTAACACACACGCAAATACAACAGGCAATTTAAATAAACCTATGAAACACCAATTAAAACCTATCAAATATGAGAAAAAGAGAATTAAATATAAATTAATAAACATAAAAATAAATTAAAATAATAACAAAACGCACCAAGATTCGCACGATACCAACACAAACATAACAAGAAAACACAACAAATTCGACAAAATTGAAAAAATTAATAAAAGTTCATGAAAATGAAACTTAAATCAAAAGATTTGAATTAGTAATAATTCAATAAAAAATCCTAAATGAAAAATTATAAAAATAAATCAAAAAATAATAAAAATAAAGAATAGAATTTACTAGAAAATAACAAGGTCGAATTTTGTTTTACTGCATCAAATTTAACATGCGAGGAAAATAGGTATAAATACTGATCCATTTTCACATTAAAGTTAACCATTTTAACCATTTTGAAACCAATTTTGAAGTTGTGTTTAAAACCATATTTTCAAATCTTAAAACTATTTGTGAAATCGTTTTTCAAACCGTTTTCAACTTATTTTTAGGTGAGAAATGTTCATTTTGGAACCCTCTCTCCACGTCACATCCTCGCAACCTCGGTAGAGCTCTGCTTGGATGTCGGCGTGGAGGGAGAGGTATTTTTGTTTTATTTTATTATATGCAATATTATGCGATTTTTATGGATTGACATTGGATGGTAATTATGTTTATTTGTTTATAATTAATAAATATTATTAATATTAATACATTGTTTTATATGCTTAAATAAACTAAACTTAATTTTTGTCGAAATTTTTCCGGCCCACAGCCAACACATAACGCAAGAAAGCAAAATCTACATAGTACAGATGCATGTAAGTGCGTGGAAGATCGCCAATGATATGTACCCGTGAAGACTCAGCGTGAGGAACGCAGGGGTCGTAACGTCAATATTATCCTTATAGCTGAAACGAGAAATAAGGAAGGAGTCCCCGGCTGCTTCCTCGTTTCTCATTTCTGTAAAATCGACCTAAATTTATATTACATACGGCTAAAAATCATCACACTGAGTAGTCCAGTGGGCACTCAGTAAATATAATATGAACACAAAATGCGCCTAAGGTCTATTAAAGGGAAAGGGTACGGGAATAAATTAATTTGAAATCATTGATATAACTAAATTGGATTACTGTTTGGAAGTAAATTAATCATTTGTATAGCTAATTCCATGTTAATATTTTGAGATAAAATTAGATAAAACTTATTTCAAAAATAAATTAAATAAATTAGAAAAAACTTATTTCTAAAAGTAAATTAAATTAATGGTTCAAGAAAAAAAATTAGATAAAGCTTATTTCTAAAATAAATTAAAGTTATGTAGTAAAGCATATTTTTAACAGTAAATCAAATTGATAGTTCAAATTAGTATTGGGTAAACTTATTTTAAAGATAATTTAAGGGCATATGTTAAATAAAATTAGAAAAATTTAAGACTAAATCAAATTAGGTTAAACTTATGGCTAGGAAATCCTCAGCCATTAATAAATCCGTGAATTCCAGGAATTAAATAGAGAACTTAAGCGCCTATCAATTGTAAGCACCAAAAAGTAAAGTGTTTTTTGGTTAGAAAACATGAAAATAATTCCTTAAGAAGTGAACAACGAATAAGATAGAATAATAGAATAAAATGAAGTATTAAATTTTCTAAGCAATTGATCAAGAATATGCAAGCAAAGATAGCGTTATTTATTAACCTATTAACTAAATTCAGAAGTTGGTTCATTTATTATTATAATTTCCTAGCAAGCAACCCATTGATAAGATTGGATTAAATTATTGGTATAAAACTAGAACAATCAAATAAGTAGAGTAACCCGATAATAAAAAGCCAGTGAATATTAATTAAATTCGCAGTTTCGAATAATAGAATGTTAAAGTACAGTGACCCAGTGACTAGGTATAACAGCAATTCATAAATTGGAAGTAAGATGAGGCGATTCCATTGATTAGACAATTAAAGGTAAAAATATAAAGATATGAATGAGTTAGCAACTCTCAAAAAAAAATATATAGTAAGTTTGCGTCATGAATGAGGTTAACCCACTGATCAAAATTTAGCGTTAAGAATAAATGAACAAATCAAAACTCTATACATTACAAAAGTTAATCATAACATTTTACGAAGCATGGATAGGGCTTACCGCCGAGTATCATGTAGATAAATTACAATAATTTCAAATAAATCCAAGCGATAAATTCCATAGCATAGATGCAGGAGGGATAATCCGTCATAATTTCTACCGATTGCAAGTCAACGACGCTAAAAAATTTTAATAGATCAGAGTACTAAAAGTGAATAAAATGTTGAATTACTCAAATCGATCCATTGTACGGCGAAGCAGTTGGTTAACTCAAAATATTGTGAATCGAAATAATCTATAAATAAGGTAAACAGGATGTGACATTAATAAATTAAGATGACATATACCTGCAACGTTAGATGACCAGACCGGAAAATGCGAGCCACTCGATCATAGATTTCCGTTAGTAGTGTAGATGACGCCGATCGTTAGTAATTGTAGAGGAAACAGTTAGTCCACATTGAATGAAAGTGTTCGTGGATATCCGGTTTGGATGATGTGAAATTTATCAAATTATAGCCGATCATACGCAGCGGCGAATATTAAAATTAACTTAATTAATATGGCATACTAATAAAATTGAGAATTTCGCCCTTGAATCGACCTTACTTTCATATGGACAGCGACCCTCACACATACAGCACTTTTGAGTCGGGACCGAACAACCTTACATACCACGGATCCGAACTACCCGCGAACTAATAACCACCCTTAGTACCCAATAGATCTTTACAGGTCATACTCTCAAATAAATATGGATATTAAATGATAACTCACTATGGATAAACGTCGAGGCTAAGCAATTATAACTTCCATGAAGGGATGCTATCACTAACCTAACCAACGGTGACACCCAATAGATCGTAGAGTGCCGTTCAGTCATAACACAATACTTAACTTCTTATAATTAACGCCATCATTGAAGGAGAGTACATAAGAGCATAACTTCCCCAAGGATTCAGGGAAGCACAACCCATTAAATCTGCAGCAGATTGTAATAATAATTCACATTCGATAAGTTTAACTTGTGATAGACCCAATGATAATAATAACCCGGTCGGTAGCGAGTCCGATATCCAATCCGAACGAATTATTTAGATAAACTGTTTTTCATCCCCATACGCCAATAACTGATTTTGGTGTGTTTTAAGAATATGCCGATCGACTGGACAGATACCCAAATGCCCGAAGAACAATGCCGGAAGGAATCACACCCAAACGCAGAAATATTCAATGAGATTCGACGACAGTGGCCGTATCCCACTACTTGGAGGATACTGGGCCTAAATAGCGACCCATGCGGACTCGCCGGACAACAATACCCGGCAGCTGAATCGTATATCCACGCGCGAGATTTCCTCACCCAATGGGAACGGGTGCAGGAGCAAGTGGACCTACAGGTGGTCAAGGCGAGAATGTATCTTGCCAACGTAGAAGAGGATATCCTCGCCGGGCGGATCGCAGAAGCCTACCCGCCTCGCCCAGTCCGTGATATCCGACGCCCATACCCTGTGGTTCCTCCGAGAAAGAGCCGAAAGAAGTCGTTTCCTGAGAAATAGAAATTCCAAAGACGCTAACGATTAATACGAACTAGTTTTGATTTTTGTTATCGAAAAATAAATGTTATCCTGTCTTTGCGTTTGATCATTTGCCTGAGAATATTCGTTTCAATTGATATGTTTACGATAATTCTAAAAATAAATCATTTAAATTACTAGAGTCCAATTTAACGAACTTATCCATTATAGCTATGGCCACCATTCAAATTCTGCAAGCGGAACTAGACCGTATAAGGAACACAAATACGGACCTCCTTCACCAAATACTCCAGATGACAAGAGAGGTCCAACAGATTAAAGCGACTTGGTCGGATCCGAAAAGAGTCAAAACGTTATATCACCGACTATCTGCAGCACAGAAAGGTTGGGCTGAAGAGCGACAGCTCAATCAGAGCCTGCGCACCCAAATACGAGGACTAGAAGTAGCCCTGGCAGTTTGTCGGGAGGGGGAAGCGGTCACCTACCCGCTCATATTCGCCCCGTCCCAGATGGTGCAGAAGAATCCTCAACTAGTAGATCAGTCCACTACTCAACCAATTAATCGTCGGCCGGGAAGCAAGGAACGTGCCCGACGCCGAGCTGCACAACAATCAAAACCGTCCCATTAACCTTTGATAATTTCATATTTCTGTTTATTTCAATAAAGTAGTTGTACTTACAGTTAAAGTATTTCCTAAGAGCACTTACACGCCGACGTTGTCATGAGTACTCGCCTCGCAGCTTTAGATCATCTCTCCACATTCAATCATGAATTTACTTCTACATGGGACAGAGCTAAGCGAGGTTAAGTCTTCTATCGACAGCTCGTGAACCCGAGGGTTGTCCGAGCAATTACAGTACTAGCGATAATACTCAATTTTTGCGGACAATCCACCACTTGAACACATTACCAACGTTGCCTAGCAACGGGTGCCAAGTGGCGATTAGTATCATTTTGTATGGCGTTACTGGGGCAACCACCGGTCAATTCAAACAAATAAGGAAACCCCGTAACCCACCAATAGCTATTTTTCTTTAATTTCATTAGTGTCATTAATTAATTGATTTGGCAAATAAATATATTCAACTGAAATTATGAAATGGGGTTCATGCAACAATTGATTCTGGAAAGTGTTGAATACATACGGAAGGTGCTGAAATAAGAAATCGCACACAGACCTTCTATCGGTAGTGCGTTTGATCCACCATGAGGCCGTGCCTAAGTAGTTCTCCAGTAGAGCTCACCTTTGGCCGTCTCATAACTAGTGGTTACAGTTCCAACGTTGCTTAGCAACGGTTAACAATTGGAGGGCACAAATTATTGTATGTAAAGGGGTCAATGTTAGATACCATAAACCCCACAATATATGATAGTTAATTATTATATTTCTTAATTTAAATAATTTTAATTTTAATTTTTAAAATTATTTTTTTCACCATTAAAGTGACTGACTTATCTTCGCTGACTTTTCAAAATTATTTAATATTTAATTTATTTTTAATGTTAATTTGAATTTAATAAGAATTATTTATTTGTTTATCATTCGTTTGTTTAACTGAAAATCATTTGAAATTAATATTTAGTCAAACAATTCAACTGAGAAGCATCATTGTTTAAAAATGACTAATTTCAATTCATGTCTAATAGTAGTTAACAATATTTTACGAGAACTTGATGATAATTTTCCAAAGTATTTGTCACAAGGTAAGACATTCCTAGGATATGCAATTTTAGTAATCCACTCTTTAAATTCAGGTTTAGAGAAACTGTCGGAAATTTTACCAAGCATCATTCCAACAATAAAAAATTCAAAAAATATTGGTTGGGACAATCACAAAAGTAAATATTAAAATAGTTTCGAATTATTATTTCATTAATTATTAGTATAGATATTAAAATTGAATATAAATGTATTTTTTATAATAAATATTAATAAATGGAGTGTTGCAAATATTTTCTAAGAATTTTAAGAATATAATTATTTTTCCAATATTCTAAATCTATCAATTATTTATTATCTGATTTTCGATATCGATGAGTCATAAATCAGTAGAGTCTTAATGTCGCTTTTAAACCTTTTTAGCAGAGGTCATATATTTCTATTATTCAACATATTAACCGATTAGTAATTATGTAATTAACATTTTCGATGAATAATGTTGTTGCTCAGAGTCTGTATATTGCAGACAAAGTTATATAATTAAGCACCAATAGAAATTGTTTATCCGTAAACTTAAGCTGTCTGACATATTTTGGCTAGAAATCAAATATTTTCATTTAATATTGTCAATTATTTTTCTCCGAGTTTAATTTTTTGAAACTTAAAATTTATTTGATTTAAAAATTAGGATTAATTAACCAAAATGTTATTTGTTTACGTTTTTTTTAATAAGTGGGAGTTAATTATTGAAATAAATTTTTAAACAAAAATCACATTTAATGAATATTACTAATACATATTAATGGGTGAAGTATTTAAAATTAATCATTTCCACCATATTTTTTTCTTTATCGGTGTTTACTAATTTCACAATCATAACGAGTCAGTTTGCATGACAGTCTGTATGTCAGTTATCATTTCTTTTTAATTCGACATAGTTGACTACGGCACACTCTCTCACTCATTCCGCTTTACCAGTTCTTTCTATTGAAAATTTATTTTCTCTTCCCTGATAAATGAGTTGAAAAAATCAATAGATGGAATAATTATTTTCTAGACACTAAGAATTTTTTAGAATTACAATAATAAAATATTTATAATTTTTATTAGAAAAAATCGACATCGCTGATAAAGAAACAAATCTCAGTGTTCAAATTTTAATACAGCCGACATATAAAGAACTGAAAGAGGCGATTATTTATCTTACAGACAGTGAAAATATCAAAGAAAAGTATATTGTTTATGTCGGTAGCCATGGAGCGGGCTATTCTTCGAATTGGTTATTGGAAGATGGTATTTTTTCAGCTCATACCATGCTCACTACTCTAAATGAAACTTCGTGGATCGAAAAATATTCCATGGTATAATTAAATTTAGAATAAATAAAAAAACAAAATCTAAATAAAAAATAATTTTTAATCTATTGGTAATTTCGGTCTGGTATTTGCCGCATATTATTAAGGGGAAAAAACTAAATGTCAAAAAGCCCAGTCAGAGTCAATGGACACAAATCTAATAATGATTCATCTTGTTGAATCCGATTACTAGCTTATCTGACTTGTTCAAATATTTCTGAATTCTTATTTTAAATTTCACTGGTGCGCTAAAATATCCCAGGTTCTCGTATTCGAATTACATTCCCACACACTGTCGACGAAATTCAGGCATTCGTTGACATTTGTCTGTTTGTTTGTCGAATGTTCAATAATTATTTTTGGATAAAACATAATTTAAAAGATTTATCTAATGCTGTCACTTTTCTACGTTCCAGTTTTAAAGTGTAATATGTCGTATTTTTGAACACTGGATATCTGAAAAGAAAAATAATGTTTAATAACTTTACGATAGTTTCTGTTGAAAACATAATTTCGATATTACGTAACACTCACACTTTAGGATATATTGATAAATATTGGTTAACATAATGTCACTATTTTGTTTGATTTCCAATTACGTCATAGAAAAATAAATATAATGAGAAATAAGTGTTTGAAATAAATTGTAGTATTATCGAAAATAATCAATCACTAAAAATTTATAACAAAATGGATTTTGAAAGAAAAATTTTATTTATTAGATATTTTGTATGAATAATAATAAATTATTTCCTTGAGCAAACATTAAATTGCTTTAAAAATATTATAATGTTTTGAATTACAATCACGAGCAAACAAATGTCCAATAATAATTCTACACTTTATGCATCATAAAGAGAACCTTGATTATCGAATTTTTACCCTAATTTCCTTTAAAAGATTACAATAAAAGTGCCAATAATGAATAATAGAAAAAAATATCCAATAATAATTCTACACTTTATGCATCATAAAGAGAACCTTGACTATCGAATTTTTACCCTAATTTCCTTTAAAAGATTACAATAGAAGTGCCAATAATGAATAATAGAAAAATTGTATATAAAACTATTCAATAACTTTCCCATAACAGGTTGGAAATGGCACGCAGTAGAAATGGCACGCACCTGCTCGAAGGTTAACACTGACTGTTTTAAATTCACTCTATAAAGTATAAATTTAAATATTTTATGAATATGTGCTGAATAATGTAGCATCGAATTTGATTTGTTTTTTATTACTAATAAAAAATATAACCAAATATAATTTGTTAATTTTAAAACAATTATCAATAATGAATAAATTCACATAATGAAACATTTTCACTGATAAAAATCTAATCCACAGAATGTATCCATATAAATTCTATAAATTATAAATCGAATAATATAACACAAGGTTGTGTAAAGGATGAAGACAGATGATTACTACTAACATTGTTACAAATGAAGATATTTGACACTAGATAATTTCTATTATTTTGACGTTTGTCGATTTTACTAGATTTTATCAAAACTAGAATTATTTGCAAAATAAAACATAGTTTTAATTAAAATCCATAACATTGTAAATGGAGAAAAAAACATTTTAATTAAATTTCATTTCCTTCAGATTAGTTGCTTTGTGAAATAAAAATAAAAACATTTATATACTCGGAAATAAATGAAGAATGAAAACAAATCAAAGATACAAATTTTTAATAATTTTAATTAAATGAAATGTCTAATTTAATGGATTTTTTATAAACACGAAATTTTACGTGATGGCTTCTAATGATCATCATTTAATTTTAAATAAACAATGTTAATTATGTATACAATATTCAGAATGTGATCTGACAAATACCATATGATACAAAATAAAAAATTTCAATTTTTGTCTAATTAGAAGAGATTATTATTTTTCTGAGCAGATATTAATCATTGGTGCCAAATTTGGCCATCATGTTTACACTTAATTGCTGTTTACTGTGACAGAAGGTTGGCCGGTAGACTTTATCCATTTGGTGGTTTAACTTTAGTTTTAATCATTTTCAATTCTGATTCATTGCCAATTTGGCACACTGAACTTAGGATTATAAATTATGGTTGGTATAAATTCTTTATTTAACAGGTGATATTTAATTCACATTTAATTTATTTTAAAATTATCGAAAATATCAATTCATAATAATTCTCTAGCTCCTTATTAGACACATTAATCATATGGGTGAATCACTCATAAAATTTGTCTCATTCATTCTAAAAGATCTGTAATTTTATTTCATCTCAATCGATTGAACAATTTTCAGATTAATTATTCCTATGGTGGTATTCAATTTTTATTACCGAAAAGAAATTATTGACATTTAATGATAGAAATTTGATTGCAAAAAAATTAAAATCGAATGTCAATTTAAGTAGACATTATATTTTCAAAAATCAAGTTTATCATTAAATACAATGTTTTTTCAATAACTCATGATTATTTCAACATTTAGTAATCGTGTAAATAATAATAATAATAATACGCTCGTGTCCGATGATTCTATAAAATATCCACAAACAATATGTTTATACAATTTCGCTGGAATACAATTCTAATATTTTCATAATTGTATTCTCACAGGAATCTGCATCACCAATTAACATTCTAACTCCTAAAAATTCTGCTCACTGGAATAAAATTCTATCGACATTGAAAATAAAAGAAACAAAACAAGACACAGTTCGAGTGTTTTCATTTTCATCCGAAATTCCAATTGATGAAGAATCGATATTTGATCAAGGTATTGTAGTCTGTCCTGTCATATTTACGAATAATATTTCATTGAATTAAACCGATATAAATTATTAGTCAAATAATTATAATAATAATAATTAACAAATACGAACGGAAGACATGCTTGACAATGTTTTATCATTTAATCACTAATAAATCGGATATAGAAGTAATATTTAAAGATAAGTAAATATTTATGATAATACAATGCTAATTATGCTTCGACTATGCATCTTTTTATATTCTATAATTAATAATTGTTTATTAACTTTGTATTTTCACTTATCAGCATTTCTTTATTCATATTAATTTTAAACATAATAAAATATAGAAATGAGTTACTTTATTATTACATACGAATTTTTTATATTTCTTTATATTATAAAACTAATTCTTATCATAAAAAGTATGAGTTAGAATTCGAAATATTATTATTATTATTAATAAAACATAATCACACAAAAATTGGTAAAAGAACTAAATTAAAGAGAACACCAATCCAAAATATATATTTAGTTACAATATATTTCGACTGATTAACAGTCACCAATTAACAGTACTTCGTCTTGAACTTTAAACTATTTAGAACAAATCATTATTACTTAAACAAATTTCTGCTTTTAAATTCTCAAAACATTTTATCAATAATTAAAAATTTTGCTTTTTATTTAAATTCACAAATTTAACAAAATCTAAAATGTTTTGAGAATATAAAAGCAGAAATTTGTTTAAGTAATAATGATTTGCTCTAAATAGTTTAAAGTTCAAGACAAAGTAGCTGACGCTGACTGTTAATCAGTCGAAATATATTGTAGCTAAATATATATTTTGGATTGGTGTTCTCTTTAATTATTATTATTATATTTTCTACAAAATTTGACTATGAATCAGATTTATATACCTTAAATAAATCTGATTCATAGTCAAATTTTGTAGAAAATATTATGTCACTTATTAAAAAATCAGAGATGAAAAACAAAAAAACATCATTATAATATTATTATTATTTTCATTATCGTTATTATTATAATTCTCGAAATGTCCACAATTAATAAACTTAATAAATTCATTCACTAAAGTAATTAATTCTGGAACCTTAACACAATTTTATAATTTAAAATAGAATACTATTAACATTTAATAAACCCTTGTAGAATACTATTAACATTTAATAAACCCTTGGTAAAGGAAACTTTCTATCATTAATCAATGCATAATTTTTTTAAATATATACCAGGAGTCGGCTACCTATGGCACGCGGTGGAGTTGTCAATGGCATTCTATACACCACTATAAAGTGGTCTAGGTCAGGCTTCCGCAAACTTTTTAAGCTGCGTCCCCATTTTCAACATATTTATTTTTCGCGCCCCGACTTAATATAAAATCATAACGCCACAATAAAAAAAACGTAAAATAAACAAATAAAATAAACAGTGTAGCAAAAAAACAATAATAAATATTCAACGAAATATCCATACTTTGTAAAATCTAACAATTTTAAAATTTTCTGCGTGCCAAAATTATTATCACGCGCCCCAATCCGGGAGCCTGCTGCCTGGTTTTCTTACATTTGGTCTAGGTAATAGCGACTCTTATACTGCTAAAGGCGGTTTCACATTTGTTCTCTAATATTATTAGATAAAAATATGTATTTGTATTGGTATTGAAATGGTATTTTTTGCTTTATTAAACACCAATTTTCCAAAATTTTTAAATTGTGTTAAAATTTTATGTTTGTTTTTCAACTAAATATATTCAAAAGATAATTTTGGGATCAAATTATTTTCATAAATAACTTTATTATTTAATGTGACAAACTTATACCAATACTTATTTGTAAAAAAGAAAAATAAGGTGGCATCCCAGAAAAAAATTGCAGTTTGGCTTGGCACACCACAGCTAAAAGGTTACCGACCCCTGATCTATACTAACTGAAAATTGGCCAAAATATCATGCTTTCACACTCAATCGAAATAATAGAACATCACAGCGCAAATATTGCAGCTGGAAAGAAAAGAATTTAAATGACGTAAATTCCTTTATACGATAACGAAATATAAATATTTACTTTTGCATTAAATTGTAATGATAATGCTATACATATTCAATGAATGAACTGGGAACATAAATTTATAATTTAAAGCGTAACAATAAGTATATACAGTAATACTCGTCATATGACGGCATTTATTGTGGTGATGGATAGTTGGCAGATATTTGTTTATTGTTTTATTTTATGATATTGATTTGTTGATTGACAAAAATGTCACAGGAACCGATTTTGTTTATTGTTGTATTTTTAAATGAAAGAATTGATTATTCAGTAGGAAGCGATTATATATTGGTAAAAATAATATTTTTAAACATTTTCAGAAATGACAATTTCAAACTTGATCAAAAATACTTAATTTTTTACAGTTCTTTAATATTTCTTTTATTACACATTGAGTTTTAGTAGATTATTATATACCTGTTCTAATATTACAATTCGACAAATTGTATTATCATTTTGTCTAATGCTAACAACAATTTTCAAAAGCAACAAGAATTTTTTATAAATATTAAAATGTGATCTAACATCCTAATATATTCTCTGCTATTTTTACTTATTTTTATCGATTTAACTTCTTTCGATATTTTCATTAATCCTTTTACCTCTTAGCATAATTTATAACATAATCTCTTAACAAAATGTATGTAACTGGATTGTGTTCTATAAATTTTTTATTTATTTTGTAAAGTTGCTGGTTAATACAAGAAATTTATAGAATTTAAAAAAATTGAGGTTCTCAGTCTCAAATTAAAAGCTTTTAGGTTAATCATTTTTATGTATTTAACGTATCCTTAATTTCCAAGATACATTTTCTCTGATTTGTATCACATTTACAACTTTTAAAGAATTACATCTAGTTCTATCAATAAAATATTTTATTTTTTTTGTCTAGATTTGATCTGCTTTTGTTTTCTTTTAACTTTTCATTTATTTTCATTACGACTATATATCAATTTTTTCACAAGTAACACAGGCTATTGACATTACCTTTTCAAGTGTTCTACGTGGAAAACCTTTTGCTGTAAATTCTATAGTCATAAAGAAAATAAATGAAATGATACTTTTATTATCTACTAAATTACAATTTTGAAATTTTTGAAAAATTACTAAATTTTACTTTAAATTCTAATTTATATTTAATTTTATTTTGTAAAAATAATAATTTGGGATTCTGTTTAGTGTAATTCACATCGCATATAAAGACAATGAATTGATGATATTATTATTTCTTTTTCTAAATAACCCAAAAATTCATTTTAATATTATCAGAATAAAATATACTATTTCCACCAAAGCTAATTTATTGCAAAAAACCACCTTACTAGTTAAATAAATATTTAAAACAGATCCCACATAAAAACTAATCTGAACATCTATGTGTAAATATTCTTGTGTATTTCTAGATTGTTGCGCAATACGAAAAATAACATCGTAAAACACTTTTTTGATCCACTTGACTTAACAATCTTTAGATCTTATTGAATGTGAAAAAACTTCAATTTTTATAAGAACATGATTGGAATCATTTGCAATTTTTGCTAATTTTTATTTGCTTCCAAAACAATTTATACTGGTCGAATGTTATAGTTTTGTAAAAAAATTTTAATGTTCTTTTTGTTTAACCAAGTACAATGTTTCATTGTTGCTATTATCTTATTAATAATATTCCAAATCTAATCAGCATTTATAATTTCTAAAGTAATTGAATTATATAATTAATCAATTTACAACAGTGTTTTCAAAATGTGTTTTCCGTTTTTATTTAATTGTACCTTTTCAATTTTTCGTAATTCATTTATACTCACTAAAAGAAATTTCATTTAAATAATTGAAAAAATTTTTGTTCGTACTTTAAACTTAAATTTCTTTTATTTTTGAAAGTTTTCTTGATTCGAATATTTTAGAAATTTTAGAATTATAAATAGAAATTTAGAAGACAAAACAACAAATTTTCGGCTAAATTTAAAATATGTCAACATTTATTGAAAATAATTAAATTTGATCTAAAAAAATACATTGTTTGACCATTTAAATGTAATAAGATTAAATAAAAATATATCAAAGCACATTGTTATTTTTACTGACAATGATTTTTAGTCGTTATATATCTTGCTAATCTACACTTTTTTCTAATACAAATGCTAAGGTTTTATTTAAAAGAGTATTCAATAAATTTATTTTTCATTAGCCCAAACCAAATTTTATTTAAGAAAATAAAACAAATTGTGCACCAAATATGATGCTCAAGAGTATCAATTTAAACGTCTGTGCATCATATGTGGACAGTCAAAATTTTGTGGTTATCATAATTTTTTCAACATTCATAACAAAAGTAGTGATTGATATTTATGATTGATCATTAGATTTCCGAAGAACTACTAATGAGTTTAAAATAATTCAAAAATAAAATAAACTAAATTTAGCACAGTTTTCTATTAAAATCGAGCAATTGAAGCGAGTTATACATATAAAGGAAAAGTCTCAAGTAATTTTTCAGTTAAAGTGAATTAAATTAAATTTTTAACAAATTGCCTTTTGACTTATTTATTTTTTTAATTATTTGTTTGTTATATTAATTTAAATTTCTGAGTACGCCTCATTTCACAAATAACATTTAGATAATTAATATAAAGACAATTAACAAAAATATCCATGAATAAAATATATATTTCTATTAAGTTATCAAATGAGTTTATGAATTTCATTATTTTTATACAGTTGTCTTTATTTTTACACTTTGAATAGAATATTGGTAAAAAATGAGTACAAAAATAAAAAAATATATTTTCTATATTCGGTTATTTATTCTAATTGTTAGACCAATTGTCAAAACTGGTCTAGTTTTCGATTACTAGAAATTTTATAGAAAATTTATTTCAAACAAGGTATTTTTATTATCGTTTTACCAAGTTCAAACATTATAATTGTGCTTTTTTAATACAAATGTTTTCGTGATTTGAGTTATTTTTAGGCTTTATTACTACTACAATTATGTTTGAGTGAAAAATTCAGACGAAATTTAATCCATCTGAAATTGAGAGCGTTATAATCGCGCGCATAAACAACATAGGTTTCATTGGGGCTTCATTTATATAATGAGTTTTGAAAAATTTGAACCAAACAATTTTATAGTTATTAACACTAAGGATTAACTGCAAATAAATTTTAAAAAATTATTTATTAATCCAAATTATCCTTTTTTTAGAAATAGAAGATTTCAGTAAATCACTATATGAAAAGTTTCAGTCAATGTTAGTTAATAACGCTGTTCTCAACTGTTCCCAAAATATTGGAACTCTTCAGTTAACCAATAAAAACGGATCATTTTATATTTTTGACGAAGGGTGTGGTCAGAGTAGTTTGCTGGCACTAAGTGGATTTAACCTATTAATCGACACTGGTTACAAAAGAACTCCTGAATTCTGGAATTTCCTGCAAAAACTAGAAAAGTTTGTTTTTAATTTCGTAAAATATTAATTTTCAAAAGAAATATTTGTAGATATTTCATTATTGTTTCTTGTAATCTTTGAAATTTTATTTCATTTATTAAGTACTAATTTCTTTCCTATATATTTGAACTTCACAGCTTACTAGTTACATATACATATTCTCGATAATTCGCTTCATATTTCAAGCTTAATATCAAATTAATTCGACTTTTATTTGAATATCAAGTCAAACCTACCGAATTTCATCGTGAATTTCAGATAGATATACATCAATATTGACTAATGAAATGTGAAAAAATTAATTTTCACCTTGATATTACTTTATAAATAATTGAAATGCTTTTGATTTTTACTCAATCCCGGGATTCTAGTATTATCAGACAGCGTCATAGAGTTTGGGTTTTAGTAAATCGGTATAACGCTTGGTCCTAGTATCACTTATTTATCAGATTCAGCACCAAGAAAATTTTGATTGATATTGATACCATGACCGAAGGAGCTCTATAATGTCGAACGTGTTAAATATTGACTGGAATTTGATTACAAAAAAACGCCATTAAAACACATTTATTTACAGTTTTGTTGAATAACGATTGTTTTAAATTAAATAATAAAAAATTTAAATATAATTATTATAAAATATATTTCTAAACATTAAAATATTGAAATTAAAAATTTATTATTTAAATTACTAGCACTATCAAAAAATACCCGGTCCTAAATTACCAAATTAAGCTTTAATTACAATGCTTATTATCGATAAACTTCAGATTAATCCCTACACTTGTATCAGTGTTATCATAACGCATTTCTCGAAGTGGCTTTTTGAGTCTACTGAACAATAGAAATTATCAAATAATCAATGTGTTGTGTAATGGCGTGTTATCATGATGTAAAACCCACGATTTCTTTCTTAAGTTCGGTTTTTTAAAACACGGCTTTACGCAAACATTTCATAACATAGTTTTCATTGACCATTTTGTCCTTCGTCAAAAGTTGATAGTAAACAACACTTATAATCAATGGAAACATTTAACGTGTCATTCGTTTTGGACTGAAAAAGCATTTCTTTTTTTCGATGATCATTGCTTCGAATTTATCGATGTTTTTATCAGTCTTCTATATCTACTACTCCCTTGTATTACTAACACTTTCCAATGCGCGAGTGCCACCCAATAGTTTTTACCATAACAATTTCTAACATTTTCTTATCCCCCGATGACAGGAAAGCTTTCAAAATATAGCAAAACGTGTGTTTCAATGGTACTTATAATTAAATCATTGTCATGCTTATTTAATTATTTATAAAATAAAATTACTTTATTTTTAATTTTATTCGGATTTTTTTTATAGAATCGATACATTAATGATGACATCATGGAACGAATTTAATCTTTTTGGAGTGGAAAGTTTATTGAAATTCAAATTCGATTCTACTGAAAATAAAGAGGAACTTAGCCATCCCAATCTAAATTATTGTGTCTTACCGATTGGTCCCAATCCTGTTAAAGAAAAAGAAAAATTGGATATCAAATCTTATCTTGAAATTAATATTGAAATGGAATCCCACAAAATTCTCAGACAAATAAAGGCTTTAGATATACCGCTTTTACAGATGTCTCGTGATGCAAAGTTAAATCCACACCAATTGTATTTTAAATTAGGCCAAGGTTGTCTAGATGCCTTTCCATTGTGGCCTTGCAGTCCTGAAACTTCAGGATATTCTAAAAGATATATCGAAGAATGGGAAAAAGAATCAAAATGTCAGCCTATTTATTTCGATGAACTAGTCAAAGATAATGCTAGTGCTTTCTTGCTCATTTGGAATGGATCGAAAGTAACGACGGAATCTACAAATGAAGAATCAAATTTGCTTACTAGAATTCTAATCAGTAGTAGCTGTCACGAGTCATATTTATTAAAGTCCTTGGAAGAATTTTCAAAAATTAATCCTGTTTGCAATACTCTTTCAGGAAAAGCATGTGAAAAGAAAATTCCAGAAAAAAAATCAAATGTTTCTGAAAAGAAAAGTACAGTTCCATTAGGTGATAAAGTAAGCACAGCGAAAAAGTCGGCACCGGTGATCGATAAAAATAAAGAAGTAAATAAAGATATTCAAAACAAATCAGCTGAAAAAAAGCCACTTTCTGCGAAAGTAAAAGTATTGGATAAAAAGGATGAAAAGAAAAGTGAAACTGTTACACAAAATGCTTCAGAAGAAAAAGTGAAACAAAGCATTGAAAAGAAAGCTGCTCCTAAAACTCCTGTAACAAATGTCACAAAGAAACCATTAAATGACAAACTAGATGTATGCGAACCCAAAAAACCAATCAAAAAATCTCTTTCGTCGGAAAAAAGTTCAAATTTAACAGAAGCTAAAACTGCGAAAAAAACCGTTGATAAAATATCTGATAAAAAATCCGAATTACAAGAAAACAAAATTATTAAGAAAACTTTGCCAAATGAGAAAGTTGTTGATACAAATGATACGAAGAAACCATTGAAGAAATCAGTGGTAAATGACAAGCATTCAGACATTAGCGATCCAAAGAAACCTTCCAAAAAATCTTTAGACACTGAGAAAAACGGTGAAACACAAGAAATCAAGAAAACAACAAAGAAGCCTTTACATAATGAAAAACCAATTGAAATACACGAAGCTAAAAAGGACCTCAAAAAGCCTTCGGCCGGTAAAAGTTCAGAGGCAGAACCTAAAAAGATTGCAAAAAAGCCATTGCCTACCGACAAAAGTTCAGAGCATGATGCTAACAAATCTACAAAAAAGACCGTTTCAAGTGATAAGGCTCCTATCTCTGATTTGAAAAAAACACTCAAGCCAGTCAAAGATGAGGCATTAGATCATAAAAAAGTACCCAAACGACCTACATCAGACAAAGTATCCGATAAGCTTGTTTCAAATAAAAAGCCTGCTACTGCAAAATCAGATATTGAACCTAAAAAAGCTAAAGATACTAAGGTAATATCAAAACCTGTTAAAAAGAGTGATTTAGTTCATGGTGATAAGGATAATATTAAAGTTGTTGGCGAAGTAACTATAAACAAAAATGATCTGGAAAGTGATTTGGAAAAAGTCGAAGTTGTATGTCAGCCTTCTATTAGTTTAAATACGGATGATACTCTGAATAATATTGACACTTCGGAATTACTTGGTAAAATAGAAGCCATTGGATCCGATAGTAATCACATTGAAGACGAACAATTATTAATAACCGGTGAAAAATATGATCTTCAAAGCACTCCATTATCAGATATGATTACTGATAGTCCTGAGCATCCTAAAACGGAAGAAGACGTCGAAGCATTGAAAACAGATGCCCTATCCATTGATCAGGATTTATTAATGACAAATGAAGAATTTCCCGAAGACGATAAAGTCGCTCATTTCCTCAATGATGGTATCTTAGAATGTAATGTAAAAAATAAAGTTGATGATAACAGCGTTGGAGAATTAAACGAATTTTTAGTGAATGAAAATTTGAAACAGTATGGCATATATGAAGATGGTGAATTTGAGGATGAACATAATTTTGGACATTTAGATGATTCTCATGGTATGCACGATGGAATTTCTGAAATCGAGAAAGAGAGAATAAATCTAGGAAATGTTGCTGATAACATAGATGAAATAAATGAAAGTCGTCATCAAGATAACATTTTAACATTGGACAATGAAGAATTTGTTTCCGAAAACATTGATATTAGTGAAGATAGTATAAAGGAATCAGAGAATGAAGTAATTCAACATTCACCTGTCAATGAAAATGAAAATGTTCACGATTCCAATTTATTATTAGAAGAAATCAATAAGTTAGAACAATTTGAGCAGCAAAATATCAATACCGATGAAAATAATAAAGAATCTTTTGAAAGTCACAATGAAAAGGATGAAGATGAAAGTAAAATGGAAATAGACAACGAAATTATACAGGATATTATTGATAATAAAGAGATGTTGAAAATTGATCACATCAATGAAAAAATTAATGAAGAGACTTCTGATCCTTACTTGGAAAGTGACGAAAATCTAATTGATAATGAGAATACGATTCACGGTGTTCATGAATTGAAAGAGTCTGAAAAAGATTGTGATGAACAAGAAATAGTAAATCAAAATGATCAAATAGAGGAAGTTATTTTGGAAAATAGCACGGATCTTGAGAACGATGATTTAGAAATCCAAACGCAATTATCAGAACATAAAGTTTCTGGTGAATATTCTGAGGAATATTTGAATAACGATTTCAACGAAAATGCTGTATCAAATGATAATTTGGAATTACTAGAGGATGAAGTTAAGAAGGAAAAATTTGATGAAAAAGAAATAGAAAAAGATTTTGAAATCGACTCTGAAAACAGAATACAATTGCAACAAAAATATATCGAAGAATCTTCAAATGAAGAGATTGAAAATAAAAATAATTTGGAAGTTGATTTTCAAGAAAGTGTGAATGATGAAAAAGCCGACAATGCAAATGTTGAAGAAGGAATTTCATCTGATTTGAATGAGGAACATGAAGATAATTTAGATGAAGTTCTACACGATGAATATAAATTTCGTGACAATGTAATATTCGATGATCACAATGTTCACAAAGAAGAAAATGCTGAAAATCTCCATGAAAAAAATAATGAAGAAATAACAAACGAATACGATATTCATAAAAATTTAGAAGAAATTGAATCCGGAAATGAAATGAAAATGCAAAAACATCAAATGGAAGAATTTTTAAATGAAGAGATTCAAAATACAAATGATTTGGAAGATGATGTTCATGATAGTGAAAATAACTATTCTGATAATGATCATGAAAATCTCAAACATGAGGTACCATTAGAAATGGAAGCAAAAGAATTCGAATATCCTATTGAAATTGATAATATTAAAGATATAACTTATGATGATGGTGAGGATGATGGGAAATTAGATATTAATTTCATTAACAAAGATAACTTTATTGGAAATCTCACTGAAAACGATGACATCGAGAATGAAGATAATATTCATAAAGATTATGTGGTTCAATCAGAAAATGAGATTCAATTACTCGATGAAAATTCAGATGTTAAAAACGAAATAAAATTTTCTGAAAATAATGAATTAAAAAACAAAGAATTTGACCAAGGTGTCCTCGATGATTATTCTGAAGATAATAAATATCTTAATGAGGATGATGGGGACAATTTTGAAATCGAAAAAGAATTAGAAAATTCGAATAAAGATTCTAAAAATAATTCCATGGATGATCAAATTCCTGAATATAAACTTAAATTGGAAGATCAAAAGGAAATTCACGATGGAAATTTATTGGAAGATCATCCTATAATAGATTTAGATTTTAACGAAGAAAATTCGATGAAAGAATATAAAAATGATTTTGACGAGAACAATTTATTTACACCAGATTTTAAATTACAAGTAGACGAAAACAATTATTCTGAAATAAATGATTCTGAGAAAGTAGTTTTTCACGATCTTCTAAAAGATTTTGAACCAGAAAATAAAATAAAATCCGACGAAGAAAATTTAGAACATCTAAAATATAATTTGGAAGATGAGAAGATTTATGAAAAGTCGTCGGAAGATGTGGAAAGTGAAATCGAGATGGAAAAAATTAAACCGGTTGAAAGTTTCGAAAAAGATTATTATCATTCTGAAAATGAAGACAATGGAGAGACTTATGCTAAGGCGTCTGAAGATGTGGAACGTAAAGTCGAGATGGAAGAAATAAAACCTGTTGAAAGTTTCGAAAAAGATTATTATCATTCTGATAATGAAGACATTGAATATAAAAAATCAGATATCAAAGAATCAGACGAAGAAATTGATGATAATTTCAAAGAGGAAATAGTAGACAATTTCGAAAAAGATAATTGCCATTCTGATAATGAAGACATTGAATATAAAAAATCAGACGAAGTAATAGATGATAATTTAAAAGAAGTAGATAATTTCGAAAAAGATAATTGTCATTCTGATAATGAAGACATTGAATATAAAAAATCAGATATCAAAGAATCAAACGAAGAAATTGATGATAATTTCAAAGAGGAAGGAGTAGACAATTCCGAAAAAGATAATCGCCATTCCAAAAATGAAGACAATGAAGAGATTTATGATAAGTCGGCTGAAGATGTGGAAAGTAAAGTCGAGATGGAAGAAATAAAACCTGTTGAAAGTTTCGAAAAAGATAATTATCATTCTGATAATGAAGACATTGAATATAAAAAATCAGATATCAAAGAATCAGACGAAGAAATTGATGATAATTTAAAAGAAGTAGACAATTTCGAAAAAGATAATTGTCATTCTGATAATGAAGACATTGAATATAAAAAATCAGACGAAGAAATAGATGATAATTTAAAAGAAGTAGATAATTTCGAAAAAGATAATTGCCATTCTGAGAATGAAGACATTGGATATAAAGAATCAGAAGAAAAAATAGATGATAATTTCAAGGATGAAGTAGAAAATTTCGAAAAAGATAATTACGATTCCGAAAATGACGACAATGAAGAGAATTATGATAAGTCGGCTGAAGATGTGGAAAGTAAAGTCGAGATGGAAGAAATAAAACCTGTTGAAAGTTTCGAAAAAGATAATTATCATTCTGATAATGAAGACATTGAATATAAAGAATCGGAAGCAGAAATAGATCATAATTTCAAAGAGGAAGTGGAAAAAGCTGACGAAATTAAAACGGATAAAATTGATTCAGAAGAAGAGAGCGATGACCACAAGAGTTTTGATGATGATATTGAATCCGAAAGTAAGATATCATTTCAGGAGACAAACATTTTTGAAATTGAATTTGAAAAAGGAAATAAAGAAAACTTAAAAGTGGAAGATAATTTTTCAGTAGAAAATGTAGAAAGTGGAGACACGGAGGTCAATTATTTTGTGAAAGAAGATAATAAAATCGATTCTATATGTTTTGGAAAAACTGAAGAATTAGAAGAAAATGCCAAGGAGTTTGTTGAACACGTAAAGAGTGAAATCGAACATGAACAAGCTGATGAATCTAATTTTAGTCCAAAACCATTTCACGATTATGATAAATTTGAGGATAATAATGAATCAGAATTAAGGTCGAATCAAAACCAACGTGACGATAATCAACTAGATATCTTTGAAAATAACGAAATAAATTCCACAGATGTTATACATCCTTCCGATTCGAAAAATGACTCTGATATTGAAAATAATGACGATGAAAATGATGGGGAAATGATTATTCATGATGTTGAGAATTCTGAAGAAATGGATTCTCTAAAAGAATGTGAGGAAAAGGATGAACTATCTGAAAACAAAAATGCCAGTGAAGATGGAGATAGTGAAGGCATTGAAGAAAAATTTGAAAACGGTAATTTACAATCTAATATCTTAAATCAACATGAAATAGAACACAATTCTGAGCAATTAGACAATGATTTTGATGATTACGGAAACCAAATCACAACAGATGAATTAGAAAATGAAATTGTCAAAAGTCACAATGAAGAGGAAAATTTAGAAAGCAAATATGATGAAACTGAAGTAAACGTGCCAGACGAGAAATCTAATAGACATAGTAGCACTTCTCTAAATGATGAAAATCACAATAGTCCTTTAGACACAGACATTGCTGACACTAATCTTATCGAAAGGCCAAACTCTTTGGTAGTAGACAATTTTCAAAATCTCGAAGATTTAGTTAATGTTCAAGCGGATTCTGCTTCTTCAGAAAATCACCTAGAAACTGATCGAATTATGCCAGATTCTGAAAGCAATGACAGTGATCTTAGTGTAGATATTGTTAAAGATCACACATCCGATGCGGCTAAAGATTCTGAACAAAGTACTTTCACTCAACCGATGTCCGCTTTAGACGATATAATTGAAGACTATTCACCCGTTTCTCCTTTATTACACGAAAATACTGAGTTACACACACACGATTTGGATACAACTATGCAAGAGTCTCCAGTTGAAGAAGACACATATGTTGGAAAAGAATTAGACAATTCACATCCCGATAAAGAATTCGATTCGACAAATCTAAATATAACTCCAGACATACTCAGAGGTTTGAAACATCTTAATTTATCAGAACCGACTGAAGTTGAAGTAGAACAAGTCATTGAAGACGAAGAAATAATTAACTATCAAACATCAAACGTTCTCGATTCTGATGAAATGTTTCCACCAGAAACAACAGCAGCACCTTATGGGATTAGTGGCAGGTATTAATATTTTTGTAAAACCTTTTGTAATTCCTATACTGTAATGAACGTTGCATTTTATTTATTTTAAAATAATTTAAAATTTCATTTCCTCAATTTTTAGTTGAACCATTAAAGACATTTAACAAAATAAAATAAAAATAAAATTAAAAGGTTTATTTCTTATTAGTGAATGATCAATATGGCACTTGTGCCTTTACTTTCAATGCTTATTACATACACTTTTAAAGCTTTGAAATGGAAATTTAATTTAGAATCATTTAAAATTGGAGTCCAATCAACCTCGACAGTCTTCCCTGGAATATAATACGCGCGTGTTATTTTCGGGTTTCTCAAAATATAATACGCGTATTTTATTCAATGAAACTATAAACTCCTACAAATTTCATCAAAATTATCTGGAATCTTTTTTCCAGTGGTAAAACCTCGTGAAATTAAATTGTTTCTCTTCTTGAAACGTTCAACCCATCCGAATGATGCTTGGATTTTTTTCCTACTTTTTCGAACAGACAGAGCTTTCAATGGAATACTTTTATCTTTTACTCGAATTTCTTCTCATTTTGTAACAAAACTCATTGCAGAATTTTTTTTTCAATTACTTCATTTTCAAGTAGCTTACCGCCATCAGCTAATATCCTGTTCTTACTAGTACAAATATTTGGGTCTCTTACCGCTTTAAGTAGATCGTCCTTTTTATTGTTTCAATCGCACAATACTAATTCATTAGGTTTTTATTGTCCTATATAGTTAAACATTTATTTTTTAGGGACAGTGTGACATCAGGAGAATCAGTACATGCTCTTTCACCGACAGAAAATATTGATGAGGAACATATAAATAAATCTTATAAACCTGACCACGGTAAGATGTTTATTATTATTATTATTATTATTATTATTATTATTATTATTATTATTATTATTATTATTATTATTATTATTATTATTATTATTAATAAATAATTAAATAAATTTGGCAACGATTTAATTAAACGATAACGCCAATAAAAAACCTTTCTTACGATATATTTCGATAGCACAGCTATCATCTTCAGGTACTCAAAACCAACTAAAAATATTATGAATTAACATTTAATTTAAACAAATTATTTTTTATTAATTTAATTTTTTAATAAATAAATATTTTTAAAAATATATTTTAAATTAATTTTAAATTTTAAATTTTTTACTTATATTCTAATTTTTTAAAAATTAATGCAATTTAAAATTTTCAATTATTTTAATAATATTAAAAAAACAAACATGATTTAACATACGTAAACTATTTAAAAACATTCAAAACATTCGTAGTCACAGCACTCTGCACATTAATCTTTGGATCCAATGACCTTATCAGCAATGCTTCACATATCACTCGTTCCCAATAACTATTAAAACTTCTCAACAAAATTCTAAAATCAGACATTCCGATATCACTTTTACAGCATCTATTGTGTTCACTAATATTGGTCAAACCCTTCAATCGACAATGCTCTAGAACTCGAGTACAGAGATGACGGGAAGTCTCTCCAATGTATGTGGCATTACACCCATTACATGTAAATTGATAAACGAGATCAGAACACAATCCAACCGGAGTTTTTGATTTATTAATAAACATATTGCGTACCTTACACGAATTAGAGACGATCTTATACTCTAAATTTCCTATCAGTTTACCCAACTTCCTCTTATAATTTGTAAAGCCTTCAGAGTACGGCAATACTAACACATATTTAGGCTCAATTTTTTTATATCCATTTTTACAATCACCCAGATCAACACTCAATTCACACCCATCCGACAAATTACATTCAGACTTTCCACAACATGGATCCTTAGGATTTTTAATCAATTTATCAACAGTTTCTTTTATCATCAACAATAAAAATGATTTAGAATATTATTATTATTATTATTATTATTATTATTATTATTATTATTATTATTATTATTATTATTATTATTATTATTATTATTATTATTATTATTATTATTATTATTATTATTATTATTACTATTATTATTAGTAGTAGTAGTAGTAGTAGTAGTAGTAGTAGTAGTAATAGTATTATTATTAAATGACAACTTCCTTATGCTGTTTTTTCTGATGTATATTTCCTATTATATTATACTAATATAAAAATAGCTTATTTAGAATTTGTAAATAAAATTGCAAAAATAGAATTTTTTATATTTTGTCAATAACAGCAACTGAATATTGGCTATATTAATAAACATTAGACGAATTTTAAAAAAAATATTCCATTTTGGCAACGATATTATTAAAATTTCCATAAAACGTGATTTTGGAAATTTGTATTCTCAATATTTTTTACTTTTCAAATTTTTACTACTTTTCATATTTTATATTCACATTAATTTTCGGTTAAAATATTTTAGAAAAAGTATGATTTTCTAAACTATTTTTATTTGGTATTTGCTTTTCTTATCTTTACGCTTACTATACTAACATTTTTATTGGTCTCTTTAAATATCGAGTGATATTTTAATTACTTTTGCCAATCTTATTTCTATATTTACATTGTTTTAGATAATTTAATT
Source organism: Schmidtea mediterranea (assembly GCA_022537955.1). Classification (NCBI taxonomy): domain Eukaryota; kingdom Metazoa; phylum Platyhelminthes; order Tricladida; family Dugesiidae; genus Schmidtea; species Schmidtea mediterranea. The sequence goes on from CM039681.1 coordinate 23,204,736, forward strand.
GGATCCGTAAACGGTAATCATCATTATGAACAATATCCCGAATCAAATTCAACCTCCACGTCTCACTGGAATGAACCATTAGGTCTTCCGATGCCGACTTTATTAAGTAAATTTGCATTTATCCACGAATATCGCTTAGTCTGTAATAATAGACTCTAAACCATCAACAAAACCACCTGCAGACAAAAACTCATCTCATATTACATCAGCTAAATTAAAGTCTACTCATGCAACTCCACCGAAAGTCAATGGCACCCAATCAAATAATGGTAAATATCCATTCATTTTGTATTTCATATTTTATTTATCTGAAATTTTATATTAAGTCATTGCAGTTTTTTTTTGAATTTTTATTAATTTTTTTTTGCAGTACTCTCAAAATTGGATTTCATTTTTCAGGTTTTAATATCAGTAATAATCTATGAGAAAGTTCGAATAACCATTTTAATAATACAGACAATTCTAAAAATCAAATCTTTAATAATAAATGTATTAATCTAAATTTATGCTCATACTCGAATCATTTTAAACTTATTTTTCAAATTTCAGGTAAATTGGGATATACAGTCGAAATTCTATAACCAATTTTTCTATAACTTGAATTTTTTTTTAAAATTATTACGTTTAGATGGCATTTTACATATAAATTACCTTATTAAAAATTTGTACGATTGTAAAATTTTATATATAGTGTCAATTTTTAACCTACCGGATATTACCTGTCATAACCTGAGTGTAAAAGGTATTTAGTTGTCTTAACGCCGAGGGCGCCGTAACAAATATGTACGTATAAGTATTGATAATCGTATTAAAAATATTAAAATTTTTATCTCTGCATACAAATTGTACCGCGCATTATCTACTTTTGAGAACTTTGTAGATATAGAATTTTTTAATAGAAAACAATTAAAAATTACCAACTTTTTGAAAAAATAATATTTTAGTTATAATTATTTTTAATAAGTTATAATTAGATTATTAATCTATATTTCTTTTTTTGTTTAGAATATAAACATATATACATATTTGATTTGAATAAATCGCATAAAATGTATTTTACTCATTTTGTAGTTATGTATTTTTTTCATGAACTATGGTACTTCGACTGTAATTGAGTCAGTCAAATATCAATGCATAAACAACGAACGAAACTTTTTGTAAAACATGGGTTAGTGCGGTCTTTCTCAAAGTGGGCGATAACGCACCCTTGTGGGCGTTTGAGACCAAGAGGGTGCGTTAAAGGGCCCAGAAAAAATGGGGGGGGGGCGTTGACGTGGGTTAAGAGGATGTAGGTAGGTTTGTAATTTCATTTACTTTATATTTTAAATTTCACTAAAATTAAAACTTACCTACTATACAATAACGAATAATTAGTTTATATTTCTATCCTGAATGATGGTATAAAAACTTAAAATACTTAACATAGATTTCGTAGAATAGTTATATATTATACAATTACATAATCTTTAGGGGCGGTGCAAATCAAATTGTGTGTTAAGGGGGCGATGTTTAAAAAACGCTTGAGAAACACTGTGTTAGTGGATGGTCAATTCATTCAATTCAGTTTCCACTGAATGTTTTGGCAATGGTTTTAAACAAGCATTTGTAACAGAAAATAATGATGAGGAATCAGTAGGCTTAACTAATCTACCATAATCATTTCAATCACTATTAAATTGTGAAAATATGGATTTTGATTCGACGAATAAATTAATTTTACACTTTTAAAATTTGTTATTTGTATAGCATCACTTATTTTTTTAAAGAAAACATTTTGATATAGCTCGTGGATTATATAAAGGAATTTATTGTATACAGTAGAACCTCGTTATAACGGACTATATCGGGGAAGGGGTTGTCCGTTATAACCGAAAGTCCGTTATAAGTAAATTTTCGTATCGACTCTATAAATCTTCTTAAAAAGACTCTGGGTTAAAAACAATGTCACAATTGTTACTTATGCATTTAAAATGCGCATATAAAAGTTTTTTACAAGATAAAAAAATTAACTTAAAGTTGTTTAATTATTATCCCGTTTTTCATCTTGGAAGTTCGTTTTTTCACTATCTAATTGTTTCGGGCATGAAGATGTAATCAAAAATGAATCGAGGGTTGTCTGTTTTAATAGCTCTCGTTGTTTCTTGATAATTAACTCGCGAAAAAGGCGAAAGTGCATAGAATATTGTTGGAAATCACTGTCCGGCGAAGTGTCAATAAACGCGATCAGATCGGCAAGGTGAGAAGCGATTGTTGATATTTTTACCCTTCGAGGTGTGTTTTCTTCAGTTGTTGATTCACTTTTTCGCTGTTTTGCTCATTTATAAGCAGATCTGCTATTTCACCCTCAGTCATAATATTATAGCCAGGATCATCTTCGTCTATTTCCAACCATTCGTAAACATCATCCTCTGCTACTTTAGTTTCCCTGTTATTTTGGATCACCTCATAAAAGTCACGAACTTCAATACCATCAAGAACAATATCAATATCTTCATCAATTCCATTAAAAAGATTTTTCCAACCGTTTGTTAGTGTCAGCTCTTTCACTTCTTTCCACGCACTGGCAAAATTAAAAATTGCAGATTTAATATTGTAATTTTTCAAATTTTGTACTGTGCGTTGACTTCTTGTATCTTCTTCCTCTTTTTGATTCAAGCACACAACCATCACTTCATCTAAAAACTTCTTGCGATAGATTCGTTTTGTTGCTAATATAATTCCTTGATCCATTGGTTGAATGAGAGCTGTTGTATTTTTTGGCAAGAACATGCAAGTAAATTTGCCATTTGGTGTTCTTAAGATACTTTCTGACGGATGCGCAGGACAATTATCTAACAACAAAATACCAGTAGCTTCTGCAGGAAGAATTCCAAGCTTTTCATGTTGAAATTTTATAACATCTGGAACAAAATGATTAAAAAACCAATTTTTGAAAATTTCTGAAGTAAACCATGATTTTTTAGAACTGTAATATACTACCGGCAAAGAATGCATAACATCTTTTAAAACCCGAGGTTTGCAAGATTTGCCAACAATCACAGGGGTTAATCTATGGCTGCCATCTGCGTTTGCACAAAGCAACGCTGAAATTCTATCCTTACAACTTTTTCTTCCTGGTGTATTTTTATCGAAATTATAAGCTTGAGTATTCTCAGGTAAAGTGCGCCAGAGTAGACCAGTCTCGTCAGCATTATAAATCTGAAACTTTGAGAAGTTTTTAGCAGTCATAAAATCTTTAAACATTTGTCTGAATGGTTCAATTTCTTCCACTGCACAACTCATTGCATCGCCATAAATCCGTTTGTTTGATATTCCGTGTCTTTTTCGGAAGCGCCACAACCATCCATCACTTGCTTTAATATTTATATTCATATACTTTCCTAACTTGATTACTGCAGTTTTTAGCTCAAGAGCTCTTACTGGAATTCCACAGGAGCGTTGTTGAATGTACCACTTCATTAACGCCTCTTCGAGCAATGCATTTTTTGCAAATCTCATTTTTTTACGTTCATTGTTCATACTCCCTACATCACAGAGTAGTGCAAATTTATTTATTCTCTCGGCATTTTTCTTTATATCTGATACAGTATGCTTCTTTATATCATACTGTTCACATATGCGAGAAACAGGAACACCTGATGCTAATTTGTTAATTATTTCTAATTTTTGGTTGATACTGAGCATTGTTCTTTTTCGTTTATCCATTTTGACGGTTAAGGAACAGCAAACTATTAGTAGAAATAAAAGATTCTTTAATTGCACTAAAAAAAATATACCGCAATGTATAAAATAATCTAATGTAAAAAAATAGGGTTTTATTTCTTATTCTTAAAACAGGCCACTATTTTATATGAAGGCTATTCACTTAAAAATACAATCAATATTGTTTAATTGATAGAAATAAATATCATTTGTAATGCATTGAACGGATTTGTTAAGAGATTAAGTCAAAATAAAAAAATTTTAATTAATATATTTCTGCGATTTTTTTTGTCCGTTATAACCGAAGTCCGTTATAACGAGGTTCTACTGTATTTAAAATTACAGAATTTACGAATAAAGTTCGTATCTGTTAGTTTTTTAAATTTCACTATTCCATATAATCAATATTTAACTAAATAATTTATTTAATCTATTAAATTCCGACTATTGAGGCATTATTGATTTTTCTATATCAAAATGGCAATGATTAGTTAACTTTGACCATTTTTAGTTTCTGCATCAGCTCACAAAGCTACGGATTCACCTAAGGGTGTCTCTAGTCCTCACCATAGTTTACCTCCTAAACCATCGGCTCCCAAGAGCACTGGCATTTCTAAATCAACACCAACTAAACCAGCTAAAAAACCAGAAATTATTGATCAAAGCAAACTTCCAGGTAATTAACTTTTATCTTTGTTTATATTCTTCGATGCTTTTATTGATTTCATTAAATTTTTAATATCGATGTTATCTGAAATTATAAATTATTAATAAAATAATGCTGGGTTAAAAAATAAATTAAAATTTATTACATATTTATTATGCTGATTTATTGTTTCTTATCGTGCTTTTATCGTAGTTAACCAATATCAACATCATACTAACAAATTGATTTCTGATCTTTTGTATAGTAATAAATCATAAAATTAAGTTCCATTAACAAAAATTTCACGATTAATTTGTCAGTATGCAAGTGATTAAATTGATATGATAATAATGAATAATTATTATATTATTAATTATTATTATTAGATAAAGGATCTTGTCGATTTAGTTTGTCGCCAGGATGTTATAAAATCACCCTGGGTAAAAGTTCGACAATCGTAAATTTTATTATTTTATTATCCGAATCACCGTCTAATTATTATTATTATTATTATTATTATTATTATTATTATTATTATTATTATTATTATTATTATTATTATTATTATTATTATTATTATTATTATTATTATTATTATTATTATTATTATTATTATTATTATTATTATTATTATTATTATTATTATTATTATTATTATTATTATTATTATTATTATTATTATTCTGTTCCTATCAACAATGGGGTATGCCTTATTTCGATGCGGTACTTTTCAACCTTAATTTTAAGATAAAAAGAATCAATAATACTCGAAGATCAAAATATATTCTATAAATATTCAGTAGCACATGAATAATTTCACAAACAATTATATAGACTGACAGCTATCTTTTAAGCTATATATTACTTCCGGACTTCTTATGTCGATATGAAAATTGAACGAAATTATGGAAAGTAAATCCGCGATGAATCGGCTATTTTTATATTATGTTAAGAAAAACTGATAATATACAACTTAATAACTATATCTGTTATTATTAGAGACTATGGAAACTAGATATGGTATGTGATATTATAAAATATATGTGTTAATATAAAATGTGCGAATAATCGAGAAAAAAACTATTAAAGTTTGTATAAGTTAATTATTTTGTCATAAATTTTACATATAATAAACGATATACAAGAAATATTTTAATCATGATAATAGTTTTCCATTTCTAAAATTACTCTCGTGTTATTAAAGAAATAATAAATTTAGTTCAATGGAATGTGACATACTAATTTCAATTTTATCACTTTGTCATTATTATTCGACTAAATTATAATTAAAATTCTGATTCATTTTCGAAAATCATTTATAAATTTTCTCTTAAAATCTATTCAATTTATTCAGCTTTTTACCTGGACGTGGCTTATATTCCAGTGGATCAAGATGGTAATGTTACTCTGACTAGAGTCAGTGAAGCATTCTTTACTCGAATTAGAGCTCGTCAGTACATACTTCCCGGTTTAGAGCATAATTTTGAAGTACTGGAAACCTTTTTGGCATCAAGAAAAAAATGGGCTGAAAGTGGTATGTATAAATTATTCGATCTTACTATAAATATTAACTGAATAAAAATATTTAATATTGATGAGAAATTAACGTGTTCACCTTTGGCAAAGTATACAATATTGACCGTTTTTTACATGACCAAATATTTTTATGAGAATATAGTAAATATAATAGTAAACTGAAGAAGTATTCATTAAATATGTTCCTAGTTAAATTTATAATTAATATAAATTATTATTAATGCCATAAACGTGTTTGATGATCGAAAACATTCTAATAATATATTAGTTTAAAAGTAAAAAATTTAAACTGAGAATGCGGTTTTTTTAGATATGTCGGAACAGATTGAAATACGATTGACATACAATTTCACAAAAACAAATCAACACGTTATTGTGTTGGAAATAAAAATGAAATATTAAACTTGGAACTTGTATATGTGCAACAATGAGTCTTAGAAACTTAGAAGCACAATATTTTATTAAATTCATATTTTAATAAATGCTAGAGACTTGTTGCGTGGGTGTTGTGGATAAAAAAAGTTAATAAAAACATACTTCACTTTAAGCTTTACTGTTTGAATAAATATCTATCACTGCTTCATTCAATGCGGATTTGTTTATGCATGCACTTTCGTCACGGGAAATATTTTCCACTACATTCTCAGTCTCAAGAAGTAGAGCTGGTGTTTCAGTGGTTTTAGTAAAAACAATATCCATTAGCGATGTCCTGTGTTCCTGGTTTGATAATACTGTTATATAACTCTCGATAATTACCCATTAATATTTTGTTCAGAATCGGGATTACGGTGCTGGTATTTTTTAATGTCGGAACTTTAAATGTTTTAATTATTAGAAAAATAAGGGTTGTAACAGATGTTTTATTTTCCAGTTAATATAGATACATTAATAAAATTCAAGCATAAAAGTAACTTTACGAAACTGAAATTCCAGAAAATATCAAAAAATACATAATACTATTGAAAAAACCCTTTTGATTATTTTGAAAATTTTATTTTAACCACTTGCGCTATATTGACGTACCAGTCACGCCTTGATGATTTTTTTTTAAAACCGTAAGCGACGTGTATACCACGTCGGTAGCATTTGTCGCAAAAACAAAAACGACGTGTGTGCAACGTCGGCTGCCAGACTGCAATTATAAAGTTAGTTCACATCGCGTAGAGTTATCGATATAAGGAATATTTCTGAATCGATAAGGTATGTTGTACTGATTTTTTACAAGGAAATGCTTGTGGTTTGCAGTTACGATACTTGACATATATAGTAGAGCGCGGCCCAGCTACCGAAAATTAAATCATAGCGCAAGTGGTTAATGAAACAAAAAATAGCGAAATATAACATAAAATATTATTTTTAATTGTTATCACTGCTTGATTCAATGCGGATTCGTTTATGCATGCACTTTCGTCACGGGAAATATTCTCCACTACATTCTCAGTCTCAAGAAGTAGTGCTGGTGTTTCAGTGGTTTTCGTAAAGAATTTCCATTAACGATGTCCTTTGTTCCTGGTTTGATAAAGCTGTTATGTAACTCTAGATAATTACCCATTAATAACTCTCGTTGAAATTCCCTAGCTCTTTCCTTGATAGAATCGTTTTTGTTGAATCGCGTTAAATAAAATTCGTGTAAAAAAATTTCGCCTAAAAAGAAAATTATTAATAGCAAACTTTTTAATTCTAATAATTATATTAAGTTCACAATAATATCTATATTGATGCTTCCAGACAATGAAATGGAAGTGAGACTGATTCCTATCAAAATGACAGAAACGTTGAGAAAATGGGCCGGAGAACACGCGGCAGAATTGTCATTACTCAATATCAAAATCGGTGCCGCAGTAGAACACTGCTCCGTTAGCCTGGGCGGTGATAACACTATGCCATCCATCGCTCATAGAATTGATTTTTAACTGTGCAACATTGAATTTATTTTTTTGAGTTTTTGTTGTATTAATTTTTTTTTGTCATTTACAATATTTAGTTGATCGAAAAAATGTTCTTAATTGGGAAAGAATTATCGAATATTTGAATTGTCAGTGACACATCCGTTGATAATTTTTATCAATCTTTCTATTATGTTGTGTGTTTATTTGTATTAAATTGATTTCAAAACACTAATAGTTAAAATTTTTATTTTTGGAAAGTTTTTTTTTATCAAAATCGTAGCTAAAAATTTTTATTCTATTTTTAGTAATTTTGTTGTTTAATTTTTTATTACCAAGAAACTAAATTTTCAATATTCCTTTAAATTTTTCTGGAAATAAATTATTAATCGATGATCTAAATAAGAAATGAAGATAATTTGAAAGCAGATCAATAGTGAAGAAAGTGAAAGGCTTATTTAGGTGGCCGGACAAAATTGTAATGGAAAATGATAATAAATTGTACTTATTAGATTTAAAATTCTCATGAATAAGATAAAAACTGCTATAAAATTAAAGTATTTTTCGTGAAATAACCAATGAAACTTATTGAAACAGTATCAATGAACCAAATATTCAGGTAATTATTTGTTTCGCTTAAAAAATGCTTTAATTGTATTCCGTTTTATCCTAGCAACCTTATTTATCTGTTCACGTGCAACAAATTTGCAAGTTTACATTATTGGTTAGTTATTAATATATTAAAGTAATCTAACAATCGTAGATTGAAAGCCCAGGAGTTTAGAGCTTTCCTCCAGGTATATTTTTTGACTACATTAATTATTTTATAGATATAAAAATATGATTTCATCCATACGTGAAGTCAACACAGGCATTGGAAATAAACGGATTAGATTTGTATGAGGCAATAAAATGAACAATAATGGATGATAGTAAAAATTGATAATTAAATATCATTAATATCAAAATATATCCATAAATTCCATGTTTAAACAAATATGTCGTACTGTCAGACTTGAAAATATTAATATACAACCACGTACATTTTTTGTATCAAGACGATAATTTTTTAACTGCTTATAAGTATACATTTGGTGAGGCTGTAACGCATGGTGGGTTACAGGGTTTCGTTGTTTGTTTTAAGTTTTTCCATGGTTGCCCCGTAACGCCATACAAAAAGATGCTAACTGCCACTTGGCACCCGTTGCTAAGCAACGTTGGTAATGTGTTCAAGTGGTGGATTGCCCGCAAAAATTGAGTATCATTAGCTAATACTATAGTTGCTCGGACAATCCTCGGGTTCACGAGCTGTCGATAGAAGACCTGTGCTCGCTTTAACATTATTTGGTCCCTATGCGTCGATCTAGCTGTTTTACTGGCGTTAGTTTGAGGAAAGAAGAATAAATGGTGGTTTTTATCTAAACCTTCACAACGTTATTTTAAAACCTTACGAGAACATAAATGTAATGAGAGATATACTGAAAAACAATATAGTTAACAATAGTTTATTTATCTAGGAAATGCATTGATTAGAAAGTCGAGCGGCTCGGCGCTTAGCTCGCTCCTTGCGACCAGGTCGTCGACTAGATGTTGAGGAAATTGTTGGAGCAGGGATTGACGTTGTGGATGGGGTCGGGTTCGCTTCTCGATATGCTAATTGAGCTGGGGCGAATACTAGAGGGTAGGTTACCGCTGCTCCCTCCTGACAGGCGGATAACGCTACCTCTAACCCCTTGATTTGTGTTTTCAGGCCCTGCACTAACTGCTTTTCTTCTGCCCATCCCTTCTGGGCCGCAGTTAGTTTTTGGTATAATCGTTTACTTCTCGTGGGCTCGATCCATGTTGCTTTTATTTGCTGAGTTTCTCGCACTAATTGAACAAGTTGTTCGTGTAAGTTCTTATTGGATTGCCTTGCTTGAGTTAGTTCGTTCTGAAGTAATTGCATGGGGTCCATCTCTGGAATAATAAGAGTTGAATTTTCCTGATGATTATTAATGATAATTTGGTTTAAACTCAAACAGTTTTATGGAAAAATGAAATAAACTATAATAATAAAAGAGAGAAGTGGTTTACAATACTAATATTCAAATTATCAAAACAAGAATCAATCGTCTGCAAGAAAACGCTTAATCCCTTCTTCTGGTGAGTAGCCAGGGATCACGAATACTGGCCTTTTGAGGTTTCGAACTGGCCTTGGTGAGGGTGGGTATCTACTGGCTAACCGTCCCGCCATCAGGTCATCTTGGACGTTGGCCAGGTGTGCGGTGGCTCTTGCCACATCTGCTTCGACTTGACGTTGGAGTTGGAGGAGGTCCTCCAGGAGCTCTTGGGCCTGAGTTAAGATATCCTGGGAAGGATTAGGCTCGTCAAACGGCTTCCGGAACTGCCGCATGAATTCCTCTGGGGATATGTCTTCCGATTGATCATCTTCAGGCATGGAAGGGTATCGCTCTTGGTACACCCGATTCCATGCCTGCCTCCATTGTTCCACTACATGGGCAGGGAGTTCGAGCATAGCCTCGGTCGGTCCTGAATGAAAAGGGGAAAAATTATTTTTTATTCTGCACGTAGTCGGATAGTATTGCTCATCATTTTAACAGAACTGGGATATCTTAATTTCCAAGTGTCATGACTCTCGGAACTTAGAACGGAACGCGTTCTTTCTAGCTGGTTCGATCATGTATTGTGTCAAGGGAGAATGATAATTGCTAAGCTGCTGGGTTACTCGTTTCCATGCCGCGGGGTCGGTGTAAGAAATCATTTGTCCTTTTATCTAATCCGATTACCGGTGATTTATTTGCCCCTAACGTTAAAATGGATGCTCGTTTGAATGTCCACTAGATATCTTGACCTTGTATAACATAATTAAATAGACGTCCGGTTAAGTTATTCTTGTACAACAACCTTTGGGTATTTATAAATTCTCAACAACTTAAATTAATTAAGATTTTGATGATTAAATCCAAAAAAAATAAGACAAAATAAAATTTTTAACGATTATTATTTATAAAAATAAATTAGTTAAGATCGTTATCAAACTTGCGCTTAGGATCTGATCTATTGGTTAAGTGGAAAATATACTTGTACAATTATCCAACGATTTAGTCTCTCCATGGCAAAAGGAAATATGGATTTCTGGTAATCTCCCACTATAGTCGAGACGGAATTTTGGTCATTAATTTCTACTTAGTTATTTTATGGCATGGCTGTCTTATTGGATTGGGGAAAATACGTAACCAAAGTCGACAGGGCCTCAGAAGTTCGTTGGTCGGAAGAGCTCTAACTTTTGTTAATAATTGGGCTTCTAGATTCGCAACCAAAATTTGTAAAGTTTATTCGTTAACGCCCTAGATCATTCCTATGCCTCAAACATTATTACAACTTGATTATGGAATTAAATTGAAGAGTTACTTGAAGGAGCTTCATTGTTGGTTGTGGGTTGCAACCTTAAAGTTTCGTTTGGACTATTCGGAGAACGCATGATTTAGAAATGCAATGAATGGACAATTGTCGTTGATTATAACGAAAATGCACTATTGGCATCCGGACAAGCCGGAAACGCATGTCATTCACGATTCGGCCACTGTAGCGGATATTTATGTTACCGGAAATGCTGATTGGTAAGCGAGTGAATTTTTAGATCAACAATTTATGCATCTATTTCAGGTAATGAATGTGCAATTCGTAAATTATTTCATGGTCGACGTTTATTACAACGAGTTTGCAGTGGTTCAGGGATTTCAGTCTACTTGCTTATCTTGTGCTATCGGGACAAGGGATCTTCTTAGTAAGGACGATAGTGTTTTTTATCAGTCACGATCGGTTATTTGGTAATTAATTTTAGTTAATTACTTGATTTTTTTCGCATATTTTAAGGGAGTTTTCTTTGTCGCCAAATTATGGATCGATTTATTTCATTTTTATGATTCGACTTCTACTGGAATTTTCTACATTAAGTCAATGCATTTGTCTCTTGGATTTCCTATGTATCATTTTGGATTTACGTGGGTGAATAGTTTTAATTTACTGAAAATAAATTTTTCATAATTTTTTTCATTTTGATATGATTAAAGTAATTTGTCCACGAGTTAATAAGGGATTTTGTCATAATTAATTCAGAGGTGGAGTCAATCATATTGTCGTCAATATTAGTTGGGCTGGTTCGAATCTTAGTCGATAATATTCAATATTTAGGTTGATTCAGTAGGAGTCAAAGAATTTTTGTCGTTCAATTAAATCTATCTTAGTATTAAAGAGAACTTGTCCATCAAATCAATTAATTTGGCTTAATATTTATTCTAGCTACTGAGTTTCAATGGTTGACATTCTCATTCAAAAATTCATTCACTGATATCCAATAAATTACCATAAGGTAATCACGTAATTTTTCCCAAATAAAACTTTATCTTTAACTATAATAATTTGATGGGTTGTTTTAATCTTCCTTTAGTTTTCATCGATAGTTATTTCAATGTTTGTTAAATCAATGAGTTACATCAGTCTTGTTTGGTAATTATTTTAATTAATAGAATTTAATCAATGTTTACTTATTTTCTTTTAGTTACAATTACACATTTTTACTCAATAAATAATTTAAGCGATAAATTTTACGAATTACTTTAGTTTTGCTTTATATTAACTAATAGTTACTTTAGTTTTAATTAATAACTACATTTGGTTGAATTAATGAAACACGTCTATATTAATTTATTTGAAAGGCAAGTTCAATTTAATCGTACCAATACTTTTCATCTAAGTTATTTCAAATTATTAATCAATATCAACGATTTGATTTTAACGTCTTCCCCGTGCCATTCCCCGTTAATAGACCTTAGGCGCATAATGTGTTCATATTATATTTAATGAGTGCCCACTGGACTACTCGGTGTGATGATTTTAGCCGTGTGTGGTAAGAATTTAGGTCGATTTTATAGAAAGGAGAAACGAGGAAGCAGCCGGAGACTTCTTCCTTATTTCTCGTTTCATCTATAGGGATAATATTGACGTTCCAACTCTGCGTTCCGCACGCCGGGTCTTCACGGGCACAGATCATCGGCGATATTCCACGCACTTACACGAATCTGAATTGTGTGTATAGTTTATTTACTTGCATTGGATGTCGGCTGTGGGCCGGAAAAAATTCGACATCTTTATAAAAGCATATAAAATAGATTATACATATTCATAATATTTATTAATTATAAAACAAAAATAACAAGTTACCATTCCAATCCATAAAAATAGCATAAATTCATGTGTTATACAATAAACCAAAATGCCTCTCTCCCCACGCCGACGTCCGAGCAGAGCTCTACAGAGATGCAAGGCACGGGGCGTGGAAAGAGGGTTCCAAAATCAATGATCCTCACCTAAAATTCTATTGCTGAAAATTCAAAAGACAACGATCTCAAATAGATTTAAAGTATTTAAACAAGATTCAAATAGTTTGAAGTGGTTTTATGGTTGTTTCGAAAAACGGTGTTTTTCAAAAATGGTTTACTTTAATGTGAAAATGGATCAGTATATATACTTAATTTTATGACGTGTGAAATTTGATGTAGTAAAACAAAATTCGACCTTGTTCTTTTCTAGCAAATTCTATTATTTATTTTTATTATTTTTTGATTTATTTTTATAATTTTTTGTTTAGAATTTTTATTGAATTATTGCTAATTCAATTTTTTCGATTTAGATTTCACTTTAATGAACTTTAATTGATTTTTCCAATTTCGTCGAATTTGTTGTGTTTTCTTGTTGTATTTGTGTAAATATTGTGCGGATCTTGGTGCATTTTGTTAATATTTTAATTTTATTTTTATGTTTATTATTTTATATTTAATTCTTTTATTTCTCAGATTTTATCGGGTTTACTTGGTGCTTTTCAGGTTTATTTTAAATTGCGTGTTGTATCTGCGTGTGTGTTTCTGATCCATTTAAACATTTTTCAAGGCCGTTTACGTTCTGGCCCAACACTGCTTATAAGTATACATTTGGTGAGGCTGTAACGCATTTTCTTTTAGAGTCTGACATAATAAATGTATACATTTTTGGTAGTAATGCTGCAACATGAGACACCAGCTTTCCCAAAAGCTAATCTTTAAACTTTTCTACAACTATTAGTTTTCTGTACAATATTTTGTATTGTCTTTATGATAATCGCTAAAGTCATACAAATGTCTTTAACCTTCAGTCTGTGCAAAGTAAATTTTCCATAGTCTGTGCATTGGGTCAACCCGACCCCATATATATTTTAATGCTTTTTATGATATTTTTGTTAAAAAATAGTCATGTTATTTTTATTAATTAATGAAAAAAACTTTTTTATTCAAAATATATAAGATTAAGATTAAGATAATTTAAATTATATTATATTACAGAAAAAAATTAACCAGACGCATGAATTCATTATTTTCTTCTTCGTGCGAATCCATTACTTCTTCGTTGATACAATTTATGCAAACGGTTTTTATATGTGTTGTGCAAGATGGCTGATTACAAACATAACATCTTGTTCCTGTTTTCTTATCAGCGGATCGAGGGCAAATATAACATCTATTCGCCGCTGTTCCTTCGGCTGTTGAACTCTGTCTAGGTTTATTATATTATATCCTATTTGCTGAACAGCGATTTTAACATTTTTTTTCATTGCCCGTGGGTTCGATATTCGGTTTAATATATGATCCTTCACCAATTCCATAGCCAGCTCCTTCAAAAGGATTTTATGTTCATTGATTTTCGGCTGAATGAATAGTTGTGGATTGGCACATTTGTACAGGTTATAAGCAGCTATACCTGTGATATCAATCATACTAAAAAATAAAACCATTGGCCATCGTTTGGTTTTTGTTTTGCAGGTATAGATACGAACTAATTTGTCGAGTGTGTCAACTCCTCCCATCGTTTTATTATAGTGCAATATGATATTGGGTTTATTTGAATCGAGGTCAACAATATCATCATTGTGTAGAGTGGATAGTAACAATACATTCTTGTTGGGCTTCGGAACATAACTTACCAATCCTGTACTTGCCTGGCTTTGATGGTATATATTGTCTGAATGAACATCGGCCACGAGTTAATACCAGTTGTTCATCTATAGTTTGTTCATCTATTCTCACCTTATAAAAATAGTCACCAAATAGTTTTTTATATGAATATATAATTATCACAAACAAATTAATTTATAATAACAACACTTCTATTCAAAAATAATATTCACTGAATTTCAATTTTTACATTTGAAAAAGAGACAACTTCCAAAGATTGTTAGGCGTGAAAAAATTGGGGTCAGATTAACCCCAATGCACCAAAATATAATTAAAATGCTTAAAACTATCGTAGCCACGTCATATATAATGTATTTTTGATTATTTCTTTTGTAATGTGTGTGGAAAACCTTAGTTGAGGCAAATCTAGTTGCTTGACATAGTTAGTTGGTGTAAAAACTTATTATATCACTTATTACAAAGACTGGGGTCCATTTGACCCCAATGCACAGACTGAAGGTTAAGGATTTCATATATTTGTATACATCTTCCGTTTTTATTAAACCTATAATATAATCTGTATCAATGTTATTTTTTGTGTTTGCTTCCGTAAAGTCGATAGAGAATAGTCAGTAGTGATTATTTATAAATAAACAATTCCGCAATAACCTTCCATTAGTAACAGTAGGAAATAACCATAGTTTCTAGCGAACATAAAATTATGATACTGTATCAGTTTATGTCTTTCTTAGCTGCATACAATAACCTCTACATTTAACCACCTTATATTAAAATTTTAATATATAATCTATAAAATGCTGAAACAATATTTCAAATTGATATTAAAACATAGCATAAACTCGAATCTCAAATCCTACAGAAAACGACAAAATTAAAACATCAACATCATTCATCAACATTTTCATTAACATTATCACTGTTTTGATCAGCAGAAGGCTCAACATTTTCCTGCTCTTGTGATTCGTTCGCATCCAATGACTTTTCAATGTTGTCTGTATTGTCAAAATTATCGGGCTCGTCTTCAATTACATTTTCAATATTTTCACTCTCTGGTGTCTTTTCTTCTTCATTTTTAGTTTCATCGTTTTCTTCTAGATTTTCATTAACTTCTTTTTCGAGTTCACCTAAATCGAAAAAAATAAATTTTTATATCAATATCTTTCCTAAATAAATAAATTTATTTTATAGTAAAATAAATTATTGATTTATTAATTTACCATTTATATTAATATACATACAAATTCGGAAAATAAATTCAACACAAAAACAAAACGCGCATAAATCCACCCAATTACAACGAATTCTTACCATTAAATGGCAATTTCAGAAGACATCTGAGAAAGAAATAAAGACTTTCAAAAAATAAATTTATAATTGTATCCTCGAGATCTTACGTGATTTGTTCATTAAGTACTCAGCCTGACATAGAGGTAATTGAGATCACTAAATTTTCATTCGTAATATATAAAATTCATGTAATACAGGCATAATTTTTCGATATATATGCCGAAATTACAGACACACTTCCCAAGCGGATCACAAGTTCTGAAAATGCATTTTAGAAGAAATCTGGGCGTCAATTGTCAAAGAAATTTTCCACTACCTCCTTCAGTTCATCGTTATTTTCAAATATTTTTTAAGCTAAGTGCTTCTTAAGATGGTGGAAATGGTAATAGTCACTTGAAACCAGTTCTGGGCTGTATGAGGGATGTGAAAGTACACTAAATCCAACATTGTCCATTGTTGATGCCGAAGCAGCCGTAGTATGAATAGGGGAATTTTCATAGAAATACCTTATTGGAATATTATTGGGTTTTCGCTTTTTGGTTTGTATAATTTCTAATAAATGGCAGTAATATTGTGTGTTCAATTTGACACCCATGATTATCAACATGATTATCCCGATAGAATCCCAAAAAACAGACAGCATCACTGATTTTCTGAGTTTCTTCGTAGGGTTTTCGGTGGATAACTTCCACTCACTGTATGATCTCTTTGACTGATCTTCAGTAACAATGTTAGATCGGAAATTGCGACCATATTCACTGTAAATCTGTAAAATTTTATTGCTCACTGCAAACGTCTTTTCATCATTTCAGATGTTAGGAACACTGGTACAAATCTGAAACACAACTTTCGAATTCCAAGACATTTCATAATAGTGTGAACTTTAGTGTCACTAATATTGAGCCTCTTGGATAATGACTTTATACTAATTCTGCGTTCATCCTGTACGATTTCTACTAATTTTTCTATAATTTTTTCAGGAATGTCTACTGGTTGACCGGACATTTCCTCATTAAAAACTAACTTTCGATCACCTTGGAATTTGTGTGCCCAATATTTAACAGTGTTATATGTTTGGGCATTCCTACCATATTTATCATTTAATTCCTTGAAAATTTCTTTGCCGGTTTTCTATTTAAAAACTTAAAATGTTATTGTACTTCTGTATCAAAAACTGCCATGTTTTTTTCTAAAAAATTGCTGGTAATAATTAAAAAATTAATTAATATATGAAAACAAGATCTTTATATTTACATATTCTGATATAGCTATATATAGTAAAAAATTCGTTATTTTTTAAAGATTCTTTCTATTTAAGGCCGAGTACTTAATGAAACAACCACGTATTTAGTAAAGTATTTTCAGTTAAAATAGTAAAATGTAAGTAAATAAATAAAATGTATTTAATGACACTTCAATTGTAGATATTTCATTGTAGCTGTTAAAAATATCATATTGCAGTAATTAACAAATTATCACAGAACAATACTTTTAAAAAAATAATTTACAAAATTCATGAATAATAACTTTTTCTAATTTTTTAAATAATAATAATAATAATAATAATAATAATAATAATAATAATAATAATAATAATAATAATAATAATAATAATAATAATAATAATAATAATAATAATAATAATAATAATAATAATAATAATAATAATAATAATAATAATAATACATATAATAATAATAATAATAATAATAATAATAATAATAATAATAATTATAATAATAATTATAATAATAATAATAATAATAACAATAAGAATTGCAGTAATTAACAAATTATCACAGAACAATACTTTTAAAAAAATAATTTACAAAATTCATGAATAATAACTTTTTCTAATTTTTTAAATAATAATAATAATAATAATAATAATAATAATAATAATAATAATAATAATAATAATAATAATAATAATAATAATAATAATAATAATAATAATAATAATAATAATAATACATATAATAATAATAATAATAATAATAATAATAATAATAATAATAATTATAATAATAATTATAATAATAATAATAATAATAACAATAAGAATAATTATAATTATAATGACAATAATAAATGAACAATAGCAATTACAACAGATATTGTGCGCATTAGTTTTTGATACATTTTAAATATTAATTTTTTATCTATTTATTAATCTAGTGTTAATTATTTTATTTATAATCTTTCATTTCAGATGTACATCGAATTCAAAGGAATTAGTAACCAATTAGTAACAATGTAGTCACCGAATAAATTTATTTAACTTACGCAATGATTTATTCACCAATCTAAATCCTGAAGGCTTCCTAAATTAATGACATTGATACAATGTTAACTTAATAAAGGTGGTACCGAAAATTTGTGTATAATTTGAATGTGTTATTTTATAATCAAAAGAAGATAACGAGAAAAGAAAGTGAAAATTTATATCAATGGTGAACATATATAAAAGTTCTTACTAAATTTAAAATGTATATATTTATTTGAAGTTTATGCGACTCGCACTGACTTTCTTCGAAACCGATTCTACATTTGAAGACTTATTTGAGATCATCAATGAGGTAGGAGAGACTCAACAATGCTTGCTTTAAGCTGCTGAAAAATACAATGACCTCTAAATATGCGAAGATTTCCTAAAAATAAGTGGTGGAACAATTTAAGGTTTTTTTAAAAGTTGATTCGATTGATGTAACGTGTGGAGCTTTTATGATTATCAGCCAATTACTGAATGAAAACTGTATATATTGGACTGATATGTTATTGTTTAAATTCTTCGAATAAAAAGAGCAAAATATAAATGGATTTTCGAAATGTAATATCACCTGTCATTTAGAATTTTTACCGTTCGCAATCAAAAACTTTCTTTGGAAAATTTTTACACGTGAAATTGCGAAGCGTATGTAGCAGAGAGATAGACAGACGTTTATAGAAAATTATATCCACTAATATACTTTAATCCAAACATTTAATTATAGATGCTGGTTTTCAATTTTGTGCTGATTTTAATTTTATAAAATTAAATTTCAAAAAATTAAATTTTCTGGATTTAGAATTCAATTTAATAAAGGATTTTTTTAAAATTTAAAATATTTAAATACTAAAATAATGAAATCATCAATGGAGCATGTAAATTTTTATAAAGAAAACTGATTTTAAATCATCGAAATATTTCGGAGTTGACAAAATCATGAAAATGGCTCGGTAAAATTATTTACTTACTAATGAAGGTTGAAGATTTTCCTAAAATGGCAACACGGAAACGATATTTTTGGAGGGTAGAGGTATAGTAAAAAATGATACATAAGTAGAATTAAAAACACATATCGAGTTTAAATATGTTCCATGCATTCAATTTCTGCTACATATAATTTGAAATATATCTATCTACTACATAAAATGTGACTGCCTGTGTGTGCAGATAAAACTTCTGATGAAAAATTGTTGTTAGTAAACCATGCTAAATCTGATAATTAGTTAATTTTATCGTTACGTTAAATTGCACCACAATGTAATATTAACTATTATCATTTGGATAAATTTACACTGGAGCTCTCCAAACTACGGCCCGCGGGACAGATGTGACCTGTGATCGCTTATTATCAGGCCTATGAAAAGCTTTGTATATATGAAAAAAATATGGAAATTGACCTATATCCTGCCAAGTTTAGCCGCCGCTTACATGGATCTTATGTTTTGCAACTAATCACTACATTGTAAACCCTTATTCCCTACTTCCCTTTTCTTGTTCAGTGAAATAAAGAAAGGGTGATCGTACAAGTGAGGCAGATATGAAATGAAAAAAACTTTCCATAACCGATGTTTCTGCACTGTATTATTCACCAGCAAGCTCTGTGTGCTAAATAAATGGATATTGGCGGTGTATTGAATCCTATTGTAAAGATGGTGAATTCAACATGATCACATGGCATCAACCATAGACAGTTTAGAGACATTTTGCATGATATAGTTTTCAAATTTTATTTAAAATTAATATCAGACACCAAAGAAGAGGTTTAAATGTAAAATTAAAGAACAGTATTCAAAATACGAGGCGTATAGTCAAACCAGACTAAATTTCAAATTCTGTTTAAAATTAACAAAATGAATTCATAAAGACTTATCCGATTTTACAATATCAAAGATCAAAAATTTAAATTGTAATAAAAAAAATTATTTTCTTACCATCTTCAATGTCAGGTTCACCTTCATTTGTTTTAAATTTGGGATTCATTGACATATCATCTGTAATTGGTTGGATTTGATTTGACCGCCACTTTGTCGCTACAACATTCTCTTCCTCTTCTTCTCCTGTATGTTCATCTCCGGTCTAATAATTTAAATTTAAAACAATTTCCGATTATAGATAGATAAATTTTACTGTTGGGATTGGGGCATACTCACCAGTTAATTGGCATTTTACATGGTCGAAAACATATTTTCCTTTACCATTCATCTAAAATAGTAAAAATATATTAATTTTGTATTTAATAGAAATCACTTCTTATTTTATAATTCTTAATAAAATTATTTTTTTTATAATATTTTTAATTCTCCTACTGGAGTTGGGATGTGTAATAATATTTAACTACTACCTAAATTAATTCAACTTCATTTTCTCAGGTAGTTATTATAACTACTTACAGTAATATCAAGCAATGTCAGCCTCGGTCTTCTCTACTTCTCGAGAATAAAAAGGCAACCACGAATCGTAACTAATTATATATATATATATATATATACAGTCCGGCTCGTAGCGTGTTCGAAGTGTGCAATACACACAGGCGCCGCAGGTGAAAAAAAGTAAAAGGTGCCTACAAGACAATATGAAATTTTAACTTTAACAAAAAGTATTGACAAATAAAATCTTTTTTATTTTTCAAATGAAAAAGCGCCTCCAAGACAATTAATTTGTAACGATCAAAAGCGCCAAACATTCCTCGCACACACGAAAAAAAACCACGAGCCGGGCCTGTATATATATATGTTGTGGTGAAAATTCAAACAAATTTTACAAGCTAACTCAGTAGAATCTGTCTATCCGGAGTCGGTTTATCCGGAATTCAGTTTATCTTAACAAATTTTAAAACTTTTACAAATTTTAATGTCACTGACAGCCTGAAGTTGGAAATTTAGAAATTAATGTTCGTAATTTGTGGGACAAATTTTAAATTTTAAAAATAAATTTTCAAATTTCCAGAATATATTAAATGTCGTTTTGTATTTGGTTTAGTTTCTAATCAGTAAATGATGGAGAAAAAAGAAAGAAACAATTCATTACAATAGAGGATAAATTAGCGGCAATTACAAAATTATGTAATTAAGACTCCTTAAGCATTTCTTGTCAACAGGGACGGCGAAAAGCGGTATGCATATTAAGCATCGCATGGGGGCACATACTATGATGAGGCGCCAACGTTGAGACTCATTTTAAAAATTATTATGAATAAAAAACCTGAACATGAAAAAAAAACATAAAAGGAATATCAACAAAAACTCAAAAATATCACATTTTTATTACCTGGAGCGCTTTTGTTGGGGTACATTTTGATCTTCAAGTATTATTGATTCTTTTATCTTAAAATTAGGGTTAAAAAGAACCGCACTGAAATAAGGAATAACCCAATTGTTGATAGGAACAGAATAATAATAATAATAATAATAATAATAATAATAATAATAATAATAATAATAATAATAATAATAATAATAATAATAATAATAATAATAATAATAATAATAATAATAATAATACTAATAATAATAATAAATCACTTTAAAAAAGTTGTGCCGAAAATTTGTGAATATCAATAAAAGATCTGATTCATAGTCAAACAATAAAAAATTCTTTACTTCATTACAATAATAATAATAATAATAATAATAATAATAATAATAATAATAATAATAATAATAATAATAATAATAATAATAACAATAATAATAATAATAATAATAATAATAATGATAATAATAATAATAATAATAATAATAATAATAATACTGTCTCAAGGCGAGAATACACGGAAATTTATTCGGTTCCACATCGTCTTTGTGATAGTGTTCAAAACCTTGTGTATGTGAGATTCAATTCGAATGCGAAAATTATATAATACATATATTGTTAGTTGTTACGAAAGGTATACCTTATTTTGAAGGTGCGCATATTTTAGGTTTGCATTGACGCGCCAAAGCAGTTTGCGCCGCCCCTGCTTGCCAACAATATAAGTTAGTAAATATACGATTTATTATTAAAAAACAAAAAGAATAAAGATTTTATGAAGATGACTGAATCGATTCGTCAATAGATGAACAGCAAAAGTAGCTAAGTATTCCGAACTAGACGATGCATTAGTGATACGGTTCATATAGAAAAGAGCATCTGGTATGCTAATAAGTGGTTTAATTCTTTTAATATTTTTTATTACTATCGGTTTAACTGGAAAATCCATTTATACTGACTATTTTTGTATTTTGTTCTGGCTCCGACCAGTCCGGATAATCCGAAGTTTACGGTGCGCAGTTACCAGCGTTTGCTCTCATTTTGCATTTTTTTAGCTGTTGATAAGTGTTCTCCATTCATGAAATTTACAATGTCAAACGATATGGGCACAAAATATTGTATATAATTTTAATTGATCAATAATAGTAAATAATCGATCGATGGCTTTGTAAATAAACTAATTGGGAATCACAATAACATTTTCTCCCGAATGCAAATAACTTACCACTCCATTTTTCCATTGGCCAACGTATTTGTGATTTGAATGAACCAGTTCTCCATATCCATTCATTTTGCCTTCTTTCCACACTCCGACATATTTGCTACCGGTAGCGTCATAGAAATATGTCCCTTGTCCATGTCTCAGGTGATTCTTCCACTCACCTTCAAAATAGTCTCCGTTGATATAATAATACTTTCCATTTCCATTTCTTTGGTCATCAATCCATGATCCTATTGATTAATTATAATTAATTAATAATCAATAAATTTCACCTTCATATTTACTACCATCAGGATAGAAAAATATTCCATGACCATGTTTTTTGTTTTCACTATACTCACCAATATAGCGTGCACCATTTTTGAATCTAATAAATTAAATTAAAGCATAGTACTACACATATAAATGTACCTGTATGTTCCATGTCCATGGCGTTTACCGTTTTCGTACAACCCCTCATATGTGTCTCCGTTAGGTAAAGTAGCTTTACCTGATCCGTGTCTCTCATCTTTCTCATTTCTTCCTCCTTCATATTCCTTATTAAAAGTTAATGCGTAATATTAAATAAAGATTTTGTTCATTACTCCTAAATATAAACCTTGTTCTTCTTCAATATCTTCAGATCCAGCGTCAGACATTTTTTTCAATTAATTGCTAAATAATTTGTTATAGCAATAGTTACTATGATTTAATATTGATTATTATAAACAAATTCTTGTGAAAGTTAGAATATTGTTTAATTAATTTTTTTATGAAATTAAATTATTCTGTTAAAGAATTATTACTAAGTTATTTGTTTAATAAATTATTAATTTAATAATTGAGTTTTTAAATATCAAGCTACTTTCTTCAAAATCATTAAACCTGATAAAATAATCTGATAAAAAATAGTTCTCGTGGCGATTTTTGAATAAAATTTGCAATGTTAACATAATCAATATATTTAACAATATTCTTTTGGGTTGATTTATTTTACCTAATCCAATAATTTAATTACTATTTTATATTGCTTATTATAATCACGGTTAATGTTATCATTCGGCTAATGTTATCACTTTCACTAAGTCCCGGCCGCAAATTCCTTTTAATCTGCTTATTGTTATCAGAATCTATTAAAAAATTCGCTTATTGTTATCACTTTTTAATTTAGAATATCAATTAAAATCTTTAAATTCAATGTTTTGGTGGGTTACAGGGTTTCGTTATTTGTTTAAATTATTCCGTGGTTGCCCCGTAACGCCATACAAAAAGATGCTAACTGCCACTTGGCACCCGTTGCTAGGCAACGTTGGTAATGTGTTCAAGTGGTGGATTGCCCGCAAAAAGTGAGTGTTATCGCTAATACTATAATTGCTCGGACAATCCTCGGGTTCACGAGCTGTCGATAGAAGACCTGTGCTCGCTTTTAATTATTTGGTCCCCTTGCGTTTAAATTTCTATCGTCTATCCCGCTGGTTTATTGGCGTTAGTTTGAGAAGACAAGAATAAGTGGTGGTTTTATTTAATCCTTCACAATGTTATTTTAAAACCTTACGAGGACATAAATGTAATGAGAGACGTACGGAACTACAATATAACTAGACAATGGTTTATTTATCTATGAAACACATTGATTAGAAAATCGAGCGGCTCGGCGCTTAGCTCGCTCCTTGCGACCAGGTCGTCGACTAGATGTTGATGGAATTGTTGGAGTAGGGGTTTCGACAGGGGTTGGCATTGCGGATGGGGTCGGATTCGCTTCACGGTATGCTACTTGAGCCGGGGCGAAAACTAGAGGGTAGGTCACCGCTGCCCCCTCTTGACTGGCGGACAACGCTACCTCTAGCCCCCTGATTTGGGTCTTCAGGCTTGTCACCAATTGTCTTTCTTCGGCCCACCCCTTCTGGGCCGCAGCTAACTTCTGATACAATGGCTTGACTCTCGTGGGGTTTACCCATGTCGCCTTGAGTTGTTGCGTTTCTCGAGCCATCTGTACAAGTTGACCGTGAAGATCCTTGTTGGTTTGTCGTGCTCGGGTTAACTCATTTTGTAACAACTTTACGGGATCCATCTAAATTAGTAAGGGTGAAATTGATGACGACTAATATAAAGATGAGCAATTTTACTTAAACATATTTAGAAAGTGAGAATTATAATAATGATCAAAAGACGAGACAGAAAAACTTTGTTTTTAGAATCGATCACAATGTCACTATAGCAATAATAAATGTTCAAATCAACAGAGTTTACTCCTCCGCGAAGAATCGTTTGATCCCCTCTTCCGGAGCGTATCCCGGGATCACGGGTACCGGTCGCTTGAGGTTTCTGATCGGTCTTGGAGAAGGCGGGTAGTTGTCAGCCAGTCGTCCTGCCGCCAGGTCATCTTTGACATTGGCTAGGTAGGTTGTGGCCCATGCCACATCAGCCTCGATTTGTCGCTGATGCTGTAGAAGGCCTTCCAGAAGCTCTTGGGCCTGCATTAAAATATCTCGTGACGGATTGGGTTCATCTGCCGTCTTCCGAAATCGCTTCATGAACTCCTCTGGCGATATTTCCTCCGATTGGTTATCCGCAGGCACCTCAGGATATCGTTCCTGGTATGTCCGACTCCAGGCCTGCCTCCATTGTTCCACAGTGTGAGCGGGCATATCAATCATGGTTCCCGTGTGTTCTGAATATAAAAATATGGTTTTACTCAATATCTATCCTGCAGTTTGATGGAAATCGTGATTTGAGGGTTCACTGTAAAACGCTGTCTCTCGCGTCTTATAACGGAGAACTTACTAGCTTGAATCTACATGTATTAGGTGTTGGGGTATTTTGTGAGTACGACAGTTAGTATGCTGATAATCTTGTGTCGTAAGGGTGCGTTAGGCCAAAAAAATGTTTTGCGGCTCGGTGAAACAATGTTGTATTACATTTATGTTTGTGTCTGCCTTATATGTGCCGGTCTATGAA
The DNA here is from genome assembly GCA_022537955.1 of Schmidtea mediterranea. NCBI lineage: Eukaryota > Metazoa > Platyhelminthes > Tricladida > Dugesiidae > Schmidtea > Schmidtea mediterranea. The sequence continues at coordinate 23,230,477 of CM039681.1, forward strand.
CAGCATAAAATTATATATGTATCAGTTAATTCGATAGGTACAATAATTCTATAACGTCAACCTAACGTATTTCTAAGGAAAACAAAAATAAAATGAACTATTCATCGAAATATTTCCTAAGTAATTATTACATTTGGGCTTTAGCTTCTCGTCGAAACTGTTTGCGGAATTCATGGTTGGCAAATTGCGAAATTGAAAACGAAGTGATTCGATTATCGACGGTGATTTGACGAATTACAGTCAGGCGACAGGAACTAGATGTCAATTTCGGTTCAACTATCATGGTGAATTGCCGGATGTGCCAATGATTTGTTTAATTTCGTCATGCCATTCATTATCTAGTAGGTTTACTTTAAACGGATAAATTTGTTTATCCTGTCAGTTCACATCTATTGTGGTCATTATATGAATTCTTGTATGATCATGAACTTTTCAAGTAGGTGAAATATTTTATCGTGTTTGATTATTAACGAATTTTGTTGTTTAAGAATCTTTGTGTTAGGAGCACTATATTCTGGAAACTCTCTCAACGGTCATTGGGGAAAGCAGGTCATCTTGTCGCCATGGTCAAAACAAAATCGGTGGTAAGAATTTCTCATTGTTAAGTTCTGCATAGTTAGTTATTAATCGTTTTATTTTTTAGGGTTCGGTTTTATTGACACGCATTTATTGGGTGATTTCTAAATGCCACTCTGTTAATGCTGGATTCGACGCAGTCCTTATAATCGCTTTGTTCAACTCTTCGACAATGATTTTAATGTTTTACGTGAGGAATTATAGACGTTACGTGAAGGTTTTTCATTTGCCGATTTTTATTTTTATCAGTTTTGTTAATAAATTTCTTTGATTATTTTGTTTCGAAGTGGTTAATCGGGGTAATTTTTGTCAATGGCATGTCTAACTAAGCAAATGATATGAATTTTTGTTTTGATAATTTTGGTTACTCATTTTACTCGATCCATGACTCTATTCCATGATCAACAAGTCAAAGTCCCTCTTTTCACTTCGTGGATTTGTTGGATTTATTGAAATATGATTTTTCTATTATTCAAGAGAATCGGATGTTCATCGAGGGATTACTTGGTTCCACTCATAATTCTCTGTATGTCACTCCACGAACTTACGATAATCGCGAATTCACATTGATTGATTTTTGTTCTGAAGTTACATCAAGGAGGACTTTGTTTGTTGATCAAGAAATTCCATCGATTCGATTTAGTAACTATTTTATTTAAATAAATTATTGTCACTCGATAATTATTTTAATGGTAATTCATAAATTGTAAGCTACCTATTTTATTCAAATACTTATCTTTACGATATAATAATTTAATGAGTTAAATTACTTTACTTCAAGCAACAATTAAATTAAAATCAATGAATTATTTATTAAATGAATATATTAACGAGTAAAACTTCTTTACTTTAAGCAAAAATCAATGAATTATTTATCAAATGAATACTTAATTTACGGTATAATACTTTAATGAGTTAAATTTCTTTATGTTAATCAATTAAAATCGATGAATTATTTATTAAATGGATACTTAATTTACGGTATAATACTTTAAGGAGTTAAATATCTTTACATTAAGCAATGAGAATCAATGATTGATTTATTAAATGATCTCTATCGATTTATTTGACTCGTAAATTTAATTTTTGTTTGAAATATTGATTTGAATTATAACAACGATTTCCATTTAATTTAATCCCAGTTCCATTCCCCTTTAATAGGCCTTAACCGCATATTGTGTTTACATTATATTTACTGAGTGCCCACTGGACTACTCGGTGTGATGATTTTGAGCCATGTGTAGTATGAGTTAAGTCGATTTTACAGAATTGAGAAACGAGGAAGTAGCCAGAGACTTCTTCCTTATTTCTCGCTTCAGCTATAGGGATAATATTGACGTTCCAACCCTGCGTTCCGCACGCCGGGTCTTCACGGGCACAGATCATTGGCGATATTCCACGCGCTTACACGAATCTGAGTTGTGTGTAGATTTTATTTACTTGCATTATGTTTCGGCTGTGGGCCGGAAAAATTTCGACAGATTTATTTAAAAATATATATATGAAACAATTTATGCATAATAATATTTATTAATTATAAGACAAAAATAACAGGTTACCATTCCTTGCCATTCCATAAAATCATAATTCATATACCATAAAATAAAAACCAAAAATACCGCTCTCCCCACGTCGACGCCGAGCAGAGCTCTACTGAGATGCAATGAGCGTGACGTGGAAAGAGGGTTCCACCATAATTATTTCTCACCTAAATAATAATTGACAGTAACTGTAACTTCGAAGATAGTTCAAAACGTTTAAGATTTTCAAAAAATTTTAACAATTTTCAAAAATGGTTTTGTTTCGAAAAACGGTGTGTTTTTAATGTGAAAATGGATCAGTATATATACCTAAATTTTTGGTGTGTAAAATTTGATGTAGTAAAACAAAATTCGACCTTGTTATTTTCTAGTAAATTCTATTATTTATTTTTATTATTTTTTGATTTATTTTTATAATTTTTTATTTAGAATTTTTATTGAATTATTGCTAATTCAAATTTTTCAATTTAAATTTCACTTTAATGAACTTTAATTGATTTTTTTCAATTTCGTCGAATTTGTTGTGTTTTCTTGTTATATTTGTGTAGGTATCGTGCGAATCTTGGTGCATTTTGTTAATATTTTAATTTATTTTTATGTTTATTCATTTATATTTAATTCTCTTATTTTCTCATATTTTATAGGGTTTAATTGGTGTTTTTAGGGTTTATTTAAATTGCGTGTTATTTTTGCGTGTGTGTTTCTGATCCATTTAAACATTCTTCAAGGCCGTTTACGTTTTGGCCCAACAGTTTCATTAAAAAAATTAATTAACAAATCAAATCTTTGTCTGATATGAAGCTTAAACCAAAATGTCCGAGAAACAGAAAAAAAGAAAAGACTTAACACTAAAGGAAAAAGTTCAAATTTTTGAGAACTATGACAAGTTATTAAAGATGGGTCAACGCAATGCATCTGTTCAATTAAAGATTTCTCAGCTTTTACTTTGTAAAATTCTAAAAAATCGAGATGAGATTTTGAGTGGGACAAAACTAAATGAAAATTTAAGTTGGTTGCGAAAACAAGTTAGAAAGGATGCTCAGATTGAATTTGCTTTAAAACTTTGGTTTACTCATGTTCGAGAAAATGATGCACGTGTTGATGGGCATCTGATGATACAGAAAGCTGAAGAGCTTGCCAGTAAATGGGAAAAGATGATTTTGTTGCTACAGATGGGTGGTTTAATCGGAGGAAAGATGGGAAAACAATGTTTACAAACGCGCTCATGGTGAGCAAAAAGATTCTGATTTTTCAGCAGCTGGAGCAAGGCTCACTGAGGCGTGGCCAAAGATTATTGCAGAGTATTCACCGAAAAATTTTTAAATTGCAGATGAAACTAGCCTGTATTATCGTGCCTTGCCTGAGCACACTTTTATGCTCAAAAATGAGAGTTCCAAAGACTTCAAAACTTCAAAAGAACGTTTGACAGTGCTTTGTTATGTAAGCATGTCGGGCAGCAAAGGAAAACTCTTGGTTCTTGGAACATCCGCAAACCCAAGATTTAAAGCTTTAAAGGTGTAAAATAACTTCAAGTTTATTACTATGCTAACAAAAATGCTTGGATGATAACTCTGATTTTTAATGAATGGCCTCTGAAATGGGATAACAAACTGAACCACAAAATTGTTTTGTTGGTTGACAAATGCACCGCACTTATTGTTAGGGTCAATTTAAAACAGATCAAGTTGATCTTCTTACCAGCAAATACGACAGCTTTGATTCAGCCCTGTGATCAAGGAATCATTCGAACACTAAAGGCATATTATCGAAGGGAAATGCAATCAAGAGTCTTGGAAAATATGGAGGATAGTCAAAAAACTGAATGCAAATGAGTTAGCCAAAAAACAAACATTCTTGATGCTCTTCATCTTTTAGCAATGTCGTGGAAAAGTGTCTTTGAAAAGGCAATCAAAAATTACTGCAGTCATTGCGGGTTCACAACATAAGACTTGGAATGAGAGGAAATTGTTGTAAACCCAACATATCTGACTAATGAAGCTTTTGATTAATGGATGTTAATTGATCAATACATACCAATTGCAGAAAAACTGACAGATTCAGAAATCTGTGACAGTAACTCAGACTAGCCCAGAATCAATTGAGAATGAAAAAGAAGATGAAGATGAAAGCGAAACAAATAACAAACCGCTGACTTTGTGTGAAATCAGAAATACTCTTCAAATTTTAAGACTGGTTGTACAGCACAGATCTTCAGAATTTCACAAACAGTATGAATATGAGTCTTTTAATAACAGTTTACTGAGAAAAATTACCAGGCAATCGTCTTTTAATGATTTTTTCTAAGCTTTTTATGCATGTTGAGATTTCTGAATGAAATGTATTGATAAATGTTTGATTAAAAATTTGAAAAAAAACTTGCATTTTTTTCCGGGTATTGCTATCATTCGGATAATGTTATCAGTTTCATGTTGGCATAAAGTGATTACAATAAGCGGCGGCCACTGTATTATTATTTTTCATTAAATAAAAATATTAAAATTATTTAGAAAAAAAAATTTCAAATAAGAAAAATATTTCTTAACTCAAATAATTTTAGTTCTATTTTACCTAATATTAATTAATTTAATTTCATATAATCATTGATGTTAAAGAAAATGTACAAGAAGATATTATAATTTACGCTGCCCCAAAGGAATCACAGTTATATATATTAATCATGAAATGGGTACCATGGTGGACGATAATTTAAAATGAAATGCTTTTAGTTGAACACTCGTTTTCATCTAAAGATTTATTTTAAAAACATAAATAGATAACTCATTTAAATAATAGTGTATATTGCTCAATCAATAACACACTATTCATATACAAGACAAAGTGTTTTTAATTAAACGATTTAATTTAAAACTAATATAAAATTTGTATCTAATAAAATTTGAGTAAATATTCAATAGATATTTAAACATTTTATTTTAAAATATTCAATACTGATTTGATGACAAACTGAAAATTAAAAATGCAATCTAAAAACAATAAAATTAGTGAAAATTGTCAACCAATAAACGAAGTTAAAAGAAATTTTTTAAAAGAAAACTCGAACGTTAAAAGTTCAGATGTTAAAAAAAAAATTTAGATAACACTATTAAAAATATAATAGATAATTTATTAATTAAAGAAAAAATTTATAAAGGATGAATTAAATATAACATAATTAAAAAAAGAAATGTAAATTATATAAATTCAAAAGTGGAAAATAAAATAAATTTAAAACAAAAAGAAATATTAGAAAAGGCAGCAATATTAATTAAAGAATATCATACAAATTGTCCAGAGAAAGTAATTGAAATGATTGAAAACGGAAAATGTAAAAAACATAATATCACGCTGAATCGCCTTTTGTCTGTCGTAAATCACTGTAAAAAATATAATAAATCTCTAAAATTCCAACTCACTGAATTCCAAATAACGGATTATGAAACTGGAGTGGACTATCTAGAAATAGACGATTTCACCATGCAAGTCATTGATCACATCTCTAAATCTGTTTTAGAAACTTTGACATTTGACAGTAAAATAGAGGACTTTAATAGACATCATTGTTCCCATTGCCAGGAATTATTTTTCTCATGTTTGCACATGTACCATCACTATGCAAGTGAAAGCCACAAGTTATTCTACAATACAAGTAACGAAAAAATATACAATTTATCAGTTTTTCTCATCAATAAATAAACTAAAGAAGTTTTAATTCTTTAATGATGTTAGAGACTCTTGGAAATGAGAACTCATAAAATCATAAGATTTTAATAACGATACAAGATTACTTTCTTGATTAAAATTATATCTTTAATAACATCATTAATTTCTACTGACAAACTGCCAGAAGTCATCTGATCACAATCTGATGAATAACTTTTATTTGAAAATGGTGGTTGAATTAATATAATGACTGTGATGTATGTAATTGTATTGGAATATTTGATTCTTTCCTGTCTATTATAATTAAACTCTTATAGTTAATGCGTATGAATGGCTGCATGTTTGATTGGTTAGGTTGATTGTATTATGATGTATGTATTGTATGTACTTGTATATACTTCTGATTAACATAATTACATAGATTTAGTATATTGTGGAGCAACATAACCCTAGTATTTTCATCGTGCAACTATATTTCTAAAAGCAATTAATAAAAAGATTTATCGTTTTTAATTATTAATTATTCGTGTCTTAATAATTTTAAAGAGATTTAATTTAATTACACAAATTTGTATATATAGATAAACATTTTAAGAATTAATTATTATTTATCAATACCCATGTTTAGTAAGTGAACTTTTTAAAATTTAAAATTTGATAATTTTATTTTAGGAAATGAATAATAACCATCAATATTTAAACAGGAATGTCGATTACCCACAATATATTGGAGGAACTTATCTTTATGGAAAACCAATATGGAAATGAACCAAGTAATATTTAAAATTTGTATTAAATAATTTTATTAATTCATTAAGATTATATGAATTATGATCATATTCCACAATTCGTAATTATAACGGTAATGGACTAGAAATATGCGTGAAATGGGAGTCATCGGAGGAATAAGTGAAAGAGAAAGGAATAATAGTAAGTATAAGGTATAATAATTAAAGAATATTTTCTAATTAATTAAACTAACCTATTACGTAATAGTATTTTAAAACGAAAGTTACATGAAGATATAGTTACAAGCAGCAACAAAATCCGACTTGAAAACCCAGATCAGTCTTTAATTCACCAAAGCACACCTGCAATTCAATATATGACAATGCAAGAAGTGAAGACAGATAGTTTCGAGTAAAAAATGTTTGGCGTGGAGGGAAGGACACATACGAGCTGAATGTCCGAATGTTAAAAGCAGCCAATGTTCAAGAAATGGCTATTTCAAATATCGATGCCGGGAGGTTCGTGGAATGATGAACAAGAAGATAAATATCATTACAGAAACAACAACCTTGGAGGTCAAAGAAAATTCGGAAACAGAGAGCAATATCAACGCCAGTGCAATATGATTATTTATTTTATTATTATTTTTATTATTATTACAGTGGCGTAGCTAGGGTCTTCTGCACCCGGGGAAAAACACAAAATCTGTGCTCCTGCATACAATATTTACAAGATACATAAAACAAAATAACTCAAATACTGAGTATTTGCATGTATTTCGAGTCTTTGATGCCGACATGCATTTCTGTGTATTTCTGTTTCTATGCATATTGCACATTAATCATAATAAAAGTATTTTTCTTTCTTTATATTATTTCTTACAAATACAAAGTATAATTGATTATGATTGACGTTTTTCATGTTACATAATTATATCGTATGTATATATAACTTATATCAAAATGCAGAATGAACTATTTTGAAATTATGATTCCGCATGCTCTCAAAAATGTAAAAGCAATAACAGTAATTCAATATTCAAAATCTGTATCAATGTTGCTACCTAGCCATGTACCAAGGGGCTCGGTTATGCTATATTCTAAAGACTGTAGTGGCTATCCATAAGCCAACTAAAGTAACAATACTTCTTTAGTTTTGTAGATAATTATATAATTTTTCAAATTAAATTTTCAAGTAGTTGATATAGTCTAAATTTGTCATGTCTGCAGTGTCAGAAGGGCGAAAAAACATTACTAAATATAAAAACAAAACAGCAGATATTTTATATAAATAATTGTAGTTAAAAATGAGCTCAGTTTTAAGCAAAATTTATTTTTCTTGCTTTTCTTGCAGCAAACTGATTTATCATGGCATTATAATCAATCTGTACAAAAATTTCCCTCTCCACACTCACTAGGGCCAGATCACTGAGTCTATCTTGTCCCATTGAGGCTCGAAGGTAGGAAAGAATTTTTTTAATTTACTGAAGGATCGCTCATAGCTGATAATCGAGACCACTATGGTAATTTCCAAATTTCCAAAGTTAATACAAGGCTAACGGAGACTTTTCAGATCTTTGTAATTAAAAATTTTGTCTACATCAAGTAAGAATCCGAATTTGATATTCAAATTTTTGAGACGAGTAGACTTTGTTGTCATCTCCTAATGAAGTCGATCTAAGATACTCTTCATTATACGGACAATTCCTTCTTCTGCTGAAAGTCCTACATCTCTGGCAAGATCTCCAGGTATCCTTCTCCATCGTCTGATTCTACTTTCTACACCCCATATCTCACATTTTCCATTTGCTTTTAGAACTGAGTCATGGCATATATCGTCACAGATTCTTGCAATATCCATTCGCAGAGATTCAATATCCAAAGACACTTCGTGAAAATTCATTGATGGATCCTGAAGTCTTTCTGAACACGGTCGATTTTTTGAGTATGTCATGCCAGAAAAAAGAAAAACTAAGAAATTGAAATTAAGAATATTTTGTAGTAGAATTAAAGAATAGCCTCTAATTCCTGGTGTTTCGGTTGTATCATCATACATTTTTTTCAGTAGACTGACTATATTATCAAGTTTATCAAGGATTGCTTTAACACATTCTGCTCTGGCACTTCATTGTGTTGTTAATACATTGACTAAGTATAATAGTGATATAATGAAGTCCTGAGTTTAATTTCCATGTGCTATAATGTGCGATACTCTGACTCTATAGTATAAAGTATAAAATATAAATAAAGACAGAAATTTAAAAATCAAAAACATAATAGTTTGCTGCAAAAATGCAGTTACTGAGGAGCAACCCTATTAATTTTATTGTTGGGGTTGCCACAATTTGGCAAATGTTAACAAGGGATCACATCGCCAGAAAGGCTGGGAACCGCTGTTATAGAGCATAATTTATACAATCTTTTAACAGCACAGCCTGACCAGATCTGCGCTGTTCTAAAGGACAGAAATAGAAATTGCGAGATAAAGCAAATTAAAAATACATTTTGGTCACAGATATTGGGCCCCAGCCATGCGCCTTGAGAAAATTTCCCCCTCCTCAATACGTCACATTATTATTATTATTATTATTATCATTATTATTATTATTATTATTATTATTATTATTATTATTATTATTATTATTATAAGATGATTCCTTGGTAGCAGCTTAAATTAAAATAACAGATAAGTGAATAATAAAATAAGCCCTTGCTGCAAAGTAATTATTATATTGTTGAAAAAAAGTTTCGAATATTAAATAATCCTCTTCAGATTGCTTCTTCTGATTATTATATCAATTTCTAAAAATTTATCATTTCAGAAATTAGATTCCTCCTTTGTTTCACTTTAATTTCTTTTCCCTTCTCTTTGCTTTATGTTCTTGGTCTCGACTACTTAGTTAATTTTGAGGTCGGTTGGTGCAGTAGTACGAGACTTTCACCCTTCAGTAGTCCGTCGAACGGCCAGGCCTAGTTGCACTGATCGAGAAGATAGGACGCTGTCGAATATACTGAGGCGCCAGATGGCAACGTCGGTCGGAGCAGTTCGATTGGTAAAATACGGAAATATTCTCATGATTAAGGGAGCAACACTATAATGTGTTTATGATGGAAAACTGAATTTTATTTAAATTCTGTCAGTTTATTGTATTTTTCAGGGGTATAACTAGTGCAAAGAAATATAATGTCATAGAAATTTAATCTATCATCGATGATTTTGCGAATTTTAGAAAGTTCTAAATTATGTGACTGGCGTAACTGTGGTTAAAGTTGGAATTATCGTCACTACCACATTGAAATTCGAAGGTCATGAGAATCCTAAGGCACATGCGGCGAAGTTTACCACTTTAAATGAGTAAAATCGCCAATAAACATTCATGAGTGGCGAATCGGACCATTTCCGTTTTTCTTTATTACGACAGCATTGTGTTGGGCTTAGAGCAAAAAGTAAAACAAAATTTACAAAACCAATTTAAACAAAAAGGTGAAAATTGTATAAGTTAAAACAAAATAATTAATGTCGTTTGGAAATTGTCAATATGGCTTCTGTAACATAAGCACTCACCGCAAGAAGAGACCAAAAATAAAATAAAACATATTAATTAAAACAAATTTAAAAAATAACAAAAATTAAATAAAACAAATAATTAATTAAAATTCGGAAAAATGCCTACAGATGCAAAAAGAAACATACGAAAAATAAAATAACTGCCAAAACCTTGCAAAATAAGGTTTAGAAAAAACACAGGCAGAAGAGGCGACCAGAAAACAAAATATTGGGGTTTAAAAATAATATTTTAAGAAAATAATAATAAAAATAAAATCCAACAATAAAATATTAATATATCAAAAAATAAAGAAAAATATATAAAAAATTACAAAAATATTTCGAAATAAATAAAATAATTAAAAAGCCCTAAAAATGGCGAAAAATCGCCCATTGGTCGCACACAGGCACAAAAACACTATATATACGGCAGTCATTTTCATAATTTCTAACCGAATTTTAACAGACTTAGAAAATTTTAGTCCGGCAGAAAATTTTTAGAAAATTTGTAAAAATTTTTAGACTAGCAGTGAATCATTCTTAGACAAAATTTTGTATGCCAATTCTTGCCAATTTTTCCAATCTGGTTGTAAGTATTGTTTTCTTGTATAAATATATATTTCGAAGTCTTGTTACTTTGATTTTATTCTGGATGGTCGTGGAATCTTTTGGTGCCACTGACAAATCCCCCTAAAATCTTATTTATAATACGTATTTCAATAGCATTCGATGGGACGGACCGTGTGCCGGCTAGTGGGTGAAAACCCTTATTTGAGCTCGTGGGTCATGCCTCGTTGGAGCCTCGGCAGTCCGCAGTCGGGTCTGGCCTTGTGCACAAGACCGCTACGCAGGGCGCCGTTGTATAACTCGAGGCGGCTGCTGAAAAGTGGCCGGAGCGAGTAGAAAATAAAATTCGGGAAGTGCGACTTTAGTTAAGCGGGAATAAAGTTTTGTAGGGAAAATTTAAAATAATTACGGAAAATTAATTAAAAATCGAGTAGGAAAGGATAGGTTAGTACAGGAATGTAAATTTGAAAGCAGTTTTCCAAAGGTTGAGTGACATAATCTGGCAGAAGAGGGTAGCGTTTATTGAGGTGATCGCAGAGGGTTATAATTACCTAAAATCATGGGAAATGTACCGGGAGTTAAAGAATTATTAATCAAATTTTAATATAGAGAAAGATAAAGGTAAATTAGGAAAAATGTAGTCGATTCCGTGATTGAACAAATGAAATAGGAAATTTGCCGAAAAATAAGGGAGGAACGCTGCCCAAATTTTTGAAGGATACATTTATAAATAATGGGTAAAGACGACAAATAAGCATGGAAATTGTAGGAATAGACGAGTAAGGACCAAGATATAGAAAAAGAAAGACGTAAGACCTTCCATCGGCAGTCCAGAACCCGAAAGAGAAAATATCATGAGGAGTAGTTCTAGAAATGGAGCTCACCTGCTCATGAATTTTCAACCTCTATGTACAGTATCAACATGGCAATCACCATGGGTACATAGATGGGACAGAATAATAATCTTGCTGGCGTTTAGGGGTTAGATGCACAAAAAACCCTAGAAAAAATAAATAAAAACCAACCCTATTACGACAGCATTGGAATGTCAAAAATACAAAGTGCTCACTAAAACCACAACGGTAAAACGAATCATGCGATTATGATATAAATAACAAATAACAGTTTGCAGTAAAATAAAACAATCAATTAATAAACAACACATTTTGATGCCTAACAGAGGATAAAGGAAACACAAGTAAAGAGATGTCTCTAAAACTATACAAATGATTTTTCTGAATTACATAAAGATTCTCCGTACTTTCCAATGTCTAGTTAAATGAAGCCAATGAATTGGTTGCCAGAGAAGACTTCTTCCTGGCTTGCAGATTTGATATCTAATTCTAGTCTAATAATGTGTAATTATTAATAAATGTTGTATTTTTATTATTATCTTACTTCATTTGTTGGTGTATAATTCTATCTTTTTAAATAGGTTATTTAATAACAATAATTCTAACTCAAAATTTTCTAAATAAATTTTTGTGGATAAACAAACTTAATCAAAATCGAATTACCTTAATTAATTGATTTGTAAAATAAGTGAGTGCTATTTTTTAAATAGAAAACTAAATAGGATAAATTTCTTAAATTACAACTTATATTCTCATCTAATGTATAAGTATTTTAGGAAATAACATAAGAAAGTTGCACATGGAGTAGTGCTTACATATGCACTAACCTGCCTGTGGAATTTTTGGCTGCTATATACAGTACTAACATATGCTCTCTCATGGGTATATAATGGTGAGGATTAAAGTTGTAGAGCATCAGGATCAGAAAAGATAGACCCTGTTTGCAAAAGTGCGATTAAGTCGAGTTTTACTTGAACAAAATTGTTTTCCACCAACGACACCAGCCTAAATATGTATATTAATTTTATTATGTTATATATCAAATAGTGTGTATATGATTGCAGACTGCAATTTGCAGTATGCTAAAATTGCTCAGAACATGAAAAGACCTAATAAAATTCTCCAAGTTTTATCGACCAATTTTGTTTGAATAATAAATTTTCAATCTTCTAAATATTTTTAATGAATAAAAATTAGAATTTAAGCAACGTAAATAACATATATTAAAGTCCAGGAAAGATTATTTGAAGTAAAGAAGGAGAATAGGAAATACATGATCAGAAACATGTTTAATTAAATAAATTTAAAAACTAAAATTAAAATAAACTAATAATTCGTGTGGATTGAACATGTGGAATGTTCGAAATTTGCTGAGCGTGTTTATATATTAGAAAATCTCATTAAAAAGGTTTTGTTTATTTAACGTTAACGTTGTTTTTGAAAAATATTTTAGTTATAAACACTATGCGTATTAGTGTACAATGAGGATTATGCCCAATAAATATTTGGCTTGAAAAAAAGTTCATCCACCAAATATCCCTGAGAAATTTTTTTTCTAGGATGGTTTAAAATTTAATTTTTTGTTTAAATGAATTAAATTTTTTGTTTTAATTTTTAAATTCTTGATTAAAAAGCCTAAAAATAAAAATTGACTTAAATCCCCTACTGAATAAAAAACCTAAAAATATTTCCTCCGATAACAACAATAACTCTAATAACAATTATTTTTTTCAGAAAATAAATCGTAATGAAAATATTAATAAAATCAAAGTTCCCAAAAAGTAACGGTAAACCCTCATTTGAAGCAATTCTTTTCTAAACGAGAGACAAATTATGCTATCATCCTTAAAACATCTAATTAAAATATTCATTAAATCATTTTGTCCTAATTGAAAAAAGCTTTCTGTGAGCAATTGTGCAAAATAAAACCAATAAAATTATTTGATTCTAGCCAATCAGATGAAGTCATAAAATTACGGCAAATTTAAAGTTTAAATCAAAACTAAAAACAACAGCTTATATTGAACTAACATCAAGAAATTCAATAATTCATAAAATACAATTCAATTTACATTTCTATTGAATAGATCATAAAATATTTCAGAAACAATTTTATTCAGTTATTTTTAATTGATTCAAAAGTGCAGCTGATGAAATATTATCGCCTCCACCCACAGTTTTTATGACCTAATAATATGAATTTGGAAAATAATTTCAATCAGAAATCAACCATTGCATACCTTTGTACAGACCAAAACCGGAGCTACACATATTTCCAATTCTCGTTCTTCCCAGCAGCTGACTGGGTCTGTGAAATTGAAATGGACTCTAGGACTGTTAGGGATTCCGCTAATTGAAAAAGAGTCATCCATTAATAATTTAGAGCGCTCTATATCGATATTGTGAATGCCGCAAGTATGTCTGTGGGCTACCAAGCTTGCCTAGATTACATTTTCTTCATAAACTTTAAGCATTACTGATAATCTTTAATTAGACAAAAAAATTTCAAATTCAAATCTTGTGAAAACTATAGGAATAAAATCTACTTATTTAAAACAAAATTAACTTATTAGGAATTTAAAAAAAATGTTTATCAAAAACCTAGTGCGGTTAAAAGTCCTCCTTAGAAACCTGTGAAGAAATAATCAAGTCAGAAAAATCAACTATTTAAATAAATGTAATTAAATAAGATATGTAATTAAATAAGACAAAGTCAATTAATTTCTTATAAAATTTAATTGGCGTTATGACAAAATTTACAAACAAAAATGTGTACAGCAATTAAAAGCTTCTGAAAGAAAACTGGATCAAATGATCCCTGCCAAATGGCCCGCAAGAAGTCGATGGTCACTATGCCGACGCAACGACTTATCCTAAGAACAGAGGGTAAGTAAGATTGATTTTGAGGCACCCCGAATACCACGAAAGCTGTCAACTGCTTTGGGTATTGCTGATTTTAAAATTAGTTATATTAATTATAAGCCGGATTAGGGAATCCGCTCTTTTCAATGTTACTTTTTAATTAAAATAAAACAATAAATACCGAAACAATAAATACTGGATAATGAGTATCCCAAATCTGGAAGATTAATTTTCTCAAATATTCTTTCAGTCTTGACAAAATTCGTCCCTGATTTTTTTTACAGGAATGGTTTAAATAGTTTCTTCTGTTTGCTTTGGGTTAGATTTCTTTTCTTTGCATAAACAACATTTGTTCCTGATTGCTCGGCCGTTCAATGAATCTTCTTGAATTGTTTACTCAATTGGATTTTTCTCTTTCCTCCAAGTAACCGTTAAATCAACAATTGCTTTCTTTTTCTTCCGGTAATCTTAAATTCTCATAAATCGTAAAATCAATAATACAATTTTCTTAGATAAATGTTTCTTCGTTTTATTCGACTAAGTTAATTTTGGTATCGCTAAATTGGTTTTTGTCGTATCGGCTAAATTGGTTTTTTGTCGTATCGGCTAAATAGGTTTTTTGAATCGGTCCTTATACTAAAAATGCTTTAATATTTATACTAAAATATTTAGGGTTAATTTATCTGTAAATTACTATTTTTATATTGTGGGTTAAATAAATTACTATTTTTAGATTTACGTCATTAAGAATCCAAATTTAGTAATGCCACATACATTGGATAGACTTCCCGTCATCTCTGTACTCGAGTTCTAGAGCATTGTCGATTGAAGGGTTTGACAAATATTAATGAGCACAATAAAAACTGTAAAAGTAAAATAGGAATGTCTGATTTTAAAATTTTGTTGAAAAGTTTTAATATTTATTGGGAACGCGTGATATGTGAAGCATTAATGATAAGGTCATTGGATCCAAAGATTAATGTGCAAAGTGCTGTGACTACGAATGTTTTGAATGTTTTTAAATAGTTTACGTATGTTAAATCATGTTTATGTATTGTTTTTTAAAAAAAAACTTTTTTTTAATATTATTAAAGTAGTTGAAATTTTAAATTACATTAATTTTTTAAAAAATTTATAATATAAATGAAATTTTAAATTAATTAAAAGTTATTTGAATATATTTTATAAATATTTATTTATTACAAAATTAAATTAATAAAAAATAATTTGTTTAAATTAAATGTTAATTCATAATATTTTTAGTTGGTTTTGAGTACCTGAAGATGATAGTTATACTATCGAAATATATCGTACGAAAAGTTTTTTATTGGCGTTATCTTTTAATATATATATATATATATATATATACGTGTCTAAAAAAATATTGCTTTTAAATTATTTTACAAATTGTAAAATCAATACAAAATAAAATAGGTTTTTTAATTTTTAAAATATATATTTACAAAAAGAAGTTTATAAAATTAAACTATTTTAAAAAAAAATTTTTAACTTTCATTCCATTTAATTCAGTTAATAAAAAATAAATAAACAAAAATCATTTGGTAAACCAACATAGTATCAAAAAATTTTTTTTCAAGATTTTTATTTGGAAAAATTTTGAAATTGAATTGATTCCATTGCTAATAAATTTCAACTATTTAGTTTGTCTTGTCCTAATAAGGACCTTAAATAGTTTATTATCCTCGTCATGGGGGCAAAATGGTCATTCATCTTAGCGATTGGCCAACCCAATGCTTACTGAAATGCTTATTGAAATACATAATATTATTTCAATATTAGGAAAAGTAGACGAAATTTTAGAATTAATTATTTTTTATAACATTATTTCCGACAACGAGATAATTTCATCACTATATTTTTAGATATAATATTTTTAAAATAAATACATTTTTCAAAATTCACCAAACTGGATGATGGATTCAGTGAAATTGATATTCAAACCTTTAGAATCCTGAATGATATCTAACATTCCATAGTAATAATGTGAAATGAACAAGTAAAGTAACTTTATTACTTTCTCTCTGTATGTTACATACAGTTATTAGATGTTCGGCTAACATTAAAATCTAGAAACTCACATTTTTTTAACATTCAGTCAGAATATTTGTAAGGAAATAGTTGCCAATGCCATCAAAGAGACGAAGATAGTTTTTCCTAAGTCACTTAGTTTTTTTATTAGCTAACTAAGCCGTTAAAAAACGTAAAACAAAAAATATTTTGATTTCCAATTTTTCCAGAAGCTTTGTTTTAAATTTTATTTGATAACCTTTCTTTTTTTATGGATTCTACAGTTCCAGACTGGACGGCTTCAGCGACTGGTTTAGCTGCGACTTCAGTGACAACTTCTAGGAGTTCGTTAGACATGTTTGAATTTGCTTTTATATGGAGAAGAAAACGTAAAAAAGAATAAATAATCCAATATATATTTAAAAAATTTTTATATTTATTATAAATATTATAAGCACTTTTTTTTATTTTTCACCACTGGTTCCTTTTGATTTATAAAATACATTGTATTTTCTACAAAATCTGATTCATAGTCAAATTTTGTAGAAAATACGTCTTTTAAAAAGTATAAATATTTATGAATGAGTTTTATAAAATAACGATAAATGTGTGACCTTCACATCGACCATTTTTCGTGTGAATAAACGTGGACTATTGTTTTAATAGTTAATAGGTTGTACTTCAGATCATTCGATAATAAATACATATCATTTTTGTGTTAAAATTTGATTTCCTGTATATCATGTTGAGTATATATGAGTTACCTCTGGAACGAGGTAGAGGATCGACGAAGTCGACATGTTATAGGTTTATGATTAGACGTTTAATATGTCACACAACATTTTGTCTTTGACACCTCAACACATTCATCACACCAATTCGTTACATCTTAACGCATGAATGGCTGGCTAGACATAGCAAGTATAGTGAATGACTGGGTGATGAATATTGTCGATGAGTTTTGCATTTTCTCTGAAACAAGATAAGTCATCCTCGGACGTTAACAAAAATGTTTGCCAATCCCTTATTCAAGAGACATAAGAATTAAAAGTTTTACAAATTTCAGTATTTTATTTTAATTAAAGTTGAATTTTAATGAAAATATTTTCAATTGTGGTTAAACTAAAATATATATTTGATGATATTTTAATCATAGTAAAATTTGAAAATGAAATAAAAAATGTACTGCATGCCTGACAATAATTAAAAAACCCATATTATAACACATTGACGACCAGACTACGTTTTAGACTCATATCACATAAATATGCAAAACAAGTGTGGAAATTCTACATTTGGGGAAAATGTAAATATTTGATATTTTTTCCTTATTTTAAAAAATATATAATATAAAAACTTTCACATAATTTCCAGTGATTCCCTATTTACAATATCTACTTCATACAAACAGAGAGATATAAATAAATTGAAAAAAATATTAATTTTGTAATACAAATCTTAAATCTGGTAGTGGTAAAATTAATATTTTACTTTAGCAACAGCAGATCTTGAACTGTACCAAAATTCGGAATGTCTATTTGTCATGATAATTTGATATCCAATTGTATGCAAATGAAGGCGAGACAATTTGTTTCTGTTGATATTTGTTGGCGACTGATCGACAATTATTTCCCAAACACGTCTCATATGATCAAGCATTTGAGATGTGCGCGGATACGCAGTTGACAATGTGGTAATGGAATTACTCTCGAGGATACTGAATAGGTTTGGCAACTCTTGCTCATTGAATCCTATAAAATAAATCCTTGCATATCAAGTGTGATATGATAATAAAATAAATATTAGATATAATTATATTTTTATCAACGCATATGTATGTCTACCCTGATACGTCCTTAACGATGAAAGTTTAAAAAACGAAAATTTTTGAACTTTGTCCATAATACTAGGCAAAACATATTCAACATTTTCTTTGTGCTTTGATAGGTAAAATTTTTAAAATATTAAACGTTAATTTCTTTTTACTTCACTGTGTTATTAAAATTTAATATTTGAAAATTTATTATCAATTTATATATTGGTACGAAAAATATATTCCGAAACAAAACGATGTGATTTAATAAATTTTCATGTGTTTAATATACTAAATGTATTTTTTTTCTCATAACAATATAGTTATTTTTAATTTAAATTAAATTAAAAATTATTAATCTATTGTATGAATTGAAGAAAAGACAACGAAAATATTCGGTCTGTGTTGAAGAGAATAAAAGATTTTATTTATATTTTTGGTCTGAAATACAGAAATGAAATAAAAAAGGATAAGAAATTAATTAGTTAAAATATTGAAATTATCATAAATTTAAAAATTTAATTATTTGGCACTTATATGAAATAAATCTTATGATGGAAATTGAATCTCTTAAAAATGAGTTGGATATAACTAATTAAAAACCAATCTAAGCAAATTAATCGTGATGTATCAAGTATATAACACAAAATTTTGATAAATTTAAAAATGACTTCAAAAAAGAAATTATTGGATTAATAATTATAATAATAAAAAGTTAATAAAGATGAATAAGTCAAGCACAAAATATAGTAAATATCAATCACAAAACTAGAAATTTTTCGATGGGATTTAGGAATGTTATTTTAACTGTTTGATAGTCCTCTGACCACATACTGTTAATATAATTTTCAATTTTTAATTGTTTTAATCGGATTGCAATCCATATTACTTTGGAATTTAATTATTTTAACAAATAAATCATTAACTTTGAAAAATATTCTAGAAAAAGGTTAACAATTTGACTTTGATCGAATTATCTTGCTGAAGTTGATCAATTCTTGGCGAATCATATCAAAATTTCGCAAATCGTGGGTAAGAAGGATTTGTGAGCACCTTATTCAATATAGTTTGCGATGAATTTATTACAATAATGGGAGACAATTTAAAAGCTCAATTTATTCAAAAAGTAAAAATGACAACATATTTCGCATTGATTCTTGATTCAACACCCGAAGTAAATCATATGGATCAGATTACAATTGTCATTAGATATGTTCTTTCGGATAGAGACAAAAGAAAGATTTTTTTCATATCCAAGCTCATGACGATGTATTTTTTGTCAAGTCATCATTGAAATTCTTAAGAAATGGTACATTGATATTAGAAAATAAAGAGGCCGAATCTACGATCACACAAGCAATATTTCAGGAGCATGGTGATAACTAATTGGTTAAAAAAATAACACCAAGTTATTCACTTTCAAAATTAATTTTTTGAAACTATATTTACACTAACATATCATTGCATAACAATAATGTCAACAAACAAGTACACTTATTCATGCATTGTTTAACTCAAATAAAGCAACATCACATTACTTGAAAAATGTCTATAATAATTGCTGCGGCTCTAACTCTAAAATTATTTGAAAAGTTTATATCTTAAAAGCAGTCAACAAAAAGTCACAATTAGAATTGAACGGTGTAAAATGGCGAAACTACAGAAAATCAACCAACTATATCAAATTTGAATTTGTAAAACGGATAAGATATAGATTAGGCAACGATAAAGATCATGGTGATAATGAATTTATCAGAATACGTTTAGGAAGGGTCGAAAGGTAAGGAAATGTGTAAAAAACAAGAAATCGTTAATTAATTTATTAAGGAAAACCCGAGTTTGTTAAAGAACAAGAAAACCATACAAATGGTAATTCGACAGACCATTATCAAGACAACATGAATCATAGGATCAAATATTTTTCATTGTATGATAACTTGAAGTTATGCCTCAAAGCAAAGCGTGTCAAAGGGATACAGATTGGTTCAAAAGTATTATTTCCACTCAAGGATTTCAATTAAGATTTAACCGGTTTTATATAGCTTAGAATATTATCGGTTTTCGGTTAATCCCGGTTTGCAAAATAACGGTTAACCGTTAAAAACCGACTTTTTAAAATTACTTTGTTAGCGTAAAGCAAGTTTAGTTTTACGGAAATCAGAAGGGCACATTCTGTAATTATGATTTTTGAATGAAGTGAAAGAAATTTCATTGCAAAGGAAAACATATTATAAATTTTTAAAATCAAGTTTATTGTTCACCAACTCTTAAGTTTCATAAGTTTAAAATTTCTTACTGCTTTGTTTATTTATGTAAATTATCATATTTATGTAATTGTAAATTGATACCAATTATAATTTATTTCAATATTAAAATTTATAAGCACGTGTAATTTATTCAGTAATAATTTCAGTTTCAAACTGCATAAGCATAATAGCTGCAAACTGCATTAAGAAATGATATCGCAAAAATCTATTTTAAACCCAGAACTTAACATTTACCAATATTTAACCCAACTGTTAATGTAGTATAATAAAGTAATAAATAATAAGTATAATAAGGTAACACTATAATGAATATGATAAATAATTTTATTTATTTCCACGAATAATCATAATGTCTTCTAAAATGTGATCAGTCATACGTGTCCTTAAATCTGACAATATAAAGCGGAGGCCAAAGAAACATCTCTCAACATTTTTATGTATATCTTCTTCCACAACCATAAATATAGCATAAAAATAAAGAATACATTTATGGGATCAGCCAGGAAATGAGATTACATCCGAGTTAACTGAACAATTAGGATATGATGTTTAGCATTTTCGTTTTGTTTTCCATAGGTCTGTTTGAGGATTTAGTCTTTGAAATTTGTAGTACTCATCTTGATGTTTACTTCTTACGTGGCGTTCTAAATTTTCACTATGTAATTACCCAACTTTATAATATACTAATTTTGGTATACTTAGACATATATTTTTTTATATTTTGTTTTTTCTCTTTTCTAAATCAAATCTTTGCAGCTGTTTTTTATAAATAACCACAAAATTGTCATATCTCGCCTTTTTACTAACAAATTTTTTTTTGAAATTGTTTATTGGGTTAACCATAATTATAAAAGGTATGACATAGACTTTAGGAAATACTAATTCGTATGATGAAAAGATGAAAAATTAATTGAGTAAAACACATTTTAAATTGGAAAATTACGTAATTTTAACCATTTTTTAGAATTTCGGTTAACGTTAACTGGTTTATTTATGAATATTTATTTCGATTTCGGTTTCGGTTACGGTTAGTGAAATATTTAGCAAAATAACGGTTAACCGGTTTCCATCCCTGTTTCCACTGTATACTCAAAATCTTAAACCACTATCATTTCGCCTCAGGTAAGGATGAAGAACTAGAGAATAGTATTTGAGGATAAATAAAAATTTTTCAAAGTAAAGCAACAGAAATGATTAACAAAAATTTGTAGAGCAGTTATAATCAACTCCGGATCAGATTAATGAAGTCGATTATTGTAACAAAATACATGGAGTCAAACAATCGCAGCGGGACTCATCAGGTGGTCATAACGCATATTATTTCATGCTGTGATAATTTTGACGAGTAAATTGTGATATATAACTGTAAACACAAATATGCGTTTGGATTATTGTGTATTAATTTATAGAGAACGTGGAGTCAGACCATACCGATAATTATTATTTCATTTATTTAAACACAACATTACTTTAACTCATTCCAAAATTCCATAATTCGTACAAAAACAGCTTCAAATTCAACTCAGTGGATTTTTGGGTAACTTTGTCACTACCAGTATAACTCTTGGTCGTCGTGTTATAAAAAGGCCAAAGAATATTTGTACCTAAAGCCTTGTTTTCTGTAAACGTATCACTGATTGCAAGTATAGATCAATATCACGAATTTAGATGTACTGAAACGTTTGAATTAGTAAAGAAATGTATTAAATAGATAGTATATATGCATGTTGAATTATCCTGAAATTAAAAAAAACATGTAAAGATATTCCAGTATAATTTTTTTAACTAGTAACTTATATTTTGTTAGGGTTAGATTTAATGCTTCATGATGATTTGCGATATGACGAATAAATATTTAGAACCTAGTCATCTTCAAATCAATATTCCAGGAATCATCTCAACAATAACATTTGCGATCAATGAAGACAAAGATATTATAAATAATAAAGATCCAGACAAAACAGGAATACGAGATTTATAAGAAATTTCAACTGCTATATAGCCAGACTTTCAACTAAAAAAGAAAATTTTAATAAAATTACAATATTTAAAATATACTGTTTCTGTAATTATTTATAATACGATGTTATAATATAGCCTGTTTTTGTATAGTTTACAAATTATATACTGTCATATAAACGTCACCATTCATAAAACCTGCAAAACTCACATCCAGATCACTATCGTCGTTTAAAATGTTAATGGTGTTTTGAAGTCTAGCTTCAGAAATCGTGCAGTCATTCTCATCTGTTGCTTGGTCGTTGCGCAACCATCCACTCATTGAAATCCTTTTCCAAGTAAGGCAATTTTGCCTTAGGCCCACGACGAGCGCGTCTTCGAGGATTCAATTTTTTTAACGCATTTTTCTTTTCTCCATCCGTGGACAGGTTTTTCGACCAGAAAAAATTCTCGAGCTGCTGCTCTGTTCCATGCTCAGATGCATAATATATTAGTTAATTTAAAATCAGCGGTATATTATTTTTGTTGTGGTATGTTTTTACAAACATTTATTTAATATAGTATATTGATTTATTTAATTGTATTATCTCACGACCTTCTTCTATAAGTGCTAAATAAGAATATGTAGGTTGATGCACGTGCACTCACGAGAAAAACAAGCAGGCAACGTGTTGATTTCTCTTTAGTTTGTGACGTGTAGTTAGAAAACTGTACCCTCGTTCGGTCAGTATTTTCATCAAATAATCTGATAAATCGCTGCCAGTTAAATCCATTAGGGGAACTACTGCACGAGGTAATACATAACATTCATAAATTAACAAATAATGTTAAACACCTTTTCCAGAATCCAGAACTATACTCGCTATACGCTCAGAAGCATATAAAGAAAGAACTGTTAGAATTGCCACATTTATTTAAGACATTTATTTGTTCATTATAATTTATATATTTTTATTTTACTAGTTTTTATTTTATTTATTTTTATTATTATTAATTGAAAACAGAAAAAGCTAACACAGACATTTATGTTAAATAAAGGCAACTTACTTACTTTTTTTCTATCATGATTCTATTCCTTAAAAAATTAATGTGTGTTAGGAAAATAATTAATTACCTACATTAAAAAAATTAAATTTATTATTCCATTTAAATAAACCATTTAATCCTAGTACTATGTCGACTGTACCTTTTTGTCCATACCATTTTATCTAATAATATTATGTTCGCA
Organism: Schmidtea mediterranea; assembly: GCA_022537955.1. NCBI lineage: Eukaryota > Metazoa > Platyhelminthes > Tricladida > Dugesiidae > Schmidtea > Schmidtea mediterranea. The sequence continues at coordinate 23,254,107 of CM039681.1, forward strand.
TATCATCTTGTCCGCTACCATTTTGATGGATATTTGAGAGAAGGGTGAGACTGACAGATGATAACCAATGCTCAACAGCACTTGCAATCACTCAAAAGCTTTTTGGATATTATGATCCAACGGAAAAATATCGCATGCATGGAAATATGTGGATAATAGATCCATTTTTAGAAGAAATTGAAAATAGCAGAGGTAATTGGAGCAGAGTAGAAAAGTACAACTACGTGCTAAAAGAACTTGCAGACGAACTAAGAGAAATATAAACTTTGAAAAAGACTCTGTCGAAAAAGAAGCAAAGGAAAACTTAAGACCAGATTTGGTAATAAGACTAAAAGAGAAAATTATCATAGTGGATATCAAATGTCCATTTGATGAAGAATCAGCTGTAGAAAGTACCAGAAACAAGTATATAGATAAATACAGAGAATTAGCCAAAGACATGCAAGCCAAAACCGGGTCACAAACAACAGCCTCAACTTTCGTTGTCTGTTCTTTGGGAACTTGGGATAAAAGAAACAATAAAATCTTAAGGCAAATTGGGATCAGGTATGAAGATTCGAAAGAAATGAGACAAAGGATGATACAAAAAGCCATACACGGGTGAAGGAAAATCTATGACCAACATAGAAACTTCAGCATTGGATAAAATCAGCCAAGGTACACTAAGATGAATTGTGGACTCATCTAAAAAATGACCACTTGGAAACCAACCGAGCCTATCTATCATGGTTGCTGATGGAAACAGTAAGGTACCTGATAGTTAACCAATCACTATAAACATCCCTGGATGTTTAGAAAGTGAGTCGAAAAAACACTAGTAGTAAAATACATTAGTTTTTTTTCTGACACCTCTTGCTACATAAATTTTACATAAATTGTTTCCATTTAAAAACGTTATTAAGCAAGACCTATATTTAATATTAAATTAAATTTATCTATTCATAATAAGTTGAAAAATATTGAAGATTATTGAAGATTCAAATAGTAAGAAGTTCAATTGTTATTTTTCTACTACCACCTAGAAATTTCGATGAAGTTGCCGAAAATTAAAATCTGGACGAAAATGAAAGTGTATGATATAGAGTGCGACATCGCCGGTGAACTTGAATTTCATTTTAATTACTCAAATTATCACGGAGAACATAGAAAATAAAAAATTGTTCAGAAATCAAAATTCAAAAAATAATACATTGAAATCCTAACTATTCCAAAACTAACCGGTTAATTGATAATGAAAGTAGTAAAAATTATAAAGTCGTCCGTTTCAGTTAAAATATTATGTAGAAAACAAAGAAAGTCTGATGATTTACTTCAACCAAATTTCATCAACAGTTACATCGGAGATATTGATAGGCTAAATTGGTATGTTAAAAAATACTCCCTCTGTTCCGAAATAATGTTTACATTTGAAATAAATTTTTCCGATTATCAATGTTTTTGGTCAACTTTATTCTTTATTAATTTATATGGATAGATAATGATCTAGTATGGATGGATTAACAAAAATTTCCATGATTATAGGTTTTTTTATTGTTTAATTTTTAATACTCCTAAAATACAAATAAAAAATGAATACAGAAAATTTACATTCAACTTATCACTTATCTAATGAAGAAAGAAGTTTAATTTTTCAAGATTTTTTAATGAATATGTCCAGCAGAAATCCTCCCAAGCTGAAGCATGGAACCATAAATGACATTTCCGCTAAGTACAACTATCGAGAGCTTCAATTTCGAAACTTTGGAGAAATGCTTCCGAACAACTTCGAACAGATGAAATAGTTATTGATTCATTATCAATGAGGATAAATTGTGGACCAAAATGGAAAAACTATGATGATAAATTAAAAGATATCAAGAAAATTCCATTAAACCGGCGAGGAACGCTTCGACGTTTATCATGTGTTAGTGGTATTCCAAAAACAACATTATTCAGGAATTTGAAGGAGTTTAAACTACTAAGACGGGTTTCACCTACAGTTAAGCCATTACTAACAAATAGAAATAAAATTGAACGCCTGACATTTTGTCTGTCCTATATAAAAACAGATGGATGCTTCGATAATTTTTTCAATCATGTTCATATTGATGAAAAATGGTTTTATCTTTCGAAAGTTAAGCGCAGCTATTACTTGACCATGGATGAAGAGATTCCTCATAGAACATGTCAAAGCAAAAGATTCATAACAAAGGTTATGTTTTTGGCAGGAGTTGCTAGGCCCCGGGGTGATATTGGCTCTGAGAATTATTTTGATGGCAAGATTGGCATCTGGCCGTTTGTTTATAAAGAAGCCAAAAGAAATAGCAAGAACAGAATGAAGGGTACTTACGTCACTAAAAATATTGAATCAATTAATTCGAAGGAATATAAAAAAATGATCAAGCAAAATGTGTTTCCAATGAACAGAGCAAAGTTTCCTCGATCAAATGATATCATCTACGTTCAGCAAGATAATGCAAAGCCGCATTTCAATGAAGACTATCCAGATATGCTCGAAGAAGGATCAAAAGATGGGTTTTCTATTATGTTTAAAAATCAACCACCTAATAGTCCGGACATGAACGTATTAGATCTTGGATTCTTCAATGCCATTCAATCCATTCAGCATCAACATTCTCCGAAGATCGTTGATGAATTGATTAGCTGTGTTAGTAATGGCTTTGATGAACTACACCCAGATAAACTGGATAATGTATTTTTAACACTCCAGCAGTGCATGGAGGAGACGATGCTTGCAAATGGGGGAAATAATTATAAGTTGCCGCATATTAGCAAAGCAAAGCTCCGCAACAATGGTACTCTACCAGTATCCCTAACTTGTAAACCAGAAGCGATTCTTACGGCTCGCCAAAATATTGATGAACAGACCCTATAAAATGGAATCCTCCCTCCCTGTCACAAATAAAATGTTTTATCTAATAAATATTAACATTTTTTACAATAATTATTATGACTGTTTGTTAATAATGCTATAAATTTTTTAAAATTTAAACATTATTTAGGAACAAAAAATCAGGGTAATATGTAAACATTATTTCGGAACAGAGGGAGTATATAATTAAAATTCTCTGCGAAAAGTGGTATTTTTCATTGTTTATGAATATTGAAATTACAGTATAATATATATTACTTATCTCACGAAAATATTCCATTCTCAAAATTTAAAAGAGATCGCAAGGTATTATATGAGGCTTAAATCTTACACTGATCTTAAAAATACAGGAAAGCCATCAGGTACTATTGCAACATTAAAATATCCAGATCATATAATATTTTTGTACTTATGAATTTAACCCTACAATGCGTAGTGTCATATTTGGAAAAAATAAAATTTAGATCTGTAATAAAAAAACCTAAAAAATAAATAAACTCTAAAAAACATGACTCCGACTCCGATTCCCATATTTACCAACAACACGACTCCGACTCAAAAAAGTCTAATTTTATCAGAGGGTTTTCCTACATATTCGAATAACTAAATTTTTCATATTAGAGGAGTAAAAATAAGATATATCGAGTTACTATCAAAACTAGTGAGAAATTATTTTTTTTTAAATATTATAAATTTCGCAATTAAAAAATACATTTCATAAAAAAAATGGTCTGAGTCGCTCGTTTTTCACGACTCCAACTCCAACTTCGGACAAAACACCGCAATTCCACACCCCTGGTAATAATGAGAAAATTGTCACTGATATATGAAATCAGACACTCTATACCAGTGGTTCTTAACCTTTTTAGCTACCGGCACCCCTAAAATTTTCAAACAATATTCTCGCACCCCTTACTAGAAATTATTGAGTTATATAAATTAAAAAACAAACATTATGCAAAACATGTTTTTTATTTATTTTATGTGCGTAACAAATTTTTTATAAATTTTAATTGTTAGCTGAAATAATTAATTATAAATTACAATTTCGCACCCCAAAATATTCAAGCTCGCACCCCTAAGGGGTGCGTGCACCACCGGTTAAGAACCACTGCTCTATACCATGTTGATATTACATAATAAGTTAGAAAATATTTCATTTTATCAAAGCTTTACGTGTGACAAGAAATGTATATTTTATTTTTTTATTTATATAAATTTTAACCCTATAATGCGTACAGTGCCATATTTGGAACAAATACAATTTAGATATCTATAATAATTGTTAATAATCACTGATAGCAGGCACACTATACTATGCTGATATTACGTAATAAGTTAGAAAATATTTCATTTTATCAAAGCTTTACGTGTGACAAGAAATGTATATTTTATTTTTTTATTTATATAAATTTTAACCCTATAATGCGTACAGTGCCATATTTGGAACAAATACAATTTAGATATCTATAATAATTGTTAATAATCACTGATAGCAGGCACACTATACTATGCTGATATTACGTAATAAGTTAGAAAATATTTCACTTTATCTAAGTTTTGTGTGAGAGTAAATTTATTTTTTATAGCTAAATAGATTTAATTGTTTACAAAATTGAACTGTGACAATTATCATTGGAGTTCACATAAAAATTATTTGTTTAAATTTTAGCAACGTGAAAAAAAATAAAATTTTTAAAATGATTAATAAGTGAATTTTGGTTCAGTGCTTTCTTCAATATTCTATCAAAGTAATTCTTGTCAAATTATCATATTCCAGTTATTATTGTTCCTAAAAGTTTTTTTGGTGCCAAAATAGAGGATTTCAGAAAGTTATGCGAACGAGGAATCAATGTTTGGTTCAGAATGCGATACAATTTCTTTATTTGGATTAGAATATATAGATGATTGGACAGATGAGGATCTGGATCCGACAATTCATACATTTTCTGAGCAACCTCGCATATGCATTCAAGTAGAACTTAAGCCAATCGATATTTTTTTCATAATTTCTCGGTTGACGCATATTTTGTTCTGATTTTGATATAAATTTGTTTCACGCACGATGTGATTCATCATTTCTTCATCGAAAATTAGTTTAAATATGGGAAAAAATAACAAATGAGGAATTGCACTCTTTCTTTGGGCTGATATTTCTTACCGAATGTTATCCAAAAGAAAATGAAAGTTTATTGGATCAATAACTTCAAACTCCAGTATTCAATCGACATGTCAAGAAATCAATTTTATGATATTTTGAGATATCTTCACTTTAGCAATAATCGTGAAAAGAGTACAAAAAAGTTGAGCAAAATTTCACCTGTCAGGGAAATGCTAAAAAATACTATGTGCTTATCCTGCCCAAAACCTTTGCATTGATGAAAGCCTCATACTATGGAAAGGAGACACTTTCCTGACTATGTTGGTGGTTCAAGAAGACGAAAAAAAAGATGTGGTGTTTGTTCGAAAGCAGGAAATGAGGTCAAAACTCTATAAATGTGAACAATGTGATGTTCGCATGTGCATTCCTTCTTGTTTCAAATATTTTCACACAAATCTTACTAATATTACATCAATCATATGCAACCAAAAATATGTAACTATTTTAGAATTTTTATAACATTTATTAAAAATAAGTTTCTTCTAACCCAAAGAATTTTTCAAATTTTTTAAATGTGTAAAATGATTATTATGAAGTAATCTTCCAAATAAATTTACTTTGGTTGAAAAAAAATCGGGAGTCAAAGGGTTAAAAATAAAACTCGATGTAATGAAAAATTATTAAACTACCTTCCATTAAAAACTATCGAATTTTAAGCTTCTAAAACAATTAACGTAAACCCAATCAGTTTTATATCTGTCCATGTACAAACGAAAAATTTGAACAAATATTTGATATTAATATGCTTTTACTATTTTGTTTGCATAGTTAAACAAATTTGTCTCAGTTCAGATGTTCAAATAAATAAAGTATTTAGAGAAAAATATGAAGTTTGTTTAAGATATAAAAAGATGTATAAAATAATCAAAAAGGGGAAATTGTTAGAAATAAATTAAAATCTAATTAAACATGCAAAAACTAATATTTTATGAGGAAAGTGGTAACCGAAAGACAACTGAAAAGTTAAAGACGTATAAAATAATTTCAAAATGATAAGAAGTCCTTAGCAGAGACTTGGAACCAAAAAAACAAATTAATTAATCTATCAATAAATCATACAAATCTTAGAAATTACAAATAATAATAACCTTATACAAAAGATTTGACAAAGTTTCGCCATTATTCACCAGGTTTTTCAGAAAAGTGAGCTTCAAAATTTGTAAGTAATAACATCACTATGCCGCATATGTCAACGAGGGCACAACGGCTATGAAATTCAATAGTTACCTTGATTAACATTCAGTCCTTCTGTTATCACATTAAGATTTTTCAAAATATACTTGGTCTCAATTAACTTTTCCTTTAAGTATTTTATGGCAACTAAGTTTTGTCTGGATCACTTATATACTCACCGATTACAGATTAGTTAAAAAATGTTCGTTCATAACTTTGGCATGAAGGAACTGATAAAAGAAACAATTTGGATTTTTAAAATTTGTTTTTGAATCTTATCTAGAAAATATTTTAATTAATTTTGGCCATTACGTGTTTCTCCTTCATAAGTTCTGTGTATGCTGGCGTTTCGGCCGGTCGAGTACCATATCGTCGAATAACCATTAAATTTACAAGGTCAATCTAAACATGTAACTACATATAAACATTATGAAAAACATAAAGTAAAGAGAACACTTGATTAAATAACAAAACAAAACTAATAAAATATAGAAAGGTATGCAGAACCACACGATACATATTGAAACCAATAGACATGGCGATGATGATGACGCTCAAATCATTCACAAATAAAATACGTCACTAGAATTTAAAAACCACAAACGAGGGACGGATCGTTACGATTTGATAAGCAAATACATATACGCACAAAGAGTACGTATACCTTAGGAGTCTAATAAAATTAATGCCATTTGTACCATTTTACAGATTTTTCACAAATCTTGAATCAAATTTGCACAACAAGTGGTTTTTCATTACTTAATAGAACTGTATTAATATCAATATAATTAATTAAATTCATTACTGTTGGTGAAAAGTTCAAGGCAATTTGACCTACCAAGGAACCTAGTTGGATTCAAGCGAAACAGAGATTTACGTAGATCAAATCAGAGTGTTCTAACAATAAAAACTCGTGGAACAATTCTAGGATTAGAAGAAAAATCTGTTTGTGATTATATTGGTCCACTGGCATGTGCAAGGAAATAAATCACCTACGGTGACTTGAAACTTGTCTAGAAGTTGAGTTCAGGCACTAGGAAATTGTCGATGTTGTATTTACTAAAATCACTTCATCTCATCACTCACGCACGGCATCGTGATTTTTGTACAAGAATTCATATTTCGAGTAATCAAAAGTAGTCACAATCAGAAAAGGCTACTGCAAACTGAGACAAAAACACATCTAGTGTAATGGATTTACAAAATGTACAGAACAGAAATTTTAAGCCGAAGATTTTAAAATACACACTATTCTAGTGAATCTAATTAGGTTTCTTAAAATTGACATCTTTATTTCTCAACAAAATTGAGTCGACCAATTTCATTTTTGTCGATGACACTCATCCTACATTTTTGTATCCAAATACATAATATGATTGTAGTAAAATGAAATTGTTTTGCCGTAATTTGGTTTTATTGAACTGGAAGATGCCGAGAGGTTTTATTGGCGTTTATACAATCATGGAACCGTCTAGTCAAATGGAACAACGAAATGAATGAGTAGTAACAGGAGTTAAAAGGGTTAACCAACTAATTTCATGTTTGACATCGGTGGAATAATTTGATGCAATCATTTAATTAATATTACAATAATGTTTTTATGTCTGTTTTGTTAGGAATGAATGAGAATCTGGATATATGAAGTCGTAATTTTATTCTTTAGTGTCTAACCAATCTAAACGCTTCCGTCTATCTGCAGTATGCGTCTCATTCAATAATCAGGTAGAGGACAAATTGAATGAACTTGGTTTAGTTCTGCCTAGAGGAAAGAGGTTCGAGTATAGATGTTTCGATTGAGTAATACGTGTAATGATTTGATTATTGAGAGAAGTGCCCAGAGAAACCTCATCAACGATCAAAGTCGTGTACTGTTGTAAGTATACACTAATGTGGAGCACAGACGACACGTATCAAATCTGAAGACGACTATAACCACTGACTTAATTCTATCCATCACATTAAATCTGAAAGTTCGTTAAAGATTATCATTCAGATGGTACAGATGAAAAAAAGCAGGCTCAGAACGAAGAAGCGACTTATCTGTCATGTTAGACTCTAAAACGAACATCAGTTTGACCATTTAAATGCCGGGTTGTATTAATTATGAATATGTAGTATTAATAAATGCCTGATTATCGGATATGGTGTGTAACGTTTATGTATGTTAAAAAAGGATAGAATAGGAAAAAAATATTACAAAAATTACGAATCTTTATTCATGTGCCTTAAGTCGGCTATATGACCCGGCATTGCAACAGTTCCGTAATCGACAATTACTTTATGTGGAGACAACAGCTTCATGATTCTTCCTCTTATCCACGGAGATGTACACGGTTGATTTTGAACGGGTTTTACCCATACCTTGTCGTTAATTTGAAAGCCATTGTCTATCTGTCAAACCATTTTTTTCGTTTCATTAAATCGAAGTCTTCTTGCTTCTTGCACTGAGCATTCCGATCGTGTGACTGCTGCTTTTATTGTTCAATGATTCCTTTCGACGATGCCGTTGCTTGCTGGTCTATTAGCGGATCTGAACTCAGTTCTAATTCTCCCCTTTTTCATCAACGAAGTGAAAGTCTCTGACCTAAACGATAAGTAATTATCCAACAGAAGTTCATCAGGAGGTCCTCTATCATAAAAAACCTGTTCCAACTGTTTGCAAATTTCGTCCGCGCTTTTCTTTCGTATTTCTCGCCAAATCGCAAATCGAGAGGGCCCACAATCTATGATTGTTAAGAACTTTTTTTGATGTAATTTTGTCACAGCAATTGCTAGTCATTTCCAAGAATTTTTTACCTATAATTGTCCTTTAGTGATCTTAACCAGGTGAGGGTCTATTGATTGACATTTGTCACACTTCTCGACAATTTCCTTTAATTCATTTTGAGATAGATTAATTTCGAATTTTTTTGTCCGACTTTTCTTTTTATACTGCTTCTATAATTGACTTTCCTCAAAAAGAAAAGAAAATAAGATTAGTTGGTAGGTCCTTCTTTTTGATGTCGCGATAAATTTTTCAATTCATTTTATTTGAATTTATCTTTAGGGTGTCCCCTGTAGACTACCGGACGTAGTCCATTTACTTGGGATAATTATATGAACTTTAATTTCGATTCTGGCTCCGTTTTAAACAGGGTTTTCTTTCATTTATCAATTTGATTCACTCATAATTAAATAACTTTGCTGACAGTCCGGGTTTCTCACAGTTCTCAGTTTTCCATTAACCAATTAATTTCAATTTTTAGTAAATTTTCCTTCTGGGAACCCATCGATTTGATTTTATTATATCGGGATTCGTCTCATGATTTGGTATACGCACATAAAAATTTCCCTCGCAACTACAGGTAATTACAAAATGATTTTTTGGACTGAAGAATGTAAGAAAAGTTATATCAATTTAAAGAAACTCTTATGTGAAGCACCAATATTAAAATATCCAAGGACAGATCGACTATTTATCACTGATACGGATGCTAGTTTTGGAGCCATAGGTGCAGTTTTATCTCAGATTAAGGGAGACGGCACTGAAGGAGTGATAGCGTATGGTTCAAGACATTTGACAAAGCATGAAATGAGATATTGTGTGACTAGAAAAGAGTTGTTGGCTCTTCATGAATTTATTGTACATTGTAGACAATATTTATATGAGAAAAAATTTGTAGCCTGAACGGATCACGAGGCATTGACATTTATGAATACAACAAAAAATCAATAAGCCCACAATTTCAGATATGGATGGCAAATCCGAATACGATTTTGCGTTACAATATAGAAAGGGAGAAGAGCATGGAAATGCTGATGGTATGTCTCTTTTAAATAATACCATATGCTCTCATTGTCAGATGGAACACAAAGATGCCAAAGAGGCAAAACGTAGAACTCGGTACATTAATAGTTTACAAAGAAGTTCAGATATCATGAGAATTATTAAACAGAAACAAAACGAAGACAGAGTTACTTCAGAAATCATATCACATCTTAATGGAAATGAGGCTCACATATCTTAAGAAACAATCAGTAATAGTATTTTCAAGTATTTAAAGATATTACAGATTCAAGATGACGTATTGATGATTAATACAGACGGAAAACTTGCAGTGGTTGAACCCGACTCGTACGTAAAATCATCAGTAAATTATTTTCATATTGAACTATGCCATCTGGGTATCAAGAAAACCTTATTTTATTAAAAGGACTTTTCTTTTGGCCATGCAAGATTTGTGTTAGTAGAAAGATTGATCAAGGAAGAACAAAAGAAATCTTATTGCCGAGAACAGGAGAACGATTTTTAGAACAGATAGTAGTGAATACTGCATATATAAAGTAAGAAATACATGATAGTGATAATAGATCGTTTTAGTAAATTAGTCAGTTTATCGGCAGCAAGTACACAGGATGAAGCAACAATTTTGAATGTCATTTTGAATAATTGGATATATCGTTTTGGTAGACCTGAAAGCATTCTTACAGATAGATGGGTACTCGAGTTTTCATGGTGGGATAGAAAGTATTAGTACGCTTGGAACCGCATAGACGAAAGAATGAGGGAATTCAATATGAAGGACCTTACAAAATCTTAAAATTCTTATCGCCAAGACAAGTTGAATTACAAAGAAAATGAAGAGAGTGATGTCCAATAATGAATATTAAAAACATTGTTTTAATATTCAGAATTAAATATACGTTTTTGATTTTAATAAAATTCAGTAGAAATTATATTATGAATTTTGACGAGATTGTAACTAGGTTATTTGTAGACGGTCTTATATTCCGTGGGGAATCACTCTCTGATTGTAATCTACCACACCAAATCTCAAGTAATGCATATTTTTCTTACACTATTGGTTGATTAATGTTTCAAGAATTTCTAAGTAATGTCGATTTTAATTCCCATTTCTCGTCGGATTTTAGATAATGCCTTGCCGATGATGAGACTTGGTACGTTTCAAAACTAGTGATTTAATATTGCGATATTTCGGCTAGAAGTAATTAAATAATTTTTCAATAAAACGTTCGTGGAAATGTTATATTGTGGTAGCATCAATCACTTAGAAAGATTTCATTCTCGATTAGAAATATAATCTCTTGTAGTTGAATTATAGCTTGAAGATGGTGGCCAGATACTTCGACTTATATTTGGTGAGTGGAGAATGATAGATTCGTCGCGCTTAAAAAAATTTTAGAAGGAATTACCAAGGAATATTCCGGACAGATGGTTGCCTTGACGTGGTATGCGTATTTCTGACGGACTATGGTATAGAATGTTTTGATTTAGTGTGTTGCGATTTAGTTATGATTTTTAATAACTTTATATTAAATTATTTCTTCTCAAATTATGATTACTGTCTGTTTGAATTATTATTACATAATACCACCCTATTACTGCTTGATGTCGCTCATATCGAAAATTAGTGATGATTTTTTCTTAAAAGAAGATCCCTTTTAGAAACTTTTGATTTCTCCTTAGCTATTTTGTGCAGCCGTATTTTAATTATCTCATAAAAGTTATTTTAATAATACGAAATTTAGTGGCTATACATAATTTTTGCTGTAACAACCTCGAACACTCCCCCACTTTCCTCCCTGTTTGATTGATCTTAGGATGAAAATATGTTGATATTAAGATTTTATGAGTGCCCACTTGACTAATCGGTGTAAGAAAATTTTAGCCGATATGTTTGTAGAATTTTAGGTCGATTTTTTGGGAGATGGGTGAAAGGGAACCAGCCAAAAGACTAGTTCCAATCTTCCCACTGCCCCTATAAGAGATGATTATTGACGTTTCAGGAACTATAGGCGGAGGAACCACGCTTACACAATTCGGTAGTTATGTTCTAGATTAATAGCTTGCGGTGTGTTTTGGCTGTGGGCAGTAAAGTTTTCGACAAAAATTACCAATGTTCATAAATTATAATTAGTTCAATAGCATATTTCGACATGATACTTAATTGACAACATAAAAATACATTCCCACGAATACGCTCAAAAAAGAATGCTTGAGTCCGTACTGGGGAAAATTATCGTCGATAGTTGCTCCTCAAAGGTGGTTCAAATTGCTTGTTACAACCGAAAGAGTGATTCTCAGTTTTTTCTGACAAAAAACTGTCTAGCTTTTTGCAAGAAAAGTGATTACTCACAAAGTGATTAAAATTCTGTAAAAATGAATCAGTATATATACCTATTCTGTGATCCCTAACCTTGCTCGTGAATTTTGATGCGTTAAAACAAAATTTGACCTTGAATTTAGTTTTATTATCTAAACTATTCTCTTGAATTAAATGGACAATGTATTTTTTATAATTTTTTAATTGTATTTTAATTTTTTTATGATTTTTGAATTGAACAACCAAGTCGAATTGTGAGTCAAATTCATCAACCAATCGAATTCGAATTCCAAGTTTCGATAGCAACAAACTGTCGACATTAATATCAGACGAAGCGATAGTTTGGTCATCGTTTAGATAAACTTCACGCTGATATAAATGGATATGATTTGGATGTTTTTTTTATTCTTAAAGAATACATTTGTTTCAAGGTGAAAATAGTATGGGTTGGTTCAATGATAACACAATGAAGATTTTGATCTTCGTCTATTATTGAAACACGATCTCGGACAACCATTTTCAATTCTGATCCACTGTTGGTTTAGTAATATTCCATAGTTCTATCCTCATTCAATTCTAACATAATACTCTCTTTGAAAATTCTAGAAATTGGAGAAATAAGTTCTTTAAGATGAACTATTTTCTTCAAATCTCACTTCTGACGCCATTTTTGGTATGTTAATAAATTAAAAAATAACCAAATTTTTAATAAGGTAAAGAATAACGAACTTGTATCATATCTTTCGATTTCCCTTTACATATTATTTAAACAAACATACATATAAATTTAGAAACATTCAATATTAAAAATCTACGAATTTGTAGTTTGTTTTTTAGGTAATTTCCGACGCATGGTTACTACAAATATATTTTTTGAAATTTTTTAATTTTATATTTTCCTCTAAAATTATTCTATTTTTCCTTATTTTATTCGATAAATCTCTATTTTTTATAAATTGTCCATTTTTCGGTCAAATTTTATGTTATGTTATATTTATGTAAAGTAGGGTGGAGAGGGTATCGCTAAAAAAGGTGGGAGGTCTTCAAAAAAAATTGAAAATTTAATGAGGGGGACCTTTACTTTTTTAATTATCAGGATTGTACATTACTACATACTATCTATTTTTTCTTCTATTTTGTATGTAAAGTGAAGATTATCTACCATGTTTTGAGTCAAACAATGCATAGGCAGAATTAAATTTTCTATAAGATGGCTATATTCGAAATTTCAAATAGTGTAGTATGTGTGCTACATACGTGTTTTGTTGTAAAATTTGCACTTTTTACCTATTTAACTAACTTTTATAAAGTTTCTGTTGTAATAAAGTATATGTAAAATTTAATTCTTTATAATGTGTCTTGATCAGAAATTTGAAAAGTGTGTTGTGTGTGCAAAACACATGATTTATTGTAAATTATGTATTTTATGGATTTTACATGATAAAATGTAGTGTATTAAAATAAAATAATTTATCACTTTGTTAAAATAATTTGTTACAATTCGAAGAAATATTCTGTAAATGGAACTATTTATGGAACTAATAAAACAATTTTTTGTGATGATTCTAAAACCATTTATGTCAATTCGTCATCTGTGATGATAAATGGCCGATATAAGTATCATTTTATTTATTATTTGCCATTAAATAATTAATTTTTAAATTAAGAAATTTATTTGTTTAAATATTTTAGTAAATTATGAATAAATTTAGATATCTTTTAAATTATTTGCCTTTACGACTAACAATTAATTTAAACAAATTTAATTTGTATTAAATAACTTAATAATAATATTTTGTAATTTCAAATAATTGAGTAAAATAATTTATTCAACCAAATCTTTAGTAAGTTATTTAATTTAAATAATTACTTTTTAAGCAAACTTTCTTTAAATATTTTTAATAATTTGATTATTTACACAAATTTGAATAAATTGTTTTCATAAATAAGGCAAACATTACCCGAACTACTGCCAATTTATGACCCATGATGATAAATGTCACAATATAATGATGAAATATTATCCAATCAAAAATTATAATATATGTCCTGTATGTCAGACCCAATAATTCACATTTGACAATAAAATAATTCCGATTCGATATTGACAACTTTGAAATTAATTACCAATAAATATTCAGATTATTATTTTTGCTCAAACAACTCAAAACCTAATTGTTGTCAATGAATGTTTCACTTCAAATAAATTAAAAATTATGAATGACGTTAATTAATCAGCCAAATGAAATTAAATGAAATCCGTAAAAATATTTATTTGTGCAATACATCGAAATTTAATACATCGAAGACTCATTTTTAAGAAATGTTTATTAAATTTGTTTTTCTTTTCTCCTTGTAATATACACAAACTATCAGGGAAGAAAAATAGAGATCTCGTCAATAATAATGATAATCAAATAAAATTTCCAAAATTTTAACAAGTGACCATAAATTTCAATTATGAACAAATAGCGCTGCGGGTGTAAGTATTCTGAAATCTTTCATAATGCTGCATCATCAAAAATTGCGTAATGATATTAAAAAAAAATTCAAGTACCACTACGAGTAACCGCATTCCAAAATTCTATATCAATGAAAATCCAACAACAGAAAAAACAAGCTCCACAAACGACTCAATTCTCATTATTAGATTACTTTGATGGGTTAGAATTATCAGAAGAAATCAATTATTTAAATTTTTAAAAAATTTGTATTTAAGCATCCTCCGTTTTCGGAATCGTCAAAAAAGGAATGATTCAAAATTTAGTGAACAATAAAAATTTCCTAGAAAATTCTGACGATCTACATTTGATTTAAATATTACTTGGTTCCAACTACTTTCGATTTTAGACAATCGTAAATTTATTAATTAATCAATCTTTGAAAATTTGACATATAAAGGTTATTTGGTTTTTCAACTCTTCAATTGTGTGTCATAACAGTAATGATTTATGTATGCATGTGTGTATCTTGCTCAAGATAATTACAATATAATAATTTCCTCCTGAGAGTTTCTCACTTGTTTTAGATAATAAATATTATGTCTCCAAAGTCTTTTAACATGGCGACCACGCCAGGACTAACAACAAATAATCAATTGAATGCGTTTATTCCAACACCGAAAATCTTTACCGTTTGAGACAATCTGGGAATTTTCTTAGAAGAAATTAGAAGATTTTATGATTTAACTCAAACCCCAACGCAATTGCAAAAAACGTTCATAAGAGCATTCGTGTGAACGGAACCGTCTAAATTATATGAAGGAGAAAATGAAGAAAGAGATTTAAATGAAGCTATTCGATACAAAAAAGGAAATGGATTGATTCAATAATTCTTTAGAACAATTGATCGATTGGCAGAAAATGTCTTAAGACACGAATTATCGAAAGAGAAATTAACTGCCTTTTTACTACAAAATGCAATAGAAGATAAAGATATAAGAGAAATAAAGATGAGAAATATTTCCATTGTGCAAAGAGATTAAGGAGATTATTACAAAGATAGAAGAAATTAATAAACAAATGAAAAACGAAGCTATTGATGCTATGAAGCCATTCAAAAGAAGTTATGCAAATGTGGTCCAAATTCAAAATCAATATTTAGGTCAATAATATCGACAATCACAACCAAGACAACAACATCAAAGATTTCGAGAAAATACCCTACCACGAAGAGAACCATTTAGAAATAATAACAGATTTTTAGATTAAAGGAGTTTACCTAGTCGATGTTTAGTTCTACCTACACAAAACAGATCGAATTTTTCAAATTCTTATGAGCGGTCAAATAGAAGATACGAACAACTACGATCAAAACAATGCTGAGGCTGCAAAGAAGTAGGACATATAAGAGCCCGATGTCCGAACATAAAATGTTTTCATTGCAAGAAGGCAGGCCATTTTAAATCCCAATGTTTCGATCTAAGAGCTACAGATATCAGCAGAATATGACAGCAATTACAGATCGAGGAGATGATGAGAACATGATGTCCGACAGCGAATACCGAAATGGCAACGCTCCAACACAGGAGGAAGTGAATGGAGCGATAAACTAAATGTAAGTAATATCTTGAGCAATGATTGTATGTATGATGTTTGTAATTGTTTGCATGAAATTGAATTTTTTGATAATATTTGGTATGATTATGTTGGTATGCTTGATGTTATATGTATAGATATTATAAATAAACTAGATAAAGGGATGAACAATAAATTGGCTACTCTAAATAATTGTTATGATAGTGTAATGAAATATGATAAAATGGGGAGGTAGGCCCAGTTTTAATATCTTGATCAATAATAAGAAATTTAATTGCGTTTTGGACACGGGAGCTAAAATAAGTGTCATCAGTAAAGAAATAATAAACACATATTAATATTTTCTTCCTTACAAGAACATTATAAGAGAATAAGAAAAGTATTTCAAAAAATAAGTGATTCTGGGTTAAAGATAAATCCAGAAAAATGTCAGTTTATTGAAAAAGAGATAAAATTTTTAGGACATGTGATAAACGAGGAAGGAATACATACTGATGACAATAAATTTTGGAACTCCGAAATGTGTTAAAAAAATTACGAGGCTTTCTTGGATTAACGAATTATTATCGAAGGTTTATAAAGAACTATAGTATGTATTCAAAACCACTCGAGAAATTGTGCGGTGTAAATCAAACAAAAATTATGTGGACAAATGAATGCGAAGACGCTTTTCAAGCATTAGTAAAAGCTCCAATTCTAGTATTCCCTGTGGCAACAAGATTCTAAGGAAATAGAAAATATCAAGAAAGATATACTAATGGGGAAGGAAACAAAATTTATAGAAAATTATGACATTCATTCAGGTAAAGGTAAAATATGGATTCCAGACTAAAGAAAAACAGAATTTGTTTTGTACACTCATAGAATTCTGTGTCATGCTAGAGTGAATAAAGTTCACGAATATATTTCTAGGAAATTTGATATGAGAAACCGACAAGAATTTATTAAAGAAGTAGTCGGATCGTGCGAAAATTGTCTAAAAAGAAAAGCTATGACTACCCGAACAGCAGAAAAACAAATTAAACCTAAGGAAGTTTATTTATTTGAGTGCAGCTTCTGGGAAAGATGAAAAGACAATTGCAGCAATAATTAATGAAAAATGGATTTTGAAATTTAGAGGTCCAAAGAGTATTCATTGTGATAGAGAGAAAGCATTTGAGTCAGCTTTAATAAAAGCATTTACAGATAAGCACGATATTAATCTAATATATTCAAGTCTGTATCATCATTCTGCTAATGGAAAAATTGAACGCCAATTTAGAACTATTAGAGATGCTATCCAGATCTCCTTCAAAGAAAGAATGAGCAAAGACTGGGTCGAAATACTTCTTGAAGTTGAATTTATGTTGAATGCGACAATTCAGAAAACTACTCAGTTGAGTCCTGCACAAATTGTTTTTGGAAAAAAAGGTTGCAAGAGAGCGGTATGAAAATGACGAAACGTGTGACCTACAATTATTTATGGAAAACCGTAAATCAGAAAGATTAGAGTTAAAAAAGAGGATACAAGGGATAAAAAACTGAACTATTTTCCGAAGAAAAACGACCAAACCGAATCTTCAATGTTGGAGATGTTATGTTGGTAAAAAAATAAGTTAATAAAAATGAAGATAGATTTGAGGGTCCAGGTAAAATAGTAAAGAAACTGCATGACAGAAGTTTCTTGATTGAATTTCAGAATGGAATATCGAAAATTAGAAATGTTGAATGGATCAAACATTTTAAAATGAGGGAGATGTGAGATAACAGTAAATAATAGCTATTCTAAATATTATGTGTATGTATGTGTATGTTGAATTTGTATGACTCAAGATTATGCAATATATGTCTGAATGTCAAAGGTGTGATTTATGTATGCATGTGTGTATCTTGCTCAAGATAATTACAATGTAATAATTTCCTCCTGAGATTTAATCACTTGTTTTAGATAATAAATATTATCTCTCCAAAGTCTTCTAACACATTGTATGAAGATACATTTATTCTTTTGCCGGCATTATCATTGGTGGTTTCGTTATTTAAACTGGTAAATTGCTCTCAATTAAATTAGGTTCTGGAAATTGGTTACCATTTTCTATGGTAACATATTTTTTATATCAGACATTCAAAAGCCTCTGAATGATATTGCATTGAAAGATATTTTAACAGTCAACACCTTAATTCTGGAATGTATCACAGGAGTTTTTCAACCTGTTAATGTCGATACTAGCATGCACGGCTCGGATGTTAATATTTTTAGGTATTTTTATTATACTTTTGACAATTCTACCAATGGCAATTTACCATGCTTGCTATTTTCAATAATTTGATTCACACACTGGGATAGATAATTTTTGCCAAACATTCAGAGCCTCAGTAAATCAATTTCACAAATTGTGACAATTACACATGTAAATATATTTTGCAAATTTATACCCGTAATTTAAGAACTATCACGTGCTAAAATGAAATGGCCTTTCTCGGTCATCTACAATATTGCCAAGTTATTTCTTAAGTGATCTTCAATTGGAAATAACTATTGTTTAAGAAACCTATAAAATTTACGGGTATGGATATTGTATAAGCCGTTAGAATGTTTGAATACACGAGGTATGATATGGAAGGTATGTGCTGAAGTATTAACTGAAAACGAACGTTAGTGAGCAAGAAGAGTGACTGAATAACACTCAATTAATGTATAGTTTTTTTCAGCGGAGAAAATTGAAGAAAGTTTTCGTAAGGGCATTGCCAAAGCGAGAAGAGAAAAGATGCTCAACTGAAAATCCAAGGTCGTAAGTTAGGCGGTATGGTTCTGACCCGAAGGGTCGCACCCCAACCATGTAAAGATATTTAGTCATAATAAATTTATTTAATTGCAGCTGTATTTAATAAATGTTTTAATAATGTAATTGGTGAGATAACAAGAATTGTAAATTTTAACACAGATCAAATGGAACAAATTTAAAATTGAGCAATGGTCTTCTATAGACAACTCGTTCAACCAGAGATTCGTTCGAGAAATTATAGAAATCACATTTTCGGACGGCCACCCCCTTGAACACAGTGTAATAAACTCTTTTCTTATATTGTTTGTTTAAAACTTTGAGCATGGAACACGAGAAGTAAAAATACAAAAAATGGATCAATAAAATATTTTTATGATTTAAGTCTTAAGAATAATTAATTTAGACTGTGATAATAATTTCAATATTAAACACAGTTCCGACGTTGCCTAGCAACGGCTGCAGAGTAGTAGCAACACCTTTTTGTATATGATTGTCAAGTAATGACTATAACCAGAACCCAAAAACTCCCAATATGTTAAGGACAATGTTCCTTCTAAACCACGCACGAACAAACAAAATTTATTCTTAGTGCACACAACAATTTTTTTAACGCTTACGAATAATTTTCTTCGAAATCATTTAATTCTCATCTTTTTTGCTTCATCTCTTTTAGTTGTAGTTGTAAAACTGTAGCTTCATTCTTTTATGATTTTTATAAAATAATCTTCCAAATCTTTTCAGCCAATTTCATTGTATATACTTCATCATAAGCATCGTTGAGTTTATCGGCAGCTATAATCTTTGAGTCAGATCTTAACACAGCATCAAGAATAATGGTATCATCTGCTACAAATCCATATTTGACGGGATTTGTTTCCTTCGACGAGTAATATGATGCAACAACGTAATTGCTGTTTTACCCCTGCTGGTTCCGAGGCATTTCGTACCATGTGGTAGTTGAAACATTTTTTAACATGTCAGGTAGAATCAAACTTCCAAGAATATAGGCATTCTGGATTGAGTAAATTTTTCAGGATCTATCAGTAAATGTGATATCATATAATTGAACATTCATATTATTTTCTGCTTCGATCTATTTTCCACGATACAATTCATAGTATAAAGTTTCCAGTTAAACATTACAGCCTATGATTCATAATATATCTTAATTGGAACACCGACAAACATAACGAAATTAGATTTTTAAATTAAATAATTTAATTTTTTTCAAAAATAACACATTCCGTTTTCAAATCCTCTTTGTTTATTATAATTTTAAAGCAAAAAACCAAATAATTCACAAAAATTCGAAAACATCAAAAATTTCAATTAATTTAAGCCAAATTTTAAGTTTCCCAATAATAAAAAAATCAATTGTCAATGTGACACACACAAGAGAAACAAATTTTATGCACGCAGATGCAACACAATTGAAAACAGGATTGACCAAGTTTTATTGAATAATATATAATTTTTGTAATAAATCCATTTGCAAAATCAATATAAAATACAAAATATATAAATTTTTCTCCTATATTTTTAAATAAATAAGTAATCATCGAAATCACTTGAGAAAGGCTGTGCCGAAAATTCGTGAATACCTTAAATAAATCTGATTCATAGTCAAATTTTGTAGAAAATATTATATTACATATTTATATTTGTATTTGTATAATTACTTATATAATCGAATTGGATTAAATTACTTAAATTTAATTAAAATGTCTTATCAGTAATTTTATGAATATAGTTTTATATTAACTTATCATAAGTTTTCTGATTTCTAAGAATTGCACAAGAAAAATCTAAAAGTAAAATATAATTTTAAAAATGATAATTAGGGAATTATCGTATGACTAAATTAGCGAGTTTTAAATTTGTGTAATTGTGAAATTCATTGACTCCGTAATTTTTTAATGTTTTAAAATAAAAATTTATTTAAAATACAATAAAAACTAATAATCATGCGTGTAAAAAATTGCAAATGGATTTATTACAAAAATACTCAGTCATTTTGCGAATATTTCATAAAAATGAATCAAGAAAATTTAAAATCAATCGCTTTAGTTGATTGTGACAAAGGAAAGAATGATACAAAATCAAGTAAGTGATGTTGATATGATATTTGTAGAAAATCGTAATTTTTTGTTCTATCCCGAGAAAAACTCTGCGTGACATACATCTTAAACTCAAAAAGAACATTATGAACACGCAGAACAACCTCTTTCAATTAGATTTACGACATCTATATATAATAATGATTGATTGACTTGTTCACTAACTCCTCCGGGAATTCATCAATGATCTTGAGTTAAAAGCCAAATTAAAAGATTATTCTCGCCCAACCAACCAATTATATACATTTTATCTCCATGTGATGGATAAAATAAGAAAGATGAATTCAATATTTTGAGAATCGACCAATCAGAAAGGTTAATAACAATATTGATTAAGCTGATTGATAAATCAAATTCAATGAAATGTTTTTAGCATTTTACCGAAAACTTAAAATCAATACTTAATCAAAAAGAAATACTAATAATAAAGTTGAATACGGCTCATTGTATAGAATCTATAGACCAAGTATAAAATATTTTATTTATATTTCAATTTATTATCTATAGCATATCTAATTATATTCTGGAATATGTCAACAAAAAAGTACGCCAATACTTAAAGTGAAAACAATATAACAAATTGTCAAATGAAAATTTAACTTTTTAAGATATCTTGATAACTCTTGATAAATATCACTTTTATTACAAGCACGATTCAATTTGTGTTAGAATTCGCCGAAATACTGTAAATTCGTTTTGGTTGATAAATTATATTAACCAGTAAGATATTAATATTATATTATTCTTATTAATAAATAATTTTACTTTGGCCTGCTAAATTTAGTTCATATTAAGTTAGGCTAGCCAGAGGTTTTCTTAGAAAATCCGGGACAAAAGCAAAAATAGTTTTTCTACTCAGAATATTACTTTTTATTATTCATACTTTTCTGGAGAATGAACTTTATCAAAGAGCTCAATGTCGTTCTTGATAAAGCTGTAGAACTGGTTACAATCTAAATCACAGTTGAACTGAATAGTATGACGAGCATTAAGTGCTCCAATTTCCAATCGACTTTTCAGATCATTCCAAATCCAATTCATTAGCGAGAATATAAGCTCAACATCTGTTGATGTTCCAGAGAGAGTGTGAAAGCATATTGGACTAACTTTTCCAAGTTGGGAAGCTTAGTGAGCTCATTTCAAATTTGTGACTTTAAATGAGTAAAAGCTTTTAAGTCATTTAAAGTCAAAAATTTTAATTCAGTTAAAGGGTTCTTAAATTTCCACATGTTATCAAAATATTGTTTAAAGAAGCAAAATTTTAGAATTTTATTGTTAGTAAAATTTTGTATTTGAATTAATAAAGATTTAAGATGGTCTGACTTACTAATTTAAAGATAATTGTAGTGTAGCAATACTTTATGGTACCTTATTTCTGAAAAAAATAAAATTTGATTCACAATTTCGATCAAAATAATTATTCAGGGACAAATAGCGTCCCGGCCAGGACCCGGGACAATTGCTGAAAATCCGGGACTGTCCCGGCAAATTCCACGTAGATGGCCAACCTATATTAAGTTGATTATTATGTCATTGACTTTTCAATCATTAAAACACAAATATATTTTCCAAACAAATCACCATAAATTTCAAATGCTAGCCCAACTTGATTCAATGTTAGAAATAATGTAGATTTGTCATCATTAAAACCATCACATTCGGAACAAAGTAATAATGGTATCAACGAGAATGGTATCAAAGAAAACACATTTGTAAATAAAGTTGAAGAGCGTGAAATTTGTATCTCAGATTTAGAAATCAGTGGTTGATTTTAATAAAATTTTACAAATAAGATTCCATCTATTTTATTTATAATTTATTAAAAAAATTGTTAAGGATAGTCTAAAATGAATCGAATTGAGGAAAAATAATCAAATATGAAAGAAAATGTTATTATTGATCAATAAAATTCAACACATAAAGATTGATAATAATGAAAATTAAATTAAAACAAATTAATTAATTTAAAATAAAGGTTAGCACTAACTTATTAGTACAAATTTACAACCTAGAAGTCTGAAAAAATCAAATTTGTTTTCACGAACTCTGTGAATAATTTAAACATATATCGGGCCTTTGAAGTACTGCTAGCGGAGCAGAATTAAGGATTATTAATGTTGAATTCAAGGCTGAAGTTATCAAAAATTCCAAGCTAGCCATAGGATAGAAAAATGTTATAGCAAATTTGTTCTCTAGGTAGTGTACAGAAGAACAATGTTACCGTGACATGTAATCATAAAGACTGATAAGCAAAACTATAAAAGTAATTATATGATTGAAAAATTTATATCGAAGTGTAAATTTTAATTGTGAATTAAAAGAATTGAAACCGTAAAATTAAAGTAAAAAAACCAATCGATCTAAAATTGGTCGTTAAAAAATTAAGGTAATTAAGGTAAATGTAATTTAGTAAATTTGATAAGCAAGAATTTTAAAAATAAGTGTTTTAATAATCGTGAAGAATCAAAAAGATTTTAAAATGTAAATTGGATTTATTTGTTATTTCTTAAAATAAATAATTTAAAGTGTTGTATTGTAATCTTATTGGTAATTTTATGTAAACAAAAATTTAAAGTAAAATTTTGTTAAAATGCTAAGTTATAAAAGCGAAAATATTATACATGTTTAAGGAACTGGCTTGGAGATTTTCGCAAAATTCTAGTTGAATATGAAGACTGCATTGAAATTTGAATTGTCTAATGAAGCGTTTAAGGCCATTTGGAATTTTTTAATACTTTAAAAATCTAAGCAATACCAAAAACTTTGACAAATAATTATATGAAAACTCATGTATCTTTTGAATCTGAAGAACTCATAAATCCAGTAAATAAAACACCTTTATCTATGTTATTGAATCTTCCAAATACTCTAAGTTTAATCAAAAACATCCAAACCAATCACATTGATGATTTTAAAAGTCTTGAAATAAAATTTTTTCAAAGTTCTCGAATCAGATTATAAACCCGTTATATATGGCAAAGATAGCTCCTGCTTTGAAATTGTTGTGTGAATTCTAGAATTTACTGCAAAAACTAGGGAAAATCGATACATTGATGATGAAATCATGAAATGAATTAAATCTCTTTGGCGTGGAAAGTTTAGTACATAACCAGGGAAAACTTAAATTAGTTAATCAATTGTGTAGTTTTAATCATTAAAGTAGAGATTAGATTGTAGTTGTGCTGATTAATGCTAATATAGTATCGAGAGTTAACAATTGTAATCAAAGCATACTTATAGCCAGATCAATAATTGCTAATATCCCAATTCACAAACATCATTTAAAATAAATTGACATTAGAAGAATATTTTAATTGTAGATAATTTAAAGTGACTTCTGCAATTATTCATTCTTATTTGAAACCAAGCTGATATTATAATCTGTCTAATAAATTCATTTCTTTCCTTATTTTGTTTTCTTTAAAACACACAGAAATATTTTTTAAAATATAAAATAAGTTTATTCTATAATTATATTAGTTTTTAAACTATTTCTTTAATTTATTGTGTTTCCTAAAAGAGAAAAGTTTTTCGGTTGAATATAAAATAAGCATTATCGAACAACATTATTACAGCTTTTGTAAAGAAAGAAAATTGGATGTCAGAATGGAGGACTATGTGGAAAACAATAATAAACGAAAATATTGATTTGGGAATACGGCGTAAACATTTATGAATGGATTAGTAAACGGAGATCATACTATTAATATGCTCTTTCAATTACCCCGCGATTTGATATAACTCTTGAAGTTTTTAACCACCATCACATTGGCTAGATAGTTTTCTTAGAAGATATAAACATTCAATAAGAAAATCTACAACCTTGTTCAAAATAAAAGATGTTAAGGTTGTAAAATGAGCCACTGCATTCAAATCGATTGGGGAAAGTATTGATTTTTCTAAATATAAACTCTCTAATATGATTGCGATGGATATCCATATATTTAGGACAAGAATCACAAACTACTATTGATTACAAAGGGGTATACATTTACATTCCTTCAACTTGCATTTAACTTAATTACCAAAAAATAATTCCAATGATTGTCACAAAAGACAAAAAACATTTAATTAACAAAATTTCTGGAATTTATATTCTTGGAGAAGAGATTTTGTTTATTATTTTATTTATTATTATTTGTTTGATCGGGAAGAAGTCTGGTCCGAATCAGCATCCATTAATTTATTCAGTTCTTCATCATTGCCGATAGCAGATTGCCAATCTCGAGGAACAATACGACCTTTCTTGTTATCTCTTGCAGGATCACCAGCCAATTCAAGTAAATCAGCAGCTAAGTATTCCAAAACTGCCGACAAACAAACCGTTGCTCCAGCTCCAACACATTCAGCGAAATTTCCCTTAAGCAACTTCCTGTGAATTCTACCAACAGGAAAATAAAGACAAGCTCTTGAGCTAAGAATTCTGCTTTGGGACTTATTTATTTTTCCAGCTTTACTTTTCGTAGACATATTAAATGACTTTAATTCTTACATTGAAATCGAGGGTTTTATAGAACAAGCTCGAGAAGCCATATCTAATGCGCTCCTGAACACCTCATCATTTGACTGGAAGATAGGAATTTCGATATCATTTCTGATTCCGTTTCTGTAAGCGATGAGATTATTTTGAACGGGAAAAGAATTTTGAAACTATTTAACGCGGCACAGAATAATCCACAATATGCATAAAATAATCAACTTTCAGATAATTCAAGGTTTTCACCACAGAAATTTGAACAGTACTCAATACCAATTTCATCGCCATCATCAAAGCCGTTGAATTTCTTAATTGAACTCAATCTTTTTCCAGCTTTACCAATTGTTCTGTAGCAAAGCAAATGCACGTTCTTTGATAATTCGTCATTTAATTTATTTCGATGAATTGCATCTTGAATTCGTTTAATATCTCCAAATCTAATACAATTTCCTGTGATAGGCGTTATAATACGATCCGATTTCATAGACATCACTTAGGCAACTAACAAATTTACGAATACGTTTCTCTCTACTATTATTAATATCCGAATTAACGGATTCAATAACATTTTCATTTTCCATATTAAATAAAAGTTGAAATTTCAAAATATTCACATATCATATATTTTTTTTGTTACAAATTATTTGCATATATTATATAAACAACCACTTTTTAAATTTTCAATATAAAATTAAAGATCACATAAAAAAAATCTTTTTTTAAATAAAACCCATATTATCAGAAACCGGGGCTAAATTATTGTTTTTTATTTAATTTTAGAGAATTTTAATTGTAAGATCATCTACATTTATTTTAATTTACTTTATATGGTACATATCTATTATTGTTTCTACAATTTCAAAATATTCCACATTTTTGTAATTTTATTTTAATTAAATTAAAATTTATTAGTTTTTTTAAAAAATTTAAATACGTTCAGATACTTAATATAAAACTTAAACTTAGTCAAAGTATCAAAGTCAATATTAAAAATCACTCGATCATAGTACATTAAGGATAGACGATATTACAATATTGATAAAAAGGAACGAATTACATACCTAAAGAGTCTGCATAGGGAATTATTTGCTTCTTTAACATGATGAAAAAATTCTTTTCAATAAATGATGCCATTTCGAAATGTATTGGCACTTTTTTAGGAATTGTGGCAAGAAATTTCTCTAGTTTATTAATCTGTTCCTTCATTTGACCTGAATTAAAATGAAAGAATAGTTACAAGAATATATATTTCTGAAAAAATATCCAAAATTATTTTAATAAATTTATATGAAATTTAAAAAAACTTTCAAACCATTCTGATAGGGAAATCCATCCATCATTTGCAGTCCTCCTAACACAAATATATCTGGTTTAAAATCTAAAAGTTTATTTTGTAGGTTCTCCAATCCAGTAAGAAATGGAGTATGTTTATCACGATGGACAATGAATCTGAACTAAGGATTAGTTAGTCAATTGCATTGCTTGCATTAGATATCAACCTATTTGCACGAGGACATTTCAAGGAGCCCCAATTTTCCCCAACATCAAATTCAAGTATTATATGTCGATCTTCAGCTTCATTGCCTGTGGTAATTTCGACGGCTACACCAATTAACATATTTAGATAAGGTCGAAAGGTAAAATTAGAAAACCTGAGACATTTTTATGTAAAAATGAAATTTGATGATCGGATAACTTAGCTCCTAACAACACTATTGCACCATCAGTGGCAAGTCTATTGGCCATAACAGGAGCATTACCCCCAACAAATGTTTTCGTAATTTCCTTCAGTGATATCACTGAATTTTGTAACATTTCAAATAGTTCAGCATTATGGACATATCGCCTGAATTAAATTTTAAAATACATATTAAATTTGAAAAAATATGTAAAAACTATTATTTCAAATCAATTCGAATGATCGCCAGTCTTTTTTATTTCATTTTAAAACAATCAAGGAATATATTAAACATTAGGTGGTTTATGTAGTAAAAGAAATATGTTATATTTTACAAAAAATTTAAAATCCGTTTAGAAATATAAATGTCCCAACAATGTAATCGAAGGTATGATCGAGTTGAAACTCATTTCATATGAAAAGAGACAGTCCGAGCATTTCACATTATAATTTATTAAATAATGAACTTTAATTATTAAAGCTATTGTCTATTTTTGTAATTGTAGTATCGAATTTTCACATAAAAACTTAACACTATTAAATAAAAATTATATTAAATTAAAAATATCTATGCCAGATAACAATACAAATTAAATAAATCAGGATTTATTGAATTCAATAATTTGCGTTTCATTTATTCTAAATTAATGTCATTTAAAATATCAAATAATAACTTTTTATCTTGTAAAAACAATTTATTTTTAAATAAGAGAAATCAGGATTTTGAAATTGAATCATACAAAATAGAGCATATTTATTACATTGATCTAGACATGAATTTGATCTCCCGGTAATTTTATAAAATCAACACCAAGGAAATTTACGAATAAAATAAATATTAAATTTTATGAAATGGAAAAGAGCAGCATTAATCAGGTTAAATATGCCAAGAACTACGAGAAAAGATCTAATAACTCAAACAATTTTGATATTATTTTTAACCACGTAATTTTTTCATTACCACATTGGCCAAAATATAAGACGAGTCCAATTTTTGAGAAATAATGACAAAAATAAATTTTTAAACATCCGATTATAAGACTAATAACTTTTCGAAAGAAAAAAATTGACAAGTTTAACATTAGAACAACAAACACGTTAAAATAGCGGATTTCACATTTTCATTTCTAGAATAAAACATCAAACAAGATATATATGATTTACATGAATATTAACGAATTAAAAAAAATAATAAAACACGGGATTTTTGTTAGATTACTTAGTAGCACTGACAGGAAAATAATTACTTCTGAGCCCTTTATTAAAACAATGAGATCCATTATGGTAAAATGTATTACAGAAATAACAATTATTCAATTTTCAAATAAAAATAATCACTATCGGCATGCAAACATATGAAAGACTGCCTCAAACAAATGCAAATCGAAATAGCCACTTATCATTTAAAATTTATTAATCCTTTCTTTTTCTCATTTAATAATTCTTGACTTTTTCTTCCACCATGTTTAGTAAAATGTTTGCTCTTTTTTGGAGATAACTTAATGGATTTCTCGTGTAATGAATTTACATGCCACAAAATGCTGAAAATTATTTTATCCTTATTTTTTAGGATGAGATCATGCCTATTAATCTTGGGGATTTCGTTTATTAATTAATTTGATAAATGTATTTCAATTAATTAAAACTATATTCATGTTTATCTTTTTATTTGCAACCTCTTATTTGTTCCCCTCGAAAAATATAACTTTTTTATTTTTCACATTTTTAATAAAATTTTAACGGTTCAATTAATTTTTTGTTGAACTTTGGTTACGTACAAAATTTTCGTGCATTTAATTTTTAATTCTTCGTCACTCTACAACCCCAACATTTTTGTAAATTTTAAAATACAGCGATTTTTCAAAAATATGCATGCTCAAATATAACATGATATTTCTCTTTTAATGATATTTTAGAAAACTTTATATTATATTCGGACAAATGCGGTATATTTCTGAATCATTTTCCCAAATAATGAAAAGTATAGTGAGACAATTTTTTGATATACATGAGATGGGCATTTATACAATCAATATTTCGAGATTTTAATTTACCGAAATCAACGGTTAACACAATTTTAAAAAACAAAGATTTAATTAAAGTAGCCGATGTTGCAAAGGGAGTGAATGTTTTGACAAAACAAAAACCGCAAATAATGGGGGAGGTAGAGAAATTATTATTAATTTGGATAAATCAAAAACAGCTTTGTGGTGATAGTATTAGTGAATTGATAATACGTGAAAAAGATAACCAAATATATAAAGATTTATTTAAGCAGATCTCCGAAATCAATGACATTGATATGGGACTTTTAAGGCTAGTAGGGAATGGTTCGAAAAGTTTCGTAAAAGAAGTGGTATTCATAGTGTGGTTAGACATGGGGAAGCTTCGAGTTCAGATCTCCAAGCCACGGAAATATTTAAAAGAAGAGTTTATAGAATTTATTGCAAATGAGAGTTATGTTTTACAACAAGTTTTTGATTGTGATGAGACTGGACTTTTTTGGAAGTGAATGCCCAACAGAACCTTTGCTTGGACATAAGCCGGTGAAAGAAAGGCTAACTCTTTTACTATGTAACAATGCAAGCGGAGATTTTAAATTGAATGTGGTGTACAGGTTGTGTCTTTAATTAAATATTATGCTTCAAATTCACTTGATTGTGATGTTGTCCATAGAAGGTGTTAGACCCGTTGGAGTATATGAAACTTTTATTGATGCTTCCTATGAGTCGGATTGTTTGAGAATGCAGTCCAAATTGGGTGGTATACTCCATCTAAGGCTAAATACTTGTGTGAGTCCGATAGCAAACAAGTACCGTGAGGGAAAGTTGAAAAGAACTTTGAAGAGAGAGTTAAATAGTACGTGAAATCGCTTAGAGGTAAACGAGTGAAGCCGAAGATGTTATATGGGATTCAGTTAATTGTGAAGTTTCTTGATTTTTGCAAAATCCTTTACGGGATTAGTGAATTTTGAGCTCTTAATTTACAATTGATGCACTTTCTATATAGCAGTACTGCGACCAATAGTGTTATTTTTCTATCGTAAATTTGAAGGTGATCATTTCTTAGGAAATGGTTTTATAGCTTTTTTACATGGTTTAATAATGTATTGGTGATTGCGATTAACTAACTTTAATTAGATTAATTTTAATTGTTTGATTATGGGCTATTTATAGACTGTTTTTGAATGATTTTTGTTTTTCTTAATTGAATTGATAATCTAAAGTCTGCAGTGTATGTAGGTTACTTACTCGTCCCGTCTTGAAACACGGACCAAGGAGTTTTATATGATCGCGAGTCAAAGGGCTTTACGAAACCCCATGGCGTAATTAATGTAAAGGTTTACTTTTGTAAACTGAGATGTGACTTCGTGACAACACAGAGTGCAACATAAACCCGTCTAAAGATGCTAGCAGCTGGGCGGAGTTTGAGCGATCATGTAGAGACCCGAAAGATGGTGAACTATGCTTATGCAGATTGAAGCCAGGGGAAACTCTGGTGGAGGACCGCAGTATAGGGGCGAAAGACTAATCGAACCATCTAGTAGCTGGTTCCCTCCGAAGTTTCCGTCAGGATAGCTGAAATTTGTGATTGTAGTTTAACCTGGTAAAGCGAATGATTAGAAGTAATGGGGGACGAAATGTTCTATACCTATTCTCAAACTTTAAATGGGTTCGAAGTGTGTCTTTCTTCATTGATGATGTACCTCGAAAAAATGCTAGTATACCATTCAGAAAATCCACGAGTTTTTAAAAAGAAAAACGTGATTAAGTATACATTGCCTGTGGTTTGGAAATCAAGCACTAAAGCTTGGATGACAAAGCTTTTTTATGGATTGGTTGCGTGATATATTTGCACCTGGTGTGCGAAAATATTTGCAGGAAAATAAATTACCAATTAAGTGTCTTCTTATCATGGATAATGCACTTTCACATCCTTGTAATATTGAAGTTGATTTGATTGATGAACTTAAATTCATAAAAGTCATCTCCCCCCTAATACAACCCCTTTGATTCAGCCTATGGATCAAGAAGTTATTGTAAAGTTTAAAAAATTGTACATGAAAGAATTATTTTCAAAGTGTTTTGAAATTACCAATGATACTAACCTAACTCTAAGGGAATTTTGGAAGGAACATTTTAATATCCTTCAATGCATGAATTTTATTGATAAACCATGGATTGGTGTTACTTGTCGTACCTTGAACAAGTCATGAAGTCATGTTCGAAGTTGATGCAGGAAAGGAAATCGTGTCAATGGCCCAAAACATGGGTTTAGAAGTAAACAATATTGATGTAAAGGAGATAGTATTAGACTCAGGCGAAAATTATACCACAGAAGACCTTCAAATGCTTTTGTGCGAGAAGCAGGGTGTGTTTAAAAAGGATATGTTATTTGAGACTGAACAAGAAGAATATATCGCAAGTGCTACCATCAAAGAAATTTGCAATAAGTGGACCGAAGTATTTAAATTCGTTGAAAAGTATCATCAAAACAAATTTGATGTAAACCGAGCAATTAACATTATGAATGATAATGCAATAACATATTTTCAAGCGACTCTAAAAAGAAGAAAAATACAAACTACTCTCGATACATTTTTGACGAAAATCTCAGAAGAAAAAGAACCCAAGAATCAAAGAAAAACTACTGATGAAATTAATGTTGAAGAAAAGTACCCTTTCCAGCAATAAATTGTTTTGACCTAAATAAAACTGTTTCTTTTTAAAACTTATGATTTATAAAAATATATAACATTACGATGTTTTTTACACACTAAATTAAAAATAATTTATAGCAAAACCTTGGTTTGCGAACGCTAAAGTTTAAAAAAAATCGGTTTACGAACAAAAAATTATATATTGGAACGAATTAATTGCATATCTATACAATCTCTATTGTAATTGATGCTCCGGTTAACGAACACAATCTTGGAACGGATTAAGTTTCATAAACCGAGGTACCACTGTATTAAAATGTGTTAAGTAGTAAAATAACTTCATTAAAATAAATCTCGACAGTAGAATATATTTATTAAATTAAATATGTTGACTAAAATAATAATAATTTTTTAATGAAAATTTCTGTAAACATTTATTTGTGATAGATTTCCTCACAATTAATTAAATTTTTTCCATAACTTTAGTTATTTAGAATTAAAGAAAATAACCATAATTAAAGTTTAATCTGTTTTTTACTCTAACCAACAGAAAACCGCGACTTGAAAAAACTAAAATATTAGTTATCGTTGTTAATTTAAAATGCTCTACAAATACAAAATAAATATAAATATTTCAATAAAATAATGTTTGCTATTAAAACTAAGGAAATTCAACTATTGTCAAATTTTATAACTCCATTATTTACCAATTAAATATTCACAAAATTGAACATATTGTGCTAGATTTGAATGAATTTTAATACTATTTAAAATTAGTTTATA
Source organism: Schmidtea mediterranea (assembly GCA_022537955.1). NCBI lineage: Eukaryota > Metazoa > Platyhelminthes > Tricladida > Dugesiidae > Schmidtea > Schmidtea mediterranea. Next base: position 23,286,934 of record CM039681.1, read on the forward strand.
AAATCGATATTACCTGGAGAATTTTATATATATATATATATATATATATATATATATATATATATATATATATATATATATATATATATATATATATATATATATATATATAAATTGAAAAATTACTTTACAATTGCACTCTTAGTCTGAATTACTATATTGTAAAGTAATTTTTCAATTTCATTTATCTTCATCTTGTTTAAACTATAAATCAGTGTTTGATTTTATATTCAATGATGGATTACCTCAAATAAATCTAATGAAGACAGATCAAAGATGCAGTATAAAAAATTTACATTAATTCAACTACAGTTTTTCTATTTAAGTATGTAACAATGAAAAATGCTTATTGTGAAAAACACTACCCTAGACTTTTTAAAAAATACTTATAATAAAAAAAAATTAATAAATAACATTTGGAGCAGTGCAAAGCGAAATTAAAAATTATATATGTGACATGCAAGCAATATTTAAAAAGTTATTTAGAAGAGTGGGTTTGGAAAAGACTTTTTTACACTAATGTTAATGTTTTTGATATATTGGTGGAACATTTGAGTTGGGATCACTATCAATAAATACTAATTAATTAATTATTATTTTATTAACTTATTGATTTTTTTAAAAAAGCCTAGGTAGCATTGTCAAGTTTCAAATGAATCAAAATTACATAAAATACATTTATATAACAATTATCTATACAATTGGTAGGTGTACTAATTACCAGTGCTAATTGGATTTGTTGTGTAAGAATATTTGAAATTAACTGAAAAGGTTCTAAAATTTACAGATAATGAGTAGTATTAGAAATTTATCTAGGTATTGTTTATCAAGATATCTTTATCAAAAACTCAACCGATTTATTAACACTTTTCAATGAAATAGTAAAAGTGTTGATAAATTGGTTGAGTTGTTGATAAAGAATGGGTTTTCGAAATCATTTTAATAATTGATGATAAGAGACTGTGTTTGAGAAGTAGTTTAATTTGACAAATGAATTTGAATTGGGCGTTTATCTAAATAATAGCAAAAATGTTTATAAGAATAATGAGCCTAAATTTGTGTTAGTATTGCCGTACTTGGAAAGTTTTACAAATTATAAGAGGAAGTTAAGTAAACAGATGGGAAATTTAGAATATAAGATCGTTTCTAAATCGTGTAAGGTACGCAATATGTTTATTAATAAATCAAAAACTCCGGTTGGATTGTGTTCTGATATCGTTTATCAATTTACATGTAATGGGTGTAATGCCACATACATTGGAGAGACTTCCCGTCATCTCTGTACTCGAGTTCTAGAGCATTGTCGTTTGAAGGGTTTGACCAATATTAGTGAGCACAATAGAGGCTGTAAAAGTGAAATAGGAATGTCTGATTTTAGAATTTTGTTGAAAAGTTTTAATAATTATTGGGAACGCGTGATATGTGAAGCAGTGTTGATAAGGTCATTGGATCCAAGGATTAATGTGCAAAGTGCTGTGACTACGAATGTTTTTAAGTAGTTTGAGTATGTTAAATTGTGATAAATTGGTATTTTTATTGTTTAAAAAAATTTTTAATTATAATATTATTTGTATTGTCAAATAAAATGATTTAATATAAAAATTATATTCTGCAAGAATTCTAGATATTTCTCAGCGCTGATGGATCCACCATCGTGAAGAAGTTCGAAATACGTGAGTGATTTTGCATAGTAACTTTGCATTCCGCCTAGCTATAATTGAATGATCACCTGTGCCATCGACCCAAACACGATTACATTGTTTTGGAGGTACTTTTCGAAGGTAAATCCATTTTTCAACGATCGTAATAATCTTTTCCTTAGCCCTTCTTGCTGAAAAAACATTCAACATTTCTTGACAGCAAGTGACTCTGATTCTCTTGTTATTATCAGTCCAAATGTTAAGAACCTATCTGCTGCAAAGTGACTTCATTCCAAGTTCTTGTTTCAATATACGGCGAACACTATTTTCTTCAATGTCAGTGACCCTTGAAATGGCTAGACAGCTTAAGTGACAATCTTCTTCAATCATTTCACGCACAATTATAACATTCTCTTCTATAGTGCTCACTGTTCTCCTAAAAATTCTTTGGTAATCTGCTGTACTCTATGAAGACTGACGATGTTATCTGTTTCACAACTTTAGACAAGAAAGTGATGGATTACGCTGTAGCCGAAAAGTTATTTCGTGTTAAAGCTGTAACGAAGAAATTTATGTCGCATTGCTTTGTCTTCATTTTTCAGGTTAAATCATATAACTAACTTTAATCTATTTATTTAAATTTAAATCTTGAAATTTCCAGTGTTGTTAATGAGCTACCTTAGAAAATTTACCTAAAAATAAATTTTAAATTTGATCTTCAGATATTTTCTTACTGATAAAAACGAATTTTTTTAATTATTTTTAAATCTTTATTATAATTAAAATAAAAGTTTTATATTTATATAAAAAATTTAAAAATTAGTGTAAAGGTATTTAAATATTTAATTAAAAAAATAGTTGGTTTAAAATATATAAATTAATCCATACTATTTTAGTTGGTTTTTGTGCCTGATAATGACAGTTAAACTGTCGGAATATATCGATACAACAAGTGTTTGAATGGCGATGTCTTTTAATAAAATCGTTGTCAAACTTAATTATAAATATAGTAAATGTAATATAGTATTAGTAAATATAGATAAGACTATTTTTATAGATAATGTTATACCAGAATTGTATGACCAGAACAAGCATAATGAAAGAAAAAAGGCTTTAATTTACATCCATCGATCATGGAGGTTATGGATATGGTAATAAATAAACAATAGTAAGTCGTAAAAAATTAAAAACAGTAGTGAAAATAAATATTATATTAAAAAGAACAATCAACTTAAACAAATAAGTTATAGTATTAAATATATATACTACTGTTTAATAATAAATTCAAAATGAGCATATTTAACTTTCGTTTCTTAATATTCCCTCATACTTCATTCTATCGCACTTTGTAATCCAACGTAAATTTTTAAAAAATATATATAGCATTTTACATAAAATGTTGATATGAAGGTTAAAATATAAGGTCTGGTAAAAATTTCAATAAAATAATTTTTCAAAAATATAAGTCTTAAAAAGCTTACTCTGCGGCTGCTCCTTCTATAAAAAACTGAGAAAACTGTTGATTAATATCATCAAGGCTATTTAATTCTTGTTCTTGGTTACTTTTAAATACAACTGAATCTGGACCAGACATGTTAAGATGAGTAAAACAAGCTATTGCTCGACTAAAATAATCGGTACAACCACCAAAGCCAATTGCGATCCTTGGAGATCGATGTCTTTGGATTTTTTCATTTATAAATTCAATATTTTTCATAGATTTGATGACATTCGTTAATTCATATTTAAAATATGTATTAATATAAAATTTTATTAAAATTCCCAATAAAATCATTGAAATTGTTATAAAGTAAAAATATTTAGAATTTCTTGTCTGACCCATAGATTTGTAGTTTCTAAAATTAAAAAATGATTTTATTAATTTTTTAAGTTCAAATTTTAAAATATTTCTAATTTTTATTGAACCATTATAACAATGGCAAATATTTCAAAGAACATGATAAATCCTCAATCTTCAAACAAAATAATATGTGTACAGTGTAGATTAAGATATTATTAGCATTTAATTTTTATTTTAAAGTTAAAAATTGCAAAAGTCTAAGAAAATGTTTCTTTTTACATATGCTTCTATTCAAAGTAATCCACATTTGTGATGTATTACTGAATTGAAGATTTAAACTATAACATGATTACCATGACAACAGCATACAAAAAGATTTAATACCGCTAGAACACACTGCTAGCAATATTGAGAATGTGACATGAGAAGAAGGATGTCTACAAAGGATTTAAAACTGTATGTTGGTATACGGGTGAAATTCAATTGATTTTATCTAATATAAATTAAGTTAATTAAACTCAATTAATCTAATTTCTTTTTAGGGTCCTAACATTTCTCACCCATAGCTCAACAATTTTACTTTCACCGCTGTGCCCATCGGAAAACCATGTTGGTACTATCCATATCGACCGAAAGCTCCACAAGCAGGTGAGCGCAATCTCAAGCGCTACTTGTTGCAGAGCCTTCACTGCCAAGTCCTAAACTTGCGTTAGAAAGTCTTACACCGCATCATACTTTAACATACTTCCTGATCTTTATTTCTTTATATATCCTTACTGTCTCGTCGTTTACTCGATTTATCTTATATTTAAGCCTGCTGTCATGAAGCTATCCTCAAATATCAGGCAAAGGTACATCATAACCTATTCATATTAATTATCCGGCAAATATATTTTTCATTTCGTAAACCCAATATAATTTATTTCAATTTAACTTGCTACTGTCGTGGGTATGAGAAAATTCAATTTAATTACATAAATTTAATGATAAACCTTTTTTCAAATAAACCTTTCGTTTTCTGAGAAGACTTAGTGATATAGTTCAATTTCTTAACAGTTGAAATTTATATATTTTAGACTTTAATTTTCTAAATTAATTTATAAGGTGGGGGCAACATTTCCTTTTCCTAAATCCAATTTATAATCTCACAATGGAGCAATGAAACCTATCTAATAATTTTAAATTCATTATAACTACCATTATTATATAAAATTAGATCAGACATGTTTAAAAAATCATGCATCAATCTTGTACCTTCAATGCCATCATGATTTAACGCAACTTTGTCCAGTAATCACATAGGTTCAACTAATTCAAAACACAAGTAAAATCAATAATTAACAAATATTTAAGATTTATTTAACTAAAACAAGTAAAGGTTTTTACGACAAATAAATTGAACAACACTATCAAATACTATTACAGTCACAAAAATCACCATTCTATTGAAGGGAATCAATAAATGAGGTTCAGAAGCAATCTGGTTTTATTTTTTAGTGTGTACAAGCTTGTAGTTCGAGCCAACCTTTCATCATTCCTTACATCGGTATCTACGGAGAAATATCGATGCTGCGGTATCCGTTCGAGTCCCCGAAGAAATATATTGAGAGCCATCACATTGGTTGTTTCGATTTCCTGACGTTCTTCAATGGTCAATAGTAATTTAGTGGTAAAAACACCGCTAGATTCTTTATATTCACCCGAAAGTTTAGGGCCATCTCTTCGTTTCCGGTTGAAATAATCAGCGGAGCTTTGCTAAAGTTTGCCGCATTTACTGAGGTTCCATTATTAGGTACTTGGTTTGTGGAGGGATTCAGTAGACTGGTAATATTTTCTAGGAGCATGGCATTTTCAGCCCATGGCTTTTCTAGTCTACTGTGATTCTTAATGTGTTTCGGCATTGGGTTTGTCTTCGGAATTTATCTTGTATTTGTTTTTTATCACTGGGTAGATAATATGGCGGAATTATGCCAACCCGTTGTGCAGCACCGTTGAGCCATGCTCTCGGTGATTATTTCATCCTGGAATCTTAACAGCCTATGGACTTTTTGATTTAGTTCCCGAACCTGTTCTGGAGAGAACGAGGTTCCCGTTATCTTGTTGTATTTTTAACGACGTTTCCGATACTTAGCTTCTAACGATGCAATGAGAGTGGGATTTGTTGCTGCGGCTAACTGATTGAAGAGTTTAAGAAATTTTTGTTGATTAGAATATCCCAAAAAAATTTAATTTATTAAAAATTCCATAAATACATAACTAAAAACGATATAAATATAAATAAAACACGATAAAGCAAATTAAACTAAAAAAATTCCCAAAATTAGAGAAAAATATTAAAAATTAAGTTGAGCTGGAAAATTGAATCAGAATTGAATCTGAAAATCATTTTCATTTCATCTATAATCAAAATCTTTTCCGAGAAATTGTACCCAGTCTCTCTAAGTCTTAGAGTCTAAGAGGTCAGTAAGAGCAGAATACTTTACTTAATAATTGAACTATTTGTTAAATTGTTAAAATCTTTTTTGTAATAAAAACTTTTTTTCTTTTTATTTTTCTATTGTTAGTTTGTATGTCAGTTTTTATGCAAATAAATTATTTTGTGATATATGTCTATTAATATAATTGCGGGGTTAGTGGGTTTCTTGACCTTAACCCCATTACATACAAAATATTGTCAATGCCCGCCAATGGTTACCCGTTGCTAAGCAACGTTGGAACTGTAATCCATTGGTCACTCGTGATTTTACGAGTGCCAACTGGACTACTCGGTGTGATCATTTTAGCCGATGTATAGAATTGATTTTAGGTCGAATTTTCGGGAGATGAGCGAAAGAGAACCAGCCAAAAGACTAGTTCTCGATCTTCCCACCGCCCCTATAAACGAATATAATATTTACGTTCGAGGCCGTCGTTACGCACGACGGAACTCTCACGGGCACACACTATAGGCGGAGGAACCGCACTTACACTGTGTGACTAGTTATATTTGAGTTTAATGACTTGCATATTGTGTGGCTGTGGGCCAGAAAAATTTCGACAAGTTAACAAAATTCTCTTTCTGAATACATATATTCTTCAAATAACTACATCATTTTTTATTCATCAGTTCGGTTCATACATTCAAATTCAAGACAAAAGATCCCCACACATACGATCAAGTAGAGCTTACATATAAGTTGCTTGATTTTGTGATGTGGAAACAATTGCCGAGAGTTGCTTCTTTGAATTATAAATTTCTAACGAAGAGAAATTTGTTCACTGAGTGAAAAATATGGTTAAAATTCTGTTAAAATGGATTGGTATATATACCTATTCTGTGACCCTAACCTTGCGTGTTAATTTTCATGCGATAAAACAAAATTTGAACTTGATATTATTTGTCTAATTTATTTCTAATTTTTATTATTTTCTCGATTTATTTGACAATTTATTCATTAACTTTTTATTTTAATCATTTCTGACTAAAATTATTTTATTTTTATTCAGTTTATTCATTAACTCTTTTCTTTTTCCGTAAATTGTCAATTTTCGGTCAAATCTTTTGTTATTATGCTTTTTTTATGTCAGTTCGTGTAGATCTTGGTGCATTTGTTAATATTTTAATTTACTTTTATGTTTTTCCATTTTATATTTTTAATTATGTGTTTTCTCGCATTTTGAGGTGGTTATTTGATGTTTATGGGTCCGATTTTGAATGTGCATGTTGTGTTTGAGTGCTGTTTCCAATTCATTTAAACAAAACCTTGTATTAGCCCAACATAATAATGAATACGATCACTTACTTATGAAGGGAGGTTGCTTTATTTCTTATTTCCTCGCAAGAAGGTTATTTTAGAATCAAGGACATGAATTCGAATTATATTTTTCTGTTCATAATTTTTGATTTTTCTTGTGGGTTTGAAGGCTCACATGAATTCAAGAAAGTAAATTTATTATTGAATAACCTTGGATGGTGTTTTTACAAAAGAATATGGCAACCATGAGTTCGATGAACTGTAAGATATATAAATAGAATCGTCCATACATCTTCTCCGGAGATTCAATTGCTTGACCTCCATGAAATTGCTTTTTAATTATGCAACACCAAGTGAATGATATGTAGAGTTTAACACCAAAAAGAAGAAAGATATAAATAAACACTGATGAATATTAGATAGGAAAAAAATTCTAATTGAGAAAATAGATGGAGATCAATATGAAAATATTCTTAGGATAGAACATGATAATTTAAAAAGAATGTGAATGTGTAACCAATGGAATTCAAACACGGGATAAAAGAAAATGTAAAAAAAATCAGTTCTTTATTGAAAGTTTTCGAACGAATTACTACATTTGTATAATTAACGACTTCTATATTCTAAGTTGTGAAAAACTCAAATTCAGAAATTATATGAAATGAAAATAACACTAAGTTTGTTCGTATTAACTCTCCACAAACGGATCATAGGTAAAATGAGTTGATTTGTTTTTATTTACTTTTGTATAAACTAATAATAGTAACATGAATTTTGAATTAATTAGAGTAATAATTATTAACTTGCTTAAAATAAATATAGAAAAGTAACCAAAACAAATCCAGCTTGAAAAATCTAAATGTTTTTCAATATAATAATTACTTTGCACAAGGGCTTTTTTATTATTCACTTATCTGAAATAATACATAATAATAATAATAATAATAATAATAATAATAATAATAATAATAATAATAATAATAATAATAATAATAATAATAATAATAATAATAATAATAATAATAATAATTAAAAATAAGCTTTTTAAGTATTGCCCTAATGGTGTAAATGATTATAGAGAAGTAACCAAACAAATCCAGCTTGAATAATCTAAATGGTTTTCAATTTAATAATTACTTTTCACAAGGGCTTTTTTACTATTCACTTATCTGAAATAATACATAATAATAATAATAATAATAATAATAATAATAATAATAATAATAATAATAATAATAATAATAATAATAATAATAATAATAATAATAATAATAATAATAATAATAATAATAATTAAAAATAAGCTTTTTAAGTATTGTCCTAATGGTGTAAATGATTATAGAGAAGTAACCAAAACAAATCCAGCTTGAATAATCTAAATGGTTTTCAATTTAATAATTACTTTTCACAAGGGCTTTTTTACTATTCACTTATCTGAAATAATACATAATACATAATACGTAATAATAATAATAATAATAAAAATAATAATAATAATAATAATAATAATAATAATAATAATAATAATAATAATAATTAAAAATATGATTTTTAAGTATTGTCCTAATGGTGTAAAATTCGTAAAAATTACGTAAGAACTATTTAGAATTCCTATAAACAAACTAACAAAAATATTAATATCCTCTTTAATTTTCAACCGAAAGAAATTAACGTATTTGTGCAACATTTTGTGATTATCGACAAATAAAAAATCATATTCCTAAGAGATTTCCTGAAAATCTTTCTGATAAATCTCTGTACAAAAGTCATTGATTTGGAAAGATAACCTAATTTCAACGCATTATCTGTTTATTAAAGGTCAATGACGAGCGAGGATTCCTCATTAGAATCGGTTCGGAAAGAAAACCAGTCAAATGAGCTCGACCAGTTTGATTGGATTAATTTCAGAGCAATAGCCTACCGAATCTCACCAGGGGCAAGTGGTAGTGTAAGTCAGTGCTAAACGATCCGCCAGATAATGCAGAGAGTTGAAAAGTTTGTCGGTTATGGATAATTGGATATCTGTTGACGGCAGCAAAGTGTGAATTCTCTCACCAATACAAATTTTCAATCAAATAATCACATTGCACTGGCCATTGGGTTTTGTGTTTAGCTGGGATTCAATTCTTAAATTATTCTAATCACACTCACAGAGAATGTGGAAAGAAAATCAAATACATATCTCAGTGATTCTTTAAATTAGTCTGGTTGATTTAACGCCAATTGTAGCAGCTGCCAGCCCATGATTTTTCCTCTCTAAGGAACTCCTAGTATCCGCTGACACTGAATTAATAATTTGAGAAACTGTTTATTGAGGCTAATTATTTGAAATTGAATCAAGCCCTGTTTGGATACCCCGAGCAAGTTCAGCCAAACAACCAAAAGTAATAAAATTTATAATGTTGACGTTTTGAAGAAATCGCTAATTTGTATAAATTGACAATCCATGAGGAAAATTTTTAGTACGCTTCAAATAGCAATCTCACAACAATGGAGTCGATCAAAGACGATCAAGGTAAGTTATTTCAGGAAATATTTGTAACAAAATAGGTCTTTGATAAAAATTTATAAATAAAAAGTCTATTTGATGATATTTCTTTTATTAAGATTCATCACCTCACAACCTTCTAATATCCTTATCCAAAAAACTTTGCTCTACAGGTGGGATAGCTATTTATTTTATATTTATAATTTAGAAAATTTTAAGGAACTGGGCAAATTCAACTGTGGCAATTCTTGTTAGAGCTCTTGTCAGATTATAGTTACTGTTATCTTATATCTTGGGAAAGTACCAATGGAAGTTTTAAGATAATGGATCCGGAAGGTTTAGCTAAAAAGTGGGGAGAACGTAAAAGCAAGCCCAATATGAATTATGATAAACTAAGTCGTGCTTTGAGATATTATTATGACAAAAATATCTTGACGAAAGTAAATTTATTTTTATTATTATTATTATTATTATTATTATTATTATTATTATTATTATTATTATTATTATTATTATTATTATTATTATTATTATTATAATTATTATTATTATTATTATTATTATAATTATTATTATTATTATTATTATTATTATTATTATTATTATTATTATTATTATTATTATTATTATTATTATTATTATAATTATTATTATTATTATTATTATTATTATTATTATTATTATGAATTTTTATTTTTACTTTTTAATGGAAGTTTTTATAGGTACATGGAAAGCGATACGCGTATAAATTTGATTTTATTGGTTTGTTACAAAATTTGCAGCATTCATCTACAAGCTGTACCTTAATTACGGATCAATTAGAGAGTACAGCAAACGCATTTGCGGCAATGACTGCAGCATTGAGAGCAGTTTCCTCTTCGGCTACACCTAAATATTTTAATTGGTTAACTGGATTCACTGGAGTTCTCCCTTTAGGGCAAGAAGAAAGAATTCGTTATAAAGAAAACATTCCAATTAAAGAAAAGAAGCATTGTTTGTCGGATTCGGAAATCGATCTTGTTTATAATATGTCATTCAATTCTAAATCAAATATCGATTGGCACAAATATTTCCAAATGACACATTCCTCTTTCAGGCATTGCCATTGGAGTTGGTTAGATGCTCATCATCGGACCAGTCTCATTAAAGTACCAGTAATTTCAGGTTTGGAAATCTGTCATTTTAAAAGTTGTTTTTTTTGTAGAATAAAGCGGCAGACAATTGTCTACCAAACAATACACAAGATCATTTGGGATCTTTGGGCTGGTTGCCTCAGTGTTGCATTGAAAACAATCACCTGTCGAATGGGAATTTTCAACAACACAAATTTAACGATTTACTATTCGATCAAACGGCGCAAATTTGCGGACAAATTCGATAAAAAATTTGATATTCTTTTTGACCGATTGATTTTTTTAAATGATTCGAAATTGAAAACAAAATATTTCACTTTTAATTTTTGATTAATTATTATGATTTTGAAGAGTAAAATAGAAATAGGAATTTTAGGTCATGTTTGGTTTATTTTAGATGAGCACAACATTGATCCTCTGACTCATTGGAAACCCATACATGTTAAGGACAGGGTTGCCATATTTCGAAAACATCATGCCGGGAGCAACGAAAAATTTTAAATTCAAAATGTTAAGTGATGCCAATTGCTGGGAAAACCTAATTTAGAAAACGGTAGCAGAAATCGAGGGCTTTTGCTATACATATCGGGAGTCTGGAAATATACTTTTTTAACGAGAGACTCCCGACGAAATCGGGAGGTCTGACAACCCTGGTTAAGGGTCATGTTAAATAAAACCGTTTAGCTTTTTAAGCACTGAAGACAATTGTCTTTTTATTTTTTACACTTTTGTAAGAGCTTATATGATTCTTTAATCTTTTAGTAACGAATCTTTTTTTGGATATTATTGCCTATATTTGAGAAGTCATTTGGAGCATGAAATCTCACATTATGAGTTTTTACACATATAAATTTTTTTTTAATATTCTTTCATTGACAAGTTCTTAGTCGATTATAGGTAAAAAAAAAAGAATAAAAGAATAAAACAAAAAGCTATAAGATTTGTTTAAAATTGAGTAATTGTGAAGTTTAATTTTTTGTTTATTTTTTATTTAGAAATAATTGTACAGAAGTAATAATTAAAACAATATATTCAAGATTTACTAGGATATTAATAATACAAGCGTTTAATAATTTGTGGAATATTTACATTTCCAAAGTACATTGACTATTTTTAAAGAGAAAATCTTTACCATCAATAGCCATAAACATTAAAAATATTGTAAACATTTTAAAAACCAGAAAACTTATGATGTTGAATGATTCCTTAGAACTATTTGAATCTTTTTTTAAAATCAAACTGGAGTATATAAAAAACTGGACAGTGTAGAGAAATTTATATGATTTCGACACTTACATAGACAGGGACAAACGAAACAGAAACTGTGAACCTACGCTATAATTATAGTTGTGAGGTAAATTTTATCATAAGTCGATGCAGAATTTTTTGCGAAATGAAGATTTACTAAATTTTGCAATGTAAATGAGTTTATTCTTTGTTTACCAGTAACTAAAACATACTTAGAAGAACTCAGAATTTGGCCGGTTATCAATGAAAGCAATGCCAAATTTAAAACAAAATTATAACACGTATTAGTATAAAACATTGATTACTTGGTAGCAGCATAAATTAAAATATCAGATAAGTATTAAAATAAACCCTTGCTGCAAAGTAACAAAAGTAAAAATTTTCAATTATTTAACATAATTATTAGTTTGCAGCAAGGGCTTATTTTATTACTTAATTATATGATTTAGCACGTATTATAATGATTCGCATGGCATAATATTGAAACACCAAAATGTGCAGTATCAGACTAAAAAATACAATAATTTTTATGCAATAAAATTTTTTGAAAGTTATTTTACATTTACTATAACAAACCACTCTGGCAGGGCCGCCGCCAGCTTATTCATCGCCCTAGGCAAAACTTATTAAAACGCCCCCTTTCACAAAAATTATTAAAAAAATAAATATATATAAGAAAACAATAAATTTAAAGTCACATATTAATTGAGAACTATTTATTCGCTATGTATTTTTTACTAAACGCTATGTATTTTATAAACACTTTCTATGTAGATATATACACAGTATCAGTAGACTAAAACACTTCTATGTTAATTAATTAATTCTAGATATTTAATACATTCGCTAAGTAATTAATTAAAAACTATGTAAAATAAATAAATTCCAAGTCAAGAAAACAAGTTATAAGTAAAATAAAAAAAACGATATGTCAATTAATAAAATCCATCAATAAATCTTAATGTTTTCTAAGATATTCTTAGATCTTATTCTTTTCGACAATTATTACAAACTTTCAATAAATCGGTATGTTTTTCTACATAAAGTCTTTATTTATTATAAACAATATTAAAACAAATACTGAACTTATAATGGCTAATAATTTTGCAGAATTTGAAGATTATCAGTCTGATCTTGAGTTTGATGTTGAAGTTACAAGTTTAAAGAAACCACGAGCCAAAAAAGTGTCCAAAGTTTGGACGCATGAAAAAGTATTTAAAAGTGCTGAAGAAGCAAAAAATGCAATTAAAGAAGAGAAGATATGGAGTTACTCTTATTCCAACAAAACTGAAGAAGGTAAAAATGTTTACTATCGATGCAATCAAGTTAAATTTAAAGGCAAGCAATGTGATTCTGCATTACATTTACTTTACGACTCAAGATCAGATGAAGTTATTCTTTTTAGGGCAGAAGCTGAGCATAAGCATCAAGAAAACATGGAGACAAAAAAAAGCGACTGAGTTTTTAGACTATATGAATATGATGTGGCTTACGACACACAATACTTGGTATGAAGGATACATGCCCTTCACGCCAAGTACTAACAATAACCTAGAGTCAAATAATCGAGTTCTTAAAGACGAAAAAACTATTAGAGAGCGCACGCCATTATCTAGATTTAGCAAACAAGCTTTAGATATTGTTAAAAAGTGGTCACTAGCATATCCTTGAAGTCTGAAGGAGTTTATTACAAAACAATCAATCGACACAGCATTATGGACACAGTCTTATCAATGGGCTAAAGAAAGCAAAGCAATTCTTTCGGTGCCCCAAGAACAGTCGACAAACTACTATGTTTCAGCTAGTGACGCAACTATAACTCAAGAAGACATTGACAAAGTTGAAAAAATGCGCTGGACAACATTCAATCAATTTACGAAGCGAGCTTTTACTGTCTGGCGCATTATTTTACCAAACGATAAAGCCAATTGGGCAGACGGTCAGTGCAATTGTCCAGCATTTAAAAAAAAATTTATTTGCAAGCATGTTGTCGGCATTTCAATCAGACTTAAATATTGCAAAGTACCGGCAGTAGCTAAGAATACTTCTATTGGAAGTAAACTACCAAGAGGAAGACCAACTAAAGCTAAAAAAAGCCTTATTAAAACAATAATTTCAAATATTTTTATAATAGTTTTTGTGAAATAGTCTTTGTATTTTTATGGATTTTTTTATTGTGTCACTTTTTGTTTATTCTTATGAATTTTTCATTGTTTTACTTAGTTTTTGTATTTTTTTACTTATAAAAATTAAAAATATTACCTATAATAAAATAATTAAATACCTAATGAATTCTATTTTTTTACTTATATAATTAATATAATACTTAGCATTTTATAAATATTTACTTAGAAAAAAAGACATAAGGGCACTAATAAAATACATAGTGTTTAGTAAAAAATACATAGCGAATAAATAGGAGCCATATTAATTTATTATCAATTACATAAACGTTACAAAATTAAAATTTAATTTTTCTTGCCTTCTTCCTCGCAAAAGTTTCTACTTATTCCTTCAATCCCAGTGTCGAAGCGTAATCACATTCTTTCGATTGTTGCTAAGTCCACAAGTCTGCTTTGCGACATAGTTGAACGCAAGTAACTTTTAATTTATTTCAATTTTGAAAAACTGCGTTCTCCACTAGCCACGGACACCGGAAGTGTTGTACTATATAGAAGAGCACATCTGATGGTGACATAGGCTTTGGAAACCTTTGAGCTACTACTTGAAGCTCATTACAAAGATAATAGGCATCAATATCTTTATTATCTTTATGCGTCAAAGACGTTGCTAAATGTTTGCAGTCAGTAAGTACATCCGCAGATGTCTTTTTGTTGATATTGGATATATCATAAAGAAAGCCAAATAAAATATCATGTTGTTCTAATTGTTGGAACCTTTCTTCGATAGACTGTATAGACTTGTCCAAAATAGTGTAGTAGAATTCTACTTTGAATTTATGTTTAGGATCTTGTGATGCCTCGTCTAGAGCTTCATATTCAAACTGCCTTTTATGTCTCCTTCTACATTCATCGGTCTCAAATTTCGCTTCTGTTTCTAATTCCTTTGCAATCTCGACAGCATCAATTAAGATTTGTTCAAAACCATTATCACTCCTACATTTTAAGAGGTAATTTTTAGTCACTTGAAGTTATTTTGTAGCTGAATTTATAGCTGAATCCTCTTTTTGTAGTATTTTGCTTGTAACATTCACTTCATTAAGAATGTTGTACCATGTGACAAGGGATACCATAAACTTGAATGTACAAATTGCATCAGCAAGAGTCTTTGCATCCGTTCGGGAAGTATTACTAGATAAATTATTTAGTTTTGGATAATCAAAAATCTCCATTAAAGCATCATATATTGCACCAAGCTGATACCTTATTGGCTTCAAAGCATCAATCCTACTTTCCTATCTTGTTTCGCTCAATGGTTTAACTGTTAAATTCACGATATGGCTAGTAAACACATTCCAATGTTGAGTCGATGCAGAGAAGTAATTATAAATCTGTTGAACTAAACTGAAGAAATTAGTCGCTTCTAGGCAACATTTAGAGGCATCATTGACAACTAAATTTAAAGAATGTGCATTGCAGGGAATAAAAAAGACTCGTGGGTTTATGTTTAGAATTCTGTTTTGTACACTTTATTCTTTTCATTTCACATTACTTCCATTATCATACCCTTGCCAATGGAGATTTTCAATTTGTAATTCCATTTTCTCAAGCTTTTCAATCAAAGTTTCTGTTATGAATGCCCCAGTAGTTTCTTCTAATGAAACAAATCCTAGAAAATGTTCTCTTATTATTACTTCAGGCTCGAATATCTCACTATCTAACGGTTTGATAATATCAACAAAACGTATAATAATAGTAATCTGTTCAATATGACTAACGTCTGGTGTGCAATCCAAAATAATTTAGTAATATTTTGCCGATTTCACAAGTGACAAAATTTTCTTTTTAATAGCTCCTACTAGGATCTGCATAAGTTCATTTTGAATATCGTTTCCCAGATAATTTACCACAATGTCTTGATTTTTGACTATGCTCAAATGTTTGTTCATTACAGGGTCAAAGAGGGCTAGATATTCTACAAACTTTACCGTTGTTGTTATTGTACAACCTTTCATTTGTTCCACGAAATGCTACATTTTGAGTGGCAAGTACTCTGATCAAAGCGATGAAACGTTCCAAAATTTGCCTCTAATATTGTTCTTCTTTGATATTCTGCTGGTTAATATTATCAACTGTATTTTTCTTTGGATATACGCACATCAAGTTATTTTCAAGTCTGAAAGTTTTCTAAATGAAAAGTATTCCTTTCATGTGAAGATAGAATTGCTCCAATATTTTTCCAGTTTTTTGATCCTGATTTTTCTCTGATTGACGAGCTGTTTTTGTTAAATAACTTGCAGCAAAAACAAAAAACCGCATCTTTTATAGTTGAATATATCAATCATGAACGGTATACTTCTTCACCATTGGCTAGTTTTCTCTTATAGTGAATTGGAGAAAACCTTCGAATTTTGGAATCTTTGGGAAAATTATATGAATAATTTGATGTGGTGGACTTTGTCAGGCCAGTTTCCTGGGTCATTGTAATCTGCATAATTAATCGTGGCACTGGTACTGGATTTAATTTCATGTGAGCATTCACTTTGCATCATAATATCAAACTCTGAAACACCTTCTCTTTTATTTTCTTCTTTTTTTGAAATACCTTCATCCTCGTGATCTGACATATTATTTTGTACGTCTGATTGTCCTACACATCTATCCAAGTCCCTGGTGGCGGAAACATCAAGATTTGATTTGGAAAACTTTAACAGTCGACCACTTTCCTTTTCACACTCTTGAGCTCTGATAGTTTTGCGCTTACGATTTTGAAATCCCGGTGGCTTTTTTGATGACATTTTAAAAATACTGTTGGACGTATGGGACATCTATTTATAACCTTAGCTCTTGTCCTGCTGGTGCGGATCGTCACCTTCAATTTTTAGGGAAACCTTCCCAACACGTCGCACAATTTGGAATAACCATTGCGTACCCATGAACGAGATCATGTTGGTACTGTACGCAATAGCCGAATGCCATTCGAGCATGTGAGTGCCATTACTAGTGCTACTCCTCGAAGGACCTTCGCTTTCCCGGTTATTTGCTGCCGATGGAAGGACTTACGCATTTTACCTACTAGCTTATCTATATACCCTTTTGTATTTATGTTAGCTAAGTCGAGAGAACCATAGAAATCATTTACATCATTCAACCCTTTTACCAAACCTTATCTGATGAATTACCGTCAACTATTACCGTTACTTCATCTCTTTTAACCCCAAACTTAATTACTCCTAACCCAAAGAAAAAGAGAAAAAGAAAAATAATTTATATTGCAATACTACACATTCAGGACCATATCCACAACACACTAGGCGGAATGATAGTTCACAAGGATTAGAGACGGAGATAGGCTGCGATAATTCACATTGCACACAATCTTCATCGGCGTCTATGTCGGTAGGAAAACGCCTTCGCTTTCCCGGCCGGTATGGTGGGGGGTTGACATTTTAACTACCCTCAATGCGAGTGGAGGGTCCTGCGATTTCAGATTGGGAAGAGATTCGGGGTACGTCGCCTGTGAGGACAGCTATGTCTTCGAAATCCAATCCCAAGTGATCTAGAGCTTGGGCAACTCTGGGGAAGTCTAAATCTTCATCCACCAGGTTTATGTGGATTGAGTGAGCTGGCGATGGAAAAATTATGGTAGGAGCGCAAAGTACCTCCGGATCGAGCCCCGGAATCTCAAATTCCTGGTATGGGGGCGGAAGATCATCAATCCGGTACAGAACTTCGAGTGGCTCCGTTTCCGGAAGGATTTCCACTTCCCTGCGACGACGGTCGCGACGGCGTCGATTTCGATTAGGCCGCCGACGGGCCGGGTTGATACTTGGCTCCGCCACTAGAGCTTGGGGCGGTTCAATCTGTGGGGGAACTGAGGTTGGGGAAATTGGATTGGGCTCGGCCATCGGTAGATGGTGGTCTGGTATAATATCCAAATGACGAGCTCGGACGCTCCCTGGGATGCGGGGTCGAAGCTCGACATCCGTAAATGCTTGACGGAGTGCTGTAGCCTGTTCTTTGATTAATAGTCGCTGGCTACGCGACTCCGTGACTCCGTGACTAATTCATCCCGAGCCCGAGTCAATTTCGTTATCTTCTGATGTAGGCCCCTGGTAGTTTCTGGAGAGGACCAAGTGCCTTTTACCCGCTCATATTTAGACCGAAGCAAATTGTATTTTTTCTCCAGTTCCTCAAACCTTTGCCTGAGTGCGATTACCGACGGAGAAAGTCGGGGGATCCGTGAGAGGTCATTTAAAGAAGAACCGGTTTCGGAATTCATATTCTAAAAAGGAAGAGAGGAAATTCATGAAATGGTAATTGACTGAGAGATAATGTGGGAGCAATGTCTAATTGACGGGGGGTAGCAGAATTATAGGCAATTGTTTGGGCGACAGTGTCCTTACTCCGGGAAGCATAACGTTAACAGCAGATATGGGTTAAATCGGTTAGATAGTTACGACAGTTAGGGGGATTAAACATCCTATCGGATTTATCGTTACTATTTAAGTTCATCTACCTAATGCTGTATGAGTTAATTTGCCTAATTCCTATTATATTGACAATTATATTAAAGGGGCTTTCGTCATAGTACTTATACAATTTGAGTCATTACCGTTTAGGGAAGTTTCGGGTTTTTGAATAGTTAATTGATTTCTAAATTAATATGACTACCCGTGATTACTTATAAAACCAGAGTTTCTATAATTAATTAGGCTATTATATTACTACATATCTTCTTAATTATCGATAACTAGGTTATCGTAAATGATTACCTGATAATATTATTCAATTTTACTAATAATTATCAACGCGTTAGGGTGGCTACAGATAATGAAAATTTTATTATCATTACTCTTACTAATAACTACCGACAAATTGAACTCATTATAAATTATAAAATGATAATATTATTATTATGAATAACAGTTACCTATAAGTTAGAAATTATTATAATTACTTAATTCCTGACGTTGCTTTCGACGCCAGTAATTACAAGGATAAAATTTCGTCATAAATGCGTTTACAAATAGAAATGTATGTATATTACAATCATCATTTATTAATGGAATGTAGATTACATCATTATTAGACTTACTAAAATTGAGTTATTCCGCGTACTATTAGATCCAAATTGGGTGAGAATGTCCTAGTGTGCTGAGAATTTGATTTGAAATGATAATGAATGCATAAATTTGGAGTATCTGCGTTGCTATTATGTGATTGATGGTGAGAGCAGCGGTTACAAATCGATAATCCGCATTAGCAATGCATGTGGCGATAGTAGTGAGAAAAATCGCGGTGGTATTTATGTGTGCCAGTGAACTTAAATTAGGGTTTCCAAAAATCCCGGGATTTGGAAAATTCGGGATCCCGGGATACCGGGATTTTTATTTTTTCAAAATAAATTTTTATATTTTTTCTAAATTTATATACTAAATATTTTTTTATTATATCAAAACTAAAGATTTTACATAAATTATTGTAAATTAAGCTTATTTAAACATCTACCTTTCGATTTTCTTTAAAAAATAATATCGTAAAAATACTAAAGCGTTCGGCATTCTTGTTGACATTCGATTTCGAATTTTCGAGCAAATGAATCCAGATATGGAAAAAATTCGTTCAGAAGCTGTTAATGTTGATTTTATTGCCAATAAAGATTCATATAACTTTTCCAAATTTGCAGATTTAGCACCAGAACATTCATATTGTGACATCTCATTTTTTATAGAAACTTTATTTAAAACTTTCTTTGCATTCAAAACATTGTTAATTGATTCCTGTAGCTTATTTTCTCTCTGCATAATTTTGTCAGGTTGTGCTTCGTCTTCTGAGCCTGAGCCCGAGCTTGAGGTTTCTTTTTCTTTATTGTTTAAAGAAAACTTTTGGTGTAATTGTTCGGCAAATGATTTAACTTCTTCTTTGCTTGAATACTCCAAGAACTTATTTCTTTTTGCATATGTACCATTGTGAAGGAAATATAACAAAGACACAACCTTTTTGTTTCGTCTTGCTAAAAGTTTGTCTTTCAATTCTGAGACGAGCTCTGCAGCAAGCGGATGTGGATTTTCATTCAGGGTCTCAAATAAGTATGCAATCGAACCTTCAGAAGTTAACAAGTTACTGTTGTTTTTACTTAGCTCATTAATTACTTCAGCAGCAGGTGCAAGTATTTGACTAATTACTGTCAGAATACTGAAATGTTCTTTGGGTAAAATTTTTCGTCCAATTTCTATTAGCGTATCATTGATGGGTTTCTCAAGCTTTATGAATCGTACAACCATTTGATCTGTAGATTTCCACCTTGTTTTACAATCCAAAATTAGGTTTAAGTTTTTGCCTTCTTGTTCCAATACATATTTTCAACAGAAGATTCGTAATCCCAAAAAAAAACAGGAACAAAATCCCGGGATGCCAATCAATTTTTTCCGGGATCCCGGGATTGAAAAAAGGCTATATTCCCGGGATCCCGTTTTGAAAACCCTAACTTAAATCATCGATTGCCAAGATTCTTACAGTAGCCATCTAGTGATTTGATTGGTCCATGAGGTTTTCAGAACTCACACTGAGTGAGAAAATCATGTGAGATCCTATCGTGGCGATATTTATTCGTAGGAAAAGCCTGTTAGTCTAATTACTCTAACCGCCTATCTATAAGTAGGGCTGATTCTATGTCGGGAATAATTGGGTTTGCGAACACGGTGGATTTATATTCAGCCACAACACTTCTCGAGGGTTCTATTAATTTCAAAAAAATTAGAGAAAATGGTTCTATGGTGACCGATTTCTTCTGGGAATTACGTTTTCTAAGTGCTAATGACGACAAATTCTAGGTAGGAAATCTCTTGACATTGCGTTCACTCGGATCAATTGCGTCTATTCGATCATGTCATTTATGTAATGGGCTTATCTCTTTGCCGCTCATGTGAAGTATCTATGCTTAATTCCGATGGGTTCAGATGTAGAGTTCAACCGATTCGTGGAGAAAATTCCGATATGCATGCCGGTATCATGGGACTCATTCGGAGAATTTTCAGCTATTGTCTACAGGCATATTATGGCGTTACAGATCTTATTTTCAATTTGGAGAACTATAACTATTGGGTTTGTGTATATTGTGGTACTATTGAACGAATAAATTTGCAAGCACTTTTGTTATTTGTCCTTAATTTTCTATGTAAACGTTCAAGTATTTAATCTTTTGCATCTACTCCTGCTGCCCAGTATTAGTTTACTAATTTGTTCGAGATTGAAAAGCGTTTTCCTAGATCATCTCATGATCTTCCCTAATATCCCCTTAACTGAATGGCGCCCTTCCCGTGATTTTATTTCTACTCGCTCCGGCCACTTTTCAGCAGTCGCTTCGAGTTGTACAACGATGCCCTGCATGGAGGTCCTGTGCATATTGCCAGACCCTACTGCGGACTACCGAGGCGTCCACGAGGCATGACCCGTGAGCTCAACTAGGGGTCTTAACCCACCAGCCGGCACGAGATCTGTCCCATGAACTTCTATTTAAATGCTTTTAATATATGATTTTACGGGGCTCGAACATGTATATACATATATGCATAAAATAATAGTTAAAGAAAACATTAAAGCGAAAACATTATGAACATCAAACATTTTAATTTCGTAAAATGATTACATTAACATATTAAAACTGTTAAACAACAAAAACTCCTTACTTTCAGTAAATTCGAATGATTTTCAATAAGATTACAATTAGTAAGTAGTAAAAGTATAAGTTAAAAATAATGAAATTTGCCACTGTATATATACAATTTTTGTGCATGTGTGCGACCAATGAGCAATTTTTCACCACATTTAGGGCGTTTTAATTATTTTATTAGTTTTAAACTATTTTTATTATTTTTTGTGTATTTTTCTCTATTTTTTGATATATATTTTATATTATAGTTGGATTTTATTTTTTATTACTATTTTCTTATAATATTATTTTTAGCCCTCAATTTTGTTTTCTGGTCGCCGCTTCTGCCTATGTTTTTTCTAAACCTTATTTTGCAAGGTTTTGGCAGTTTATTTTATTTTTCGTATGTTTCTGTATGCGGCTGTATGCTTTTATGATTTTATTTAATTATTTGTTTTTATTTAATTTTTGGTATATTTTTAATTTGTTTTAATTAATATGTTTTTTATTGATTTTTAGTATCTTCTTGTGGTTCGTTCTTCTGTTCAGTGACTTATTTCATTATTCTTTAGTTTTGTTTTAATTTTTATACAATTTTGTTTAAATTGTGGCTCTGAGCCTAACAATACTAATGTACCACTATAAATAATATTTAATTATTTTAATACAACAAAGTAATATTTGCTATTAAACTTACCACCAAAGAAGTACAATGTTCGAAATTAAAAGATTTATATTAAATACAATAATTATCTTATTATATTACCCTGTGTCTATAGTTTATATAATATAATCAAAATTATTAATTATTAGTTTTTTTTAATAATGGAAAATACACATTTTGTCGCCCCTCTCTGGATAGCGCCCTAGTGACTCTGGGAAATATTTTCAGCCTAATTCTCCCTGAGACAAAATTAAATTTAATTATTTACCCATAATACAATTTAAATCAGGATATAAAATATTTAATTAGGCTACTGATAATTAACAGTAGTTATCATTTTAAAGAATTTGCAACATAAAACTTGCATTTACGATAATTGATTTATAATTAAAATTATCTAAATAATTTTACTAAAATGTAGGTTTTTTTATTAATTAACTATATAATATTGAAATTTTGTAATAGATTATATAATATTAACTTACAATTATTAAGTTTTTATATTGCGTCAACATTGTGTTATTACTATGTTGTGAAAAAAGGTCCCGGGCAGTTTTGGATTACAATTTCAACATATAGAATGACAATGAAAGCAAACATGATTAACCAACCGTTTTATTCGTTAAAGTCGTGTAAAAAGAGTTTATTAACTTATAACTTCCATGTATGCAAAGTGCTTTGTAAATTCACTTGCTGCTGCTGCCCGGGAACTTTTTACACTACCTAATAGATGTTGTTGCATCTTTAACCATAAAACATTTATTTGTCTAAAGCAGCAGTGACATCAAACGGTGAGTGGCTTTGGCACCATGAAATCTTCTATAGCGGTGCACAGTGATTTCAATAATACCATTGCTAAAAATAAGTTTCCTACAACCAAGTATTGAAATAATTACACTATGAATCAACATTTTGTACATTGTTTCATATTTCTTTTTCTAACATCAATTTTTTCAGTAAAATATAAAGGAATATGAAATCAATATACTGATAAAACAAACCCCGGGCAAGCTGGAGATGTATAAAAATTATTTTTCAAGACTTATTTTACACAAATAGCAAATGTTTAAACAAAATACATAAACTAATTATTTACAATTTCCATTGTACATAAAACACTTTATCAAATACATTCATGCAAAGCGCATTTATCAGAAAAGAGCGAAGCGCTCTCCATGGATACAAGAGAAATGCCGATAAAAGAAACGCTAATTCTCCTAGGTTTCTTTTCAAAAAAATGCGGCATTTGCAAAGAACAAAGTGGAGAAATAAATTCACTAGAAACCGAATCAAAGTTCTGTACAAATGTAACGAGAGAATAAATTGATCTGAGATTTGTTTTAAACTTCAATTCTTTGTAATATACATTGACGAGTCATTACAAATGACTAACTAAAGGAAATCTCGTGTTTCATTTGACGAGTCTCAATTTTTCTTGATAGATGTTTTAGATTTTCCATGCTTAATTTCGTTTCGATGTGTAATTAATTTTCTAATGACATATTTCGGTTTTTATCCTTCAATTTTTGACAGGTTACAAGTAGCCCTGGATTCTGTGGAATTACAATTATCAAATAATAATTGCCATTTCCACAAGTTTATCGTTACGTTTTTGCGGTTGAATTATTTCTCGTTCTGAGGGAATTTTATCAGATGATTATTAGACGATAATAATTACAAAATGTGAAAAAAACTTTTACATTACCTTTTTTTGTTTTTCGATATTAATTTAGATTTCAAAATTAACAGTTTAATATAATTTATTAATTTATTACAATACCACAAAGTAATGAGAATTTTTTACGATTTTTATGTTTAAAAATTTACAAATGTTACTTTGAAATATTTTAAATTAAATACTAATATTAACTAAATTAACTGAAAGATAAATTTGTTATAATTTTATTATTATATGATATTTTTTGGTACGATTGATTTATATGTAAGTAATGGAAAAATATGTAAGTCAAAAATGAAAAATATGTAAGTCAAATATTAAATTTTAAAATTATAATAATAATAGAATTTTAAGCTCATATAAGGACAACAAATTTAAAAAAATATAAACTTATATTATACAATAATTTAATATATTTTAGATATTAATTTTTAATATATTTTAATATTAATTTGAATTTGAATAATCTTTAAAAGTGTTATACTATAAAAATCATTTGCCCATGTTTCATCTACTTTTTGAAAGGATTAAGCTAAATTTAACAATTCAACCCGAAGAAATTATAAGATTTCTTCAATGTGTTTCAAAAAAATGTGATCTGTGATCTATGCAATAAGCAAATGTCATTTATTTCTGTTAATTCACTAGTTGATAAATTTGCATTCCAACAAGGAGTTTTATAACCATGCCATTTGACATAGTGTTGTTTATATTCAAATTCAAATTTAAAATACAATTCAAATTCCAATTCAAATTCAAATTTAAAACCCTATGATCACGATACAAAGTCGAGGTAACCTTCGAACAAAAATATATCTATGTCGGTTGTATTGCCTATTAACAAGAGTTGTGCATTTGGAAATGTCATATGATTTGGACATAGATAGTTTTTTACATACATATGGGGTACTGCTCCTGATGATAAAATTGGTTTTCCATCCTACAAGGAGGTCTATGCAGCGTTATTAGCTATTGCAGGAAATGCGGAGGTAACAGAGAAGAAAATATCTTAACAGTAGGTTGTTAACTATTATTGGCGATGGTCCGGAGAAGTATGAGACCAGGGCATAAGATAGTTATCGATGAAGAAGTTAGCTTAAATACCATGATGATAAAAAGACGTTTGATAAAGATAAAAGATGTAAACGAAAAAAATTGTTCTCGGATGAAGGAAGCCTGAGATTTGGTATGGTTATATTAACATGGATTATGAAATTAACGATGGAAACTTAGTAGGGTAGCATAAGATATTTCTGAAAAACATTGGCATGTGAGGGTAATAAAGATTATGTGCAAGAGAAGATGCTAACTCCAATAACCAAAGTTTGTCCGCTGGAATTAAACAAGGAATCAAAAAAGGGAGTAATATACTATGAGCGGTTATAAGGTAATTTGAAGCAAATATCATATCATGCAATCGCAATTTTAAATTTCTTTTTAAATTGTCGTATTTCAGTCAAACAATACCATTCTAAGATTAATTATTTAAGGGTACTTTGGGCTTTTTTATTGTTGAAAGAAGGAAAGGTGGTGTCGGATTTCGAACAAAAAGTTGGATTTCTATCAAGCAACAATTGTTTTAGGCTAGTTTTGCATGAAAAATCCAATTCCGGTGTCAATATCTATGAATTAATAGTTACTTATATGCTTACTGGGTTTAGATGTATCAAAGGGTCTGGATCAAATTTCGAACAAAAGTCAGTTATTAGTCATAAAACCTCACTTTTAGGCTAATTGTGTATGAAAAAGTCAACTGTAGTGTCATTTTTATGAATCAAGAGACAATGATACGCCGATGGTGGTTTGACTAGGGCGGAGTTTTAAAAAAAAATTAAAGTGTCAAAAATTAAAGTAAGGTTACTATGAATTTAATTGGTCGAAATAATGTGCGAAATAAGGATCAATAAGGTATAAAAATATAATATTAATAATAATAATTATTATTATTATTATTAATTACGAAATTCAGAATTATTTAATAATTGAAACATTTTTCAACAATATACTTATTACTTCGAGCAAGGGCTTATTTTGTTATTCACTTATCTGATATAAAACCATTTTAACATCCCGAAAAATTACATCAAACACATAATATACATAATTGACAATCAATCATTTAAATACATTCAAAATACATGTAGACTGAGCATTTTGAATATTAATTGCAGTATTTAAAGATATTATCAACAACGCCTCACAAGTTATTCGTTCTCAATAATTATTCAGATTTTTTGCAATTATCTTGAAATCAGACATATTATTTATTCAAGAATTATGCTTCTACGATTCCATTATCCAAAAGATTGTTGAGGAAATTTATGTCAATTAAAAGAATTGAACTAGTCATGATTTTTCTAGAAACATGTATAGAAGAGGGAATGATTCCTTCTTTCATTCTCAAGATGAAATTATCTACTTACGGAAGATATTCAATCAATACACCGTAAAACTTACAGAGAACGTTTGAAGTACAGAAGAAGTAAGAAACGGTTAATGGATGACGAATTAAAAGTAATTAGATTGCCTTTTGTCAGGTAAATTGGTAATTGTTCAATATTGTATTACATGGTGTGTAAGTGTTTTTATTTTAAAATTAAAGAATAAATATGATAGTCATATTAAGAAATTAAATAATTTAAGGCGATTGCTTGGAATTTGGAAAATTTGATGGTAAGAATACTGTATTAAATATGAGTAAAATAGTGTTGTAAACGTGGAGGAAAGGGTGTTGAAATATGGTCCTAATCATGGAATAAAAATCAGAATTTTACCTCTGATTGCTTTTCATTTTGCAATGACATTTAGAATGTTTTATTATTGACTATAAATCAATAATGATATCGATATTTTATTGATATTCATAAATATACCTAAAGTTTAATTGTTGCTAAAAGATCCTATGAATTCATTGAATAAGAAATAATGATAATAGAAACTCTAAAGTATATTGATGCCTTTATTATAGTGTCCTATTTTATGTCATTTTTTAAAAGGATACACCTACTTTAATAATAAAGTTTAGTAGTGGGATACCGGCCCTCTAGCTCAGAGGCCATCTAACTCACATACCCCCCCCCCGGCAAAATTTTTTTTTGCGCTAAGTTTAAAAGTACAAATTTTTTAGAACAAAGACAATGACTCATTCAAGGTCATTGGATGACTCATCATATTTTCCAAGGTCATTTAAACAAAAACCATGACTCATTCAAGGTCATTGGATGACTCATCATATTTTTCAAGGTCATTGAAAAGTAGGTCAAGGTCATTCAAGGTCATTCAAATTTTTTTAAAAAATTTTTTCTATGTTTAAAAGTACACGATTTCCTATGTCACCGCTGGACCAGAAAAGATAGAATATTTTTCGAAATTTTTTCAAAATTTTTTCTATGTTGAAAAGTACAAATTTTTTCAAGGTCATTTAAAAGTAGGTCAAGGTCATTCAAGGTCAAGGTCATGGAATTTTTAAACATTTTTTAATTATAATATATCTACTTATAAAATAAGTAGTAAATATTTGTAAATTATTTTATTATTATTATTATTATTATTATTATTATTATTATTACTATTATTATTATTATTATTAATATTATTATTATTATTATTATTATTATTATTATTATTATTATTATTATTATTATTAGTATTATTACTATTATTATTATTATATATTGAAAACCGAGATATATACAATAAATTTATTATAAAGAGACAATTCTACTATAGTAGTATTGTCGAAGAGCTTTATTCAAAGCCCATTCCACATACTTCCGATATCGGGAAGCGCAGCAATGACATCCATCACCACAAGGGTATTCGGGTTCCATATCTTTTGACAAATTGTTTTGTTCGATATCCCATAGGAACTCATCTATTACAGTAAATATCCATATTGATGTATGATTGAATATCAAGTCTGGAATTATTGATGCTGGCTTATCCATGATTCCATGTATTTCTGGATAATAGAATTCCAGACGTTCTTTAATAACTTTAAAATAATCATCTAAAAAGCAAGTAATAATAATAATAGTAATAATAAATTACCATAATGTTTAATTTCATTCATAGCTTGAACTGCACTCGGTATAACCATTTTAATGATAAAAAATGAAATAACAATTACTTTTATACTAATTTAGAGACACACACACACGCACACAAATCTTTAGCTATAAACAATAAATATTATCTTATAATGTTTTGAAAAATGATTAAAGAAATTTTAATAATATTATTAGTTTTTAATATGGTCAACTCCATTGTTGTAACCGTTCAAGGTAAAAATTCAACAAGATGTGTATGTCCTGATACTGCTGTATTGATGGATATTTTGTATATGATAGATAGGCCTAGATATTTGAAAACTCCAGTCAAAAGATTATCTGAAAGAATGAGTAATTTAGAATTCCGATTTGAACGTAAATATGAGACTTTAAAAAGAGCTAAAAACGAATTGTATGATGATATTATATATTTAAATAAGACCATTGGTATTATCAAAAATGAATTAAGAAAATCAGTATTAGAATTGAAAGAAAATCGTAAACTTAATGAAAAAATGATGAATCAAGTTCAATATAGTATAAAATTTTATTCTAATAAAACAACTGATCAGTTCAATCGTATAATGAAATTACAACAACCAGTTAACAGTGGTGGCAACAACTTGAAAGAAGTTAACAGTGCCAACAAATCATCATTGCCATTTCCATTATATATTTTTACATATTTTCTTAGTATTACATGATTCTGATTGGTCGAATATAGGATAAATAAGCTTACACTTTCATATATTTTTATAAAATGCCAGAAACTAAATTTTTTATAACTTTGTTGAATGAGCTGGTCTCTAATAATAGAGAAGAAGATGAAATCATTAAAAACATGAAATTTATGGTAAACCGTACCGAGAAAATCGTTGAAAACATCCCATTCGATTATGAAAAAGTTCTCAATTTGCCACCATTGGAGAGAAAGAATGCATTCCAATCAATATTTAGTTACATGTTCGATGAAAATAATAAATGGATGCGAATAATAGTAGGATTAATGTACATGAAACACATGATATTAAAATCTGGATCCGACTATGAAAATTATTTCCAATGGTCTATAGAGGTATATTACTTTATATTGTTATTAATTTATCATTATTTAGGTAATAGAAACAAAAATTGATCCGTGGGTAGAATCAAACGGTGGATGGACAGCTATTATTCAAGTTGCCGCAGAAGCCAAACGCTCTGATATTTATATCGAGAATTGCAAATTTTTATTAAAACTATTCACTGGAGTATCTGTTTTATATTTATGTAACAAGGTTTATCATAGATTTTAATAAATATTTCTTTGTTATTTTTATTAATAAAAACTATATTTTAAAGATTTATTGATTATTACATGTACATTGTTCATCACCACAAGATTCTATCATAATATTTTCTATAACATGATCAATACAATTCTTAAATTCGGTAGGCTCATCTTTTTCGGTAGCTTCTTCAACATTAATAATTTCTTCAGAATCATTAATAATTTCAGTATCTCCATCATTAACAATTTCATCACTCTGACATCCAGAATCACTCTGACATTCAGAGTCGCAATCCGATTATTTACTCAATGCTTCAACTAGAGTCAACATATCTCTAATTTTTACACCGGTTATTTCTTCAAGTTTATCAAACAAAAAGTTTATTAAATATTCTAAACCAAAATTAATTAATTATTTATATTTTATATTTTACCTTTTTCAGACATCATTTTAACACTATTTTAAAACTAATTATAATTTTGTTTATAGAATAACAAAGAAACATTAATACATTTATTAAACACTAAACACTAAAATAACTGTGAAAGTCTAGCAGTAACAATTTTCCAGATTGGAGAAAGCACATCGTTTTGATCTGCTTTATATCCTTGGATTGTTATTGTTATATACCAGTTTTCCTGTTCTTTGAATCCAATTTCTGTAAATGCATCATAATATCTGGTATATTGACTCGTGAAGAAAGCATTTTCATTGCATTTTAAATTGGAATTGATCTTTTTGAACGTATTATCTATATCCTTGATATCTAACATTGATAGAGTGCCAGCGAGAGATTGAAATTGAGTCTTATTGAGTTTGACTGGAGTAGATAGATATGTCACCGCTAGACCATGTCACCGCTGGACCACATACCCCTCCCCCCACCCCCCCGGGAAAAATTTTTTTTTTCGCGCTAAGTCCAAAAGTACATTTTTTTTTTTTTTTTTTTTTCAAAATTTTTTCTATGTTGAAAAGTACATCTATTTTCAAGGTCATTCAAAAATTTTTTCAAAAATTTTTCTATGTTTAAAAGTACACGATTTCCTATGTCACCGCTGGACCAAAAAAGATAGAATATTTTTCGAAATTTTTTCAAAAATTTTTCTATGTTTAAAAGTACACGATTTCCTATGTCACCGCTGGACCAAAAAAGATAGAATATTTTTCGAAATTTTTTCAAAAATTTTTCTATGTTTAAAAGTACACGATTTCCTATGTCACCGCTGGACCAAAAAAGATAGAATATTTTTCGAAATTTTTTCAAAATTTTTTCTATGTTGAAAAGTACAAATTTTTTCAAGGTCATTTAAAAGTAGGTCAAGGTCATTCAAAAATTTATTTATTTATTTTTTTTTTTTCAAAATTTTTTCTATGTTGAAAAGTACATATATTTTCAAGGTCATTCAAAAATTTTTTCAAAAATTTTTCTATGTTTAAAAGTACACGATTTCCTATGTCACCGCTGGACCAAAAAAGATAGAATATTTTTCGAAATTTTTTCAAAATTTTTTCTATGTTGAAAAGTACAAATTTTTTCAAGGTCATTTAAAAGTAGGTCAAGGTCATTCAAATTTTTTTTTTTTTTTTTTTTTTTTTTTCAAAATTTTTTCTATGTTTAAAAGTACACGATTTCCTATGTCACCGCTGGACCAAAAAAGATAGAATATTTTTCGAAATTTTTTCAAAAATTTTTCTATGTTTAAAAGTACACGATTTCCTATGTCACCGCTGGACCAAAAAAGATAGAATATTTTTCGAAATTTTTTCAAAAATTTTTCTATGTTTAAAAGTACACGATTTCCTATGTCACCGCTGGACCAAAAAAGATAGAATATTTTTCGAAATTTTTTCAAAATTTTTTCTATGTTGAAAAGTACAAATTTTTTCAAGGTCATTTAAAAGTAGGTCAAGGTCATTCAAAAATTTATTTATTTATTTTTTTTTTTTCAAAATTTTTTCTATGTTGAAAAGTACATATATTTTCAAGGTCATTCAAAAATTTTTTCAAAAATTTTTCTATGTTTAAAAGTACACGATTTCCTATGTCACCGCTGGACCAAAAAAGATAGAATATTTTTCGAAATTTTTTCAAAATTTTTTCTATGTTGAAAAGTACAAATTTTTTCAAGGTCATTTAAAAGTAGGTCAAGGTCATTCAAATTTTTTTTTTTTTTTTTTTTTCTTTTTTCAAAAATTTTTCTATGTTTAAAAGTACACGATTTCCTATGTCACCGCTGGACCAAAAAAGATAGAATATTTTTCGAAATTTTTTCAAAAATTTTTCTATGTTTAAAAGTACACGATTTCCTATGTCACCGCTGGACCAAAAAAGATAGAATATTTTTCGAAATTTTTTCAAAAATTTTTCTATGTTTAAAAGTACACGATTTCCTATGTCACCGCTGGACCAAAAAAGATAGAATATTTTTCGAAATTTTTTCAAAATTTTTTCTATGTTGAAAAGTACAAATTTTTTCAAGGTCATTTAAAAGTAGGTCAAGGTCATTCAAAAATTTATTTATTTATTTTTTTTTTTTCAAAATTTTTTCTATGTTGAAAAGTACATATATTTTCAAGGTCATTCAAAAATTTTTTCAAAAATTTTTCTATGTTTAAAAGTACACGATTTCCTATGTCACCGCTGGACCAAAAAAGATAGAATATTTTTCGAAATTTTTTCAAAATTTTTTCTATGTTGAAAAGTACAAATTTTTTCAAGGTCATTTAAAAGTAGGTCAAGGTCATTCAAATTTTTTTTTTTTTTTTTTTTTTTTTTTCAAAAATTTTTCTATGTTTAAAAGTACACGATTTCCTATGTCACCGCTGGACCAAAAAAGATAGAATATTTTTCGAAATTTTTTCAAAATTTTTTCTATGTTTAAAAGTACACGATTTCCTATGTCACCGCTAGACCAAAAAAGATAGAATATTTTTCGAAATTTTTTCAAAATTTTTTCTATGTTGAAAAGTACAAATATTTTTTCAAGGTCATGGATTTTTTAATCATTTTTTAATTATAATATATCTACTTACTTTTATAAGTAGTATATATTTTGTAAATTTAATTTTATTATTATTTTTTAAAATACTATTATTTTTAAAAATATTATTATTTTTATTATTGTACTACTTACTTTTATAAGTAGTATATTTATATATTTTTTAATTATTATTTTTATTATTATTATTACTATTATTATTATTATTTTTATAAATATTACTATTATTATTATTTTTATTATTGTATTACTTACTTTTATAAGTAGTATATATATATATATTTTAATTATTATTTTTATTATTATTACTATTATTATTATTATTATTATTATTATTATTATTATTATTATTATTACTATTATTAATAAAAACTATATACAAATAAAACACATTATTATTTTTATTACTATTATTACTCTTATTAATAAAAAACAAATAAAACACATTATTATTAATATTACTATTATTATTATTACTATTATTAATAAAAACAAATTATTACCAAAATAAAACTAACAACAAAATAAAACTATTATTACCAACAAAATACATTATTACTAAATTAATACTAATAAAATTATTATTAACAATAAAAAACAAACAAATAAAACATATTATTATCAACAAACAAAGACCAAATTGTTAATATTATTATCAATAAATCAAGTTTTCTCGATGCATTTTTCTCTCTCGATTTTTTCATAAAATAAAAATTATTAATTATAAAATAAATAAAAACTCTAAATAAATTGTTAACACAAATTAATAACTAATAAATCGTAAAATACATTTTATTTGAAAAAATTAATCAGATAAAAGTATATCATCGATGTCTCTACTGAAATATGAGCAGGAGCTGACATAACTTGGACTGTGAGTTCCTTGATAGCTTGGAGATACTTGATCAATGACATCAAATCCTAAATAGTGCCCAAATGCGAGACTGGTATTTTTCCCCACCCAATTACGCTTATCGTCGTTATTGGTAAGCGCAATTTTATTATTTTTAAAAGTGAATAATTGGTGGTTCCGCGTCCCTATCCTAGTTTGAGGCACCGTAAATATAGTGTCATTTTCAAAACAGTCTAAATATGACTGGTGATCAATCTCTGTCCCCAACAACTTCACCCCCTTAGCTCTCATCGAATCTTTTGTACCTAAAAGACTATAGCACTTGGGTCTTAAGAAAACCCACTCCTTATACCCGAGACCTTTACTTTCATCTTTAAATTTTCCGATAACGGAATCTAATTTCCTCGAGTATAAGGGATGTGCTGGGTCGTAATTCGATGTATCTAGAAGGCTGTCTCTTATCATTGCCGGCAAAAGAGTGTCTAGCCTACAGTTCTTAACCTCAAGGAAAAACGAATCCGTGTCGCGGCAACAATATTTATTTCACAATTAAATTCATCGCGATATTTCGCTAGCTCTTTGTATTGTAATTCGTACATTCTAAGTTTAGACAGGTCTAGAACTGTTTGTCCGATATAACTAGGCCTGTCTAAACATATCGAATCCTTATTCAGATGAGTAGCAATCAGATTATCATCAATTATGATAGATTTTCTGAAAGTCGGTTTTGAGGCATATACAATCATCTTTTCATCAGAATTGCATAGCCTCAAATTCATCCGTTTTTTAAGGTTTTCGACTGACTTTCCGTACAAACTATTATTATAAAGTTTAAACAAGTCCCTATATAGCTCGCTAGTACTTTGAGCTCTTAATTTTGTGTTTTTGTCTATGTATGCATGAAATATAGGTGCTTGCTTGAATTTAATTGCGCGATGAACTTTAACAACATTCACACCGAGAGAAAGATAAAGCCTGAGAAGTCGCCAATGAAGAACATGGTTCTTTTTTGGCCAATGCGTGAGCATCAACTTCTCAACTTTAGAATTCGGTGGACACATCTTTTCCGGCCCAATCGGAAAATCATTCAAAAAATTATGTAAATAATCAGGGATATCAATATCAACTTCCATAGTATATCCATATGGAAGGATTTCAATATCCGCAACATTCATACACTCATTCAATACATCATCCAAACCATCATACACCCAAACAAAATCAGCGTACGGAAGATATTGGCTAAGTGCCCAACCATACAAATTATTTATATCTATATACAAGAGTTCTGTATCCTCAGAACTTGCGACATAATGTTTGTTAACAAATGTTAACCCACCCGTATTCCTCCCTCATAGAAATTAAACATTTCCATGTCCTGCAAAAGTTCTATGGGTTCCTGTAATGTCATGAGAGCTGACGCCCATGACATACCAGGAATTCCATAAAAATTAAGAGGTTCTAGAGTATTATAAGCAATTGCTTTTGCGCGAAATTGCTGAAAATAATCTGCAAGAAGGAATACGTCTAATTTTAAGTAGGTTAGCATGTAATCTAGCATTGTCTCGCAATTTTGCTGTGTCCAAATTTGTTGGGCTGTAGCATATTCATCAGCAGATACAGAACCCCAAATAGGAGGCAATTCAGTCGTCGATTCAAGAACCTCAAGAGATTTCGCAAAGTCATAAGGGAAAATAGCCTTGGCTCTAACAATTGCACCATCAAAAACAGAATCAGTTAAAGGCAAATCAGTAAGTGTCTTAACCGCTTTTGCTAAAGATGAATTAATAAATTGCATGCTGTCTATAAAACGAACAGGCAATTTATTAATGTATGCGATGAGGGAGATAAATTTTTCAGTAGTGGTCGGAATAATATTTAATTCCCAAGAAGAAAAATTATTTAGACCATACTTTAAAATATGATGGAGATCATATCCCCTCAAATTATGGAAAACCACAGGTAATTGTTTCTGGATTCGTCGAGAAACATTACACTTCATACAAGCAGCCCCTAAATACTTACCTGAGAAATGACAATGATCCTTAACTTTATCCTAATAAATTTTTTACACAGATAACATGTGCGACAATCCTTGAACTCTCGGTCCTCCTTGAAAGATAGTGGTCCTATAGGTTTTTGACAATGAACCTCATAATATGGCAAGACAATCAAAAGAGCGATTTCATCAATCTTTTTTAAAAACGCCAAAACGCAATCATCGCCAATAAAATTAAAATATTGTTTAGTGTTTGTGTAGTTGTTAATTAATAATAGACCTGCTGCTATCGGCATATGTATTTGATGATGCCTTATATCCAGTGGTAAAATTGACTCAAAATCCGCATAAATTACGAATGGCGGGGTAATGGATTTTGCGAAATTTGTAAATTTTAAATATTTATTTTTAGGCAAAGTATAAAGGGTAGTGCCTGTTTGATTTTTACTGCACAAGGCAACGTGGGCGTCAAATGCAGGTTTTAATCTAAAGCCGTTAAGACAATGGGGACACCAATGAACAGAGATTTGCACATTGCAAGATGTAGTTGCATGGCAGTTCATTAATTTATTTAAATCAAAAACAGCTGTATAGTGATAATTATCACCGTCCTCCAAAAGAAGTAAATAAATAGGTGTACCGTCAGTAACCTTGGACCGGTGAATTATATCTAAATGCGGATGATGGGGGATATAGTTTATATCATCTAGAGTTTTAGACGGTTTTTCGTTAAAAGTCAAAACATTTATAGCCAGATTTAAGTCCTTGTTCTTTCTTTCGAACTTGGGAATATTACAGAGTCTCATAGGACAATCGTCAATGGGGTCAAAATTTAATTCGTCCAAATAATTCTCATAAGAAGAAACTCTGTTTCTATGGGTGCGAACTACACTTCGTTTTAAAAGGGCTAATATACTATATATAAAACAGTGATGGTCAGTGTTTTGAACGTTAACTATAGCTTTTTTGCCAGATAAAGATTTCGGTGTTGGGATATAACTATGGCCAGCTAGTCTATTTATAGGGAAATACTTTGTTAATATAAAATCAATTTCTTTGATTTTAACAACCCGCCATCCGCTCCCTAAATATGTGAATCTTTCTATTTTATTATTTAATTTAGTAATACCATCAAGCAGAAAATTATCCGAGAAAAGTTCTGCCTTATTACTAAAGAAGTTGTCTTTTATTTCACCATCTTTTTCAAATTGTATAAGAATGGTGAATTGTATTTTAACCGACCCCATTTGGTTAATTTCATATTTTAATCTATTAACTATTTTATTTGTTAATGAGATTTGTATTAGATTCTGACATTCTACATCAAATCTAATACTTTTATGAGTCCCATTTAAATCTGACCTTATTTCGGGTTCATTATCGATATTTATCGAACCCCCTATTTGATTATCGTTAATGATGATTTCTTCATCATCACTAATGATAATTTCTTCATCATCGCTAATGATGATTTCAACCCTTTTAATTTTAGAGGGAACACACTGGATATTTGCAGCAGGTCGTTTATTATGTTTCGACGTATTATTATTGTTATTATTATTATTATGTTTCGATGTATTATTATTGTTATTATTATTATTATGTTTCGATGTATTATTGTTGTTATTACGTCTCGACATATTATTATTTTTATTGTGTTTCGACGTATTATTGTTGTTACTACGTCTCGACATATTATTATTATTATTATTATTATTATTGTCATTATTGTCATTATTGTCATTATTTTTACTATTTTTATTATTTTTTCTGTTATTATTTTTTCTTTTCATTATTTTCCGTAGAAGAGCCTTTTTATTTAAAGTGAATTGATTTAAGTGGGAAGAGTGATCCTTATAAAAAACTAAATATTTTACATCCTGGGCAGTCTCGCATTTAGGGCATATAAAAAACTTGATGCCATAAAATTTTTGTCCATAGTATCGCTTCATTTCAGCATGGCATTCTAAAGAATGACACGCTGAAGAGATGCAGTACTTTGGATATAATTTGCCTGTTAAAAATAATAAATTTAAATATATGTTTTCAATATAATTTTCAATAAAAGTTTTCAATAAAGTATTCAATATAATTTTCAATAAAATTTTCAATAAAAGTTTTCAATAAAGTATTCAATATAATTTTCAATATAATTTTCAATAAAAGTATTCAATATATGTTTTCAATATAATTTTCAATAAAAGTTTTCAATAAAGTATTCAATATAATTTTCAATATAATTTTCAATAAAAGTATTCAATATATGTTTTCAATATAATTTTCAATAATAAATTTAAATATATGTTTTCAATAAAAGTATTCAATAAATTTGTCAATAATAAATTTAAATATATGTTTTCAATAAAAGTTTTTAATAAAAGTTTACAATAAAAGTTTTTATCAATTATTAACATTTATTATTATTTAATCCAAATGGATTAAATAAAAACAACTGTTAATAATAATAACATTATATTAAAAATAAATAAAAAACTCACATTTATCAGTATCATCATCTGTAGAGCTGTCTTCACCAGAAACGGATGCATCGATATCTTCCCCAGAAACGGGGGCATAATTGTGGGTATCCATATCTTCCCCAGAAACGGGGGCATAATTGTGGGTATCCATATCTTCCCCAGAAACGGGGGCATAATTGTGGGTATCCATATCTTCCCCAGAAACGGGGGCATCAGCATTTTCATCTCCATCCAAATCTACTAAAATGGTTTTAAAAATAATAAAAATAAAATAAAAATTTACCATGATCGATTTCATCTTCGCTATCACTGATAACAATGATTTCCGACGGTGTTACAATAACTTCTAAAACAATAATAATAATAAATTAATAATTTAATAAATAAATTTACCACTATCCTCGATTATAATAACTTCGTTATCTTTTTCTGTGACATCATACCAATTAAATGTACCTTAATAATAAATAAATAAAAGAAATAATAAAATAAAAAATTTACCGTTTCCCTCAGCTAATAATTGTTTAAGAATACTTGTTTTCTCCATTTTGAATATTTTGTTAACTTGAAATTTTTGAATTAATTGTGACAAATTCTACATTTGTCAATGTTTATAAAGAAAATCAAATTTTCAGGATTTAACCAATCACATTTAAGCAATACACACATATAGGTGAGAGATTTTTATGCATGCAGCCTATAGTGTGTATGTATGTTTTCTTTGTAAAACACATGCAGTCTACACTGTGACTGCATGCGTTCTTTGTAAATCACACACATACTTTTGTTTGTATGTGTTTTCTTTGTAATTCACATACATACTTTTGTTTGTATGTGTTTTCTTTATTCAATTTTGTGTATGCATGCAATTATCATGTGATGATCATGCACTTATAATGCACTTATCACGCGCTTATCACGCACTGTCTTTGTGACCATTAATTAATTAATAATAATAATAATAATAATAATAAAAATAATAATAAATAATAATAAAAATAATAATATTTATAAAAAGTAATAAAAAATAAAAAATATTAATAGTTAAAACATAACAATAAACATTAATACATTTATTAATCATCAAATCGCTTGGATAATAACCAAGCTAAACAATGTTGACCACATGTTAATGTCCATGGTTTTTGATACATAGTTTTATTATAGACAATAGGTTTACCCATTGTTTGAAGTTTCGAAACCATTAAAGCCGGATAATAGAAACCCATAGGATCAAATACAAATATCTTGCTAGGTTTCATATATATTGCTAACCAATGTTCTCCACCGAGATGAGACGATTGAGTATTGACGATTATGGCTTGATTATTACGTAAATATGGAATTTTATCAAGAGGAAATACCCCTAAAAATTCATGTCCTAGTATTTGTTTTCCAATTCGATAGACCTGAACAGAACTACATCAATAATATTAATAATACATGAAAAACTTACTCCATGACAAATTATCCTATATTATCTATACATTTATACCAACATTTTCAAACTAATAATGTTCGTTCAAACCAACAATGTTTGTTCAAACCAACACTGTTCTGTTTGCAGTTATTTGAACCTCGTTTTCAAATACGCCATATATTACAACATGTACCGGTTCAGTTGTAGCTTTAGAAAACTTTATATCTAATCGTAAATTTCCATTTTGAGGTAATTGACTCTGATTTAAATCGAAATCGGGTGCCAAAACAAATGTGAAGAATGGATATTTGTTTTTAAAATCATCAAGAGTTATACCACAATTAAGGTTTTTATCCAAATAACCCATATTTCTAACTATACTCTGCATATATGTAGCACAATAATTATCATTTTCGAAATCTTGAGTATATGTTTCTCTATAATCACTATTTTTCGATAAAGTTAGCGATGTTACTCCAAAGTTTTTGAAAATTGAGCACGATGTTAAGTATGATCCATTATATTGAGATTCACTTTGAAATGTTACCAATATAAAGTTGGGCATTCTTCTATCTCCAAATATTTGTTCCTTATAGAAAGAAGCTGAACCTTTAGCAATTGCAAATTGAACAATCTCCTTTGTTTTCAATGGATATATTGCATGCTTAGAATTAAGCCCCAATTGATGACCAGCTAATACAGAGGGCTCAACCCGAACTCTTCTCACCAATAATTTTGCATCAACTAATTGAAGAATTGGTGCGGTGGTGGCACTTGTTAGTGATAATGCCGAATCAGATCTTTTCAATCTAATGTGTACATTAACACCTGGGAGTAAATATTTCGGTTGATCCATAAAATCGAGTTGTAATGATGAGCACATGGTAAATAATTTCGATCCTTTAATCCACTTTTTCCTATCGTCATCACTACCATAACCCATAGGAGTTAAACATGTATTTTTAGTATCGCTATTGTAATTGATAATAGTTTCTATTAGAGCTTTGTGAATATATGTACTGTTACCACCCTCAATCTTGATATTATTAAATCCGAGAACTGCATCTTTAAAAAGCGTATGAAACAAGAAATTGTTTGGTATAACATCACTAGGTTCACCCAACGGTTTTCTATCTTTATCTACAACTTTGACCTGAACAGTTAACAATGTATCGTTCAAATCTAGATATTCAGTTTGGGAACCGTTAATATAAAATTCAATATCAGTTCTACTATCCATAATAGAATTCATCGGGAATACATCTTCAAAGGCCCCCATTTCAATTACTGCTTGGGGAGATGGTCTATCAAATAAGCATAATTCAGATTTACCACAAATCATTTTTGAAATATAGTTCCATGGCCTTTCATTCGTTTGTTTATATGTTTATGATGCCTTTTACGTTTTTGAGCCGGTGCTTCAGGTTTTTGAAACATACCTGCAACACTAGGTAGAACTTTCCCTAACTCGGATAATGCATTTGATTTTAGAGATGGCAATATTTTCTGCTCATTCATTATCACATCTTTAGCTGTTTTCATACCAAAACTACCAAGGCGTTTAAGAATAGGAAGTGCAAATCTACCAATTGTTCTCAACCAACCTGATCCATACTGTTTACCAATAAAATATGGTAATTCGCCACCACTTTGGCTACCACTATACATACTAATAATATCGTTATTGGCCATCTAATTTACGAAAATGTAATGTCAAATGAGTTTTTGTATCTTTACTAAATTCAATAAATTTACCACTATCATCACGAATATTTATTTCTA
Organism: Schmidtea mediterranea; assembly: GCA_022537955.1. NCBI lineage: Eukaryota > Metazoa > Platyhelminthes > Tricladida > Dugesiidae > Schmidtea > Schmidtea mediterranea. The sequence goes on from CM039681.1 coordinate 23,327,947, forward strand.
TATTGTTTATACATGATGTTGATACCGGTAAGTACATGGGATTATCGATATTTATATTGACAACTTCATCCTGGTCATGTTTATCAACCCAAACAGATTTCAAAAGAGGAACCAAAGAATCACCAACAATTATAGGATCGATGATGTTAGTATATATGAACATTTGTCTATGAAGTTTTATTATTTTTGGTTTGCGTACACCAAAAGCACTTGCTCGATATGTTTGCTTATCTAATCCCAATGTATTAGCCAAATTTTTATCAAATGTAACTTCACAAATATTATTATTCAGACTGAATTTGCATATTCCATCTTTAAGAAATTCAATAGTTTTAAATATGTGTAAACAATTTAACGAAATATATTTATGTAATTCTTCAAGTGTTTCAATATATAATTCATTAGTAAATGTAAATGTATCTTCCACCTCATTAATATATGATACAGATATTTTGATGTTTTCGATCGTTACACTTTTCTCATCAAATGTTTTGAAACGTATTTGGTATTCAGTACCAGGAACAATGATGTTAAGCTTATCACTACCCATTCGCTTGGCATCCTCAATACTTTCAAACTTTATTGTAAATGGACTATAATCACAACTAACATTCAATCCATCTTTAAAAAACATGCCACTATTTTCATCTAAAATCTGATTCGGAATATGACAATATCGTTCAAAATTATTGATTGTGAAAATACCACTACAGGTTTTGGGAACACGTTTCTTGTAACCGATTTTACAATGACTATAAAATGGGAATGTATTGTACACAAATGTAAAGTCTTGCAAAGCAACTTCCCAATTTCCATGTAAATACATAGGATTTTGAAGATCAACCATAAATTTACTCGCTTGATTTTCCGGATGGATTAGTGGGCAACTATTACTCGGTAAAATTGTATAGAAACTCATTTTACTAGGTCTTTTGATGATATCCACGAGGGTTTTTGATATCCATGCCATTTGACATAGTATTGTTTATCCTTACGCACCATTTTAGTTTTCAATATTTTCTGAATTCTGAACACTGTAGGTTTGGAAATAACTTGTAATTCCTGTTCATAGAATTTCCCTTGTATTACATTGTTATCACTATCTTTAATAACATACATTACAGGACTCTGTTTAGTATTAATTTTAGTAATTTGAAATACCTCATCACTCCAATTACTATCGAAATTTTTGATGAAAGGTGAAGCAGATATTTTACTAATTCTAACGTGATCACCAACTTTATATTTCGGTTTTGTGATAGCAACTACTGACTGCACTCGTGTTTTTGAGCTGATATCTACGGGTCTCAAACCATTCAGACCTCGATGTGATGAATTATTATAACTAACAAGTATTTTCGGTAATACATTTATCCATATTTTATTACCTTGATGCACGAAATATTTTTTCAATCTATCCCTCAATGTCCGGTTAAATCTTTCAACATGTGCGGCTTTGTATTGAGAATGTACAGAATAATGATTTATTTTGAGCCGATCCAGGATTTGTTTAACTTTACTATTGTAAAACTCCTTGCCTATAATAATAAAAATAATAATAATAATAATAATAATAATAATAATAATAATAATAATAATAATAATAATAATAATAATAATATTAATATTAATAATAATAATAATAATAATACCTAAATCGGTTTGCAAATTGTCTGGATGTCCATTTTTAAACATTGAGTTAATTGCTTTAGATATTTCCTCTGCAGATTTTGTCTTTGTTGGTAGACCGCGGGCAAAACGACTGAAAACATCGATACACGTTAAAATATATTTATAACCCTTGTTAATTTTCGAATACGGTATCATCTCCATCAAATCCATTTGCCATAAATCATTAATACCGAATGTCTTATAAGCTCTCGTTGGAAATCTTTTCCGCATTGGTTTGTTTAAACTGTACGCAAGCTGATCTGACAACCACTTTTGCGTTTCCATTTTCGAATTTGGGACTCTTTTCTTTAACTTTGCCACTCCACCGAAACCTGCTTCGTCTTCTGGGTTCGTCCAAATCTTCTCCATTACAACAAGATGATTTAAATTTTAATTTAACATTAGGTAATGATTGCCCCATCGTTTATTGTGATAATAATGATAATGCTAATGGTAACATTGCTCCAATAAAACCACCTTGTTGTTTATATATGATTTTTCTCATTTGCTTACGATTTTTATTATTTACTAGCGATAACAAAGGCTTACGATGTTTATTCAATACTAGTTTTTTAGAATTACTGATTTTAATTTTACCTCTAACTACTTTTAACACGTTGACGGACAGTAGGAACAAGCGAAGTTCGAAAATTGACACTACGATCGCACTACTCCCTTCACAACCACGTGCATACTGAATCTGCAACTCGTATAACAGGTGAAATATGAACTTCAACCTAAAAAGATGTTTTCAAAACACGACACTATGCTTCTACGTATACGCCAGTAAGTGCACATTTGTGATGCTATAGCCGTAGTGTCTAAAAACGACCGTTTCGTTTTGGACGGCTATAGCAGTCATGCCACATTGTGAACTTCGCTTTGACGGCTATAGCCGCAATTGTCCGTCAACGTGTTAATAGAATTTTGAGTAAATCATCGACAACAAAAGTTGGAAATGATTGTAAAATAGACATTCTTTTCATACTCGAAGCCTTTAACAATGCATTAAAATATGGGAAACTCCTATGATTTTTTACAATTTTAACTTTTTTCTTACTCTTTTTAATAATGTTTTTCGAAATAAGATTCATTGCAGGGTAATTCTCGGTTATTAGCTTTTTAGATGGTGTATAACTAGTTTTTGGTGGAACTTTATTTATAGTCTTTTTAATACTTTGTCTAAGTTTTCGGATATTTTTAAGCCTGGATTTCATAAACATTTTTACATGTTAAAGTTTTCAACTTTGTTTATATACCATGGCACCTTCTTTATTGAAAATATCGGTTTTTACCCGTAAATCATCGTTACATTGTTGTGTGAAATCAAGGAATATATATCCATGTGGTGATTTTGTAGCATCTTGAAATGCACTGATGAGAAAATTACGATTATTAGGGTATGCTTGTCGAGCAAGAAAATCAATAACTGTTGCATCTCTAGGATTCTTGAAAATAACTAAATATTGAACATTTAAATTCCTTGTTCGATGTGCACCACCCTGGTGAAATAGATTTTGAGTAATAAAGATCACAGTAACACCAACATGTCTACTGATTTTTGTGAATAAATTATTAAAATCCTTTTCTTTATTAGCTTCCTGATACAAATCATCAATAATGATGACATCACCTTTCCTTAAACGACTTGACCAGTTTTTATCGAAACCCTTTACTATTTTCATGTTTTTCAATTTACAGAAATTATCTTGAGTTAATCCATGTTCTTCATCTGCACCCTTATACCAATAAATCTTGTTGAATTTGGTTTGAAATAAATTAGATTTCAGTAATTTACACACAAACATAGTTTTACCACTACCACTTGGGCCAACGATTTGATATACCGCATCATTTCTTAATTCCATTATTAATTTGTATAATTATAGGTTTTTGTTTATATTATATGATTTAATGAACTCTTCCTAAAAACTCGTATATATAGCTTAATATTTCTTTATTGTTTAATTATGTTATCAAATATAAATTATAAAGGAACTTTCGATGTATCAAAAATGACGTTTCCAAATGGTAAACCCAGCAAATTGTAGATAGGAGTGGAAAATACCCTATAATATTTTTCAAATCAGGCAAATGCAGAATCATGGGATGTAAGAAACCTTTAGATGTCAATAAATTACAATATAGAATAAAGGATCTTAAAATACAGTCAATTACAGTTACCATGGATATAGGACAATCTATCAATCTATATAACATGTCAAAAAAATGTCTTTGTATGTTCGAACCAGAATTATTTCCTGCACTGAGGCTTTTAAAATACAACCCAATGTGTGTTAACGTGTTTGCTAGTGGCAAGATAGTCATATTAGGGGTGCGAAATCTAGAGTACAAAAATATTGTTTGTGACATACAAAATGAAATCACCGGATTGGTCGATATCTGATTGGCTAATGATTGATTAAAACAAATTGCTTATTCATTTTATTTCATTTTTAAAATGGAAAATATTATGATGACGAGTACAAAATTAAGCAAAAAAGAGATCGAAAATTATGGTAAATTTATTATTTATTATTTATTGATATTAATATCTTTGTTTCCAGATAAATATCAGGCCGTATTACTGGAAAGGTTATTCTTTTTCTATCCTCAACTCAGAGCAATAGTCAAAGACCAGCCTGAATCAGTAATTCCAGATTTGGTCTATACAACGACCAACATATGGATTTTTAACATAATTGATCAAGCTCTATGGGATATTAAGCTTGACAGAAGACCAAAGGAGATGGAACCCGAATACCCCTGTATTCTGGTTGTAGCTGCTGCGATTTTCGATACCAGCGCTACGTGGAATGGTGCCTGGCAAAATCAGTTAGAAATTCTTCGAAATACCAACTTTTTCGAAAATAAATGTTTTGAATTTTATTTTTTGTTTTGTTTTAGTGTTGATAATAATAGTTTTATTTTTGTTAGTGTTGGTAATAATATTAATAGTTTTATTTTTGTTAGTTTTGGTAATAATAATAATAATAATAGTAATAATAATAATAATAATAGTAATAATAGTAATAATAATAATAATAATAGTAATAATAATAATAATAATAGTAATAATAATAATAATAATAATAATATTAATAATAAAACATTTTATATAGATGATATATGTAAAATCATAAAACTCAACGGGTTAATTTACATAGAGTCACGCACTTATCTTGCACTGTCTTTATGATCACGCACTTATCATGCACTGTCTTTGTGATGATGCATTAGCTTTAATTAAACACATAATAATAATATTAATAATAATAATAATAAAAATAATAATAATAATAATAATAAAACACGTGATGTTAATAATACATTTTATTTAGATGAATGCGTAAAATCATATACAAAATCCACGAGTTAATTCACATACAGTTTTCCAGTCACGCACTTGTCTTGCACTTATCATGCACTTATCATGCATTGTCTTTGTGATCATGCATGATTCTGATTGGTTAATCAGTATCTGTCAAGGGTATAAAAGTGCGTCACCACATTATAAAGATCATAAATCAAACATGACCAAGAAAATAAGCGTCCAACCAGTTCAGATGTTCCACAATTATAAAATGTATTTTTTAAAGGAGCCTATCAATATGCAATTGGCAAATCCGGTCAAACTCAATAAGACTCAATTTCAATCTCTTGCTGGCACTCTCTCAATGTTAGATATCAAGGATATTGATAATACGTTCAAAAAGATCAATTCCAATTTAAAATGCAATGAAAATGCTTTCTTCACGAGTCAATATACCAAATATTATGATGCATTTACTGAAATAGGTTTCAAAGAACAGGAAAACTGGTATTTAACAATAACAATCCAAGGATATAAAGCTGATCAAAATGATGTGCTTTCTCCAATCTGGAAAATTGTTACTGCTAGACTTTCACAGTTATTTTAGTGTTTAGTGTTTAATAAATGTATTAATGTTTCTTTGTTATTCTATAAAACAAAATTATAAGTAGTTTTAAAATATTGTTAAAATGATGTCTGAAAAAGGTAAAATATAAAATATAAAATAATTAATTAATTTAGGTTTAGAATATTTAATAAACTTTTTGTTTGATAAACTTGAAGAAATAACCGGTGTAAAAATTAGAGATATGTTGACTCTAGTTGAAGCATTGAGTAAAGAATCGGATTGCGAATCTGAATGTCAGAGTGATGAAATTGTTAATGATGGAGATACTGAAATTATTAATGATTCTGAAGAAATTATTGAGGATACTGAAGATACTGAAGAAAATATTAATGATGTTGAAGAAGCTACCGAAAAAGATGAGCCTACCGAATTCAAGAATTGTATTGATCATGTTATAGAAAATATTATGATAGAATCTTGTGGTGATGAACAATGTACATGTAATAATCAATAAATCTTTAAAATATAGTTTTTTATTAATAATAATAACAAAGAAATATTTATTAAAATCTACGATAAACTTTGTTACATAAATATAAAACAGATACTCCAGTGAATAGTTTTAATAAAAATTTGCAATTCTCGATATAAATATCAGAGCGTTTGGCTTCTGCGGCAACTTGAATAATAGCCGTCCATCCACCGTTTGATTCTACCCACGGATCAATTTTTGTTTCTATCACCTAAATAATAATAAATTAATAACAATATAAAGTAATATACCTCTATAGACCATTGGAAATAATTTTCATAGTCGGATCCAGATTTTAATATCATGTGTTTCATGTACATTAATCCTACTATTATTCGCATCCATTTATTATTTTCATCGAACATGTAACTAAATATTGATTGGAATGCATTCTTTCTCTCCAATGGTGGCAAATTAAGAATCTTTTCATAGTCTTCAACGATTTTCTCGGTACGGTTTACCATAAATTTCATGTTTTTAATGATTTCATCTTCTTCTCTATTATTAGAGACCAGCTCATTCAACAAAGTTATAAAAAATTTAGTTTCTGGCATTTTATAAAAAATCCTTGAAAGTGTAAGCTTATTTATACTATATTCGACCAATCAGAATCATGTAATACTAAGAAAATATGTAAAAATATATAATGGAAATGGCAATGATGATTTGTTGGCACTGTTAACTTCTTTCAAGTTGTTGCCACCACTGTTAACTGGTTGTTGTAATTTCATTATACGATTGAACTGATCAGTTGTTTTATTAGAATAAAATTTTATACTATATTGAACTTGATTCATCATTTTTTCATTAAGTTTATGATTTTCTTTTAATTCTAATACTGATTTTCTTAATTCATTTTTGATAATACCAATGGTCTTATTTAAATATATAATATCATCATATAATTCGTTTTTAGCTCTTTTTAAAGTCTCATATGTATGTTCAAATCGGAATTCTAAATTACTCATTCTTTCAGATAATCTTTTGACTGGAGTTTTCAAATATCTAGGCCTATCTATCATATACAAAATATCCATCAATACAGCGGTATCAGGACATACACATCTTGTTGAATTTTTACCTTGAACGGTTACAACAATGGAGTTGACCATATTAAAAACTAATAATATTATTAAAATTTCTTTAATCATTTTCAAATCTATATAAATTAATATTTATTGTTTATAGCTAAAGATGTGTGTGTGTGTGTGTCTAAATTAGTATAAAAGTAATTGTTATTTCATTTTTTATCATTAAAATGGTTGTACCGAGCGCAGTTCAAGCTATGAATGAAATTAAACATAATGGTAATTTATTATTAATATTATTATTATTACTTGCTTTTAGATGATTATTTTAAAGTTATTAAAGAACGTCTGCAATTCTATTATCCAGAAATACATGGAATCATGGATAAGCCGGCATCAATAATTCCAGACTTGATATTCAATCATACATCAATATGGATATTTACTGTAATAGATGAGTTCCTATGGGATATCGAACAAAACAATTTGTCAAAAGATATGGAACCCGAATACCCTTGTGGTGATGGATGTCATTGCTGCGCTTCCCGATATCGGAAGTATGTGGAATGGGCTTTGAATAAAGCTCTTAGACAATACTACTATAGTAGAATTGTCTCTTTATAATAAATTTGTTGTATATGTCTCGGTTTTCAATATATAATAATAATATTTATAAACATAATAATAAAAATAATAATATTTTATAAATAATAATAAAATTAAATTTACAAAATATATACTACTTATAAAAGTAAGTAGATATATTATAATTAAAAAATGATTAAAAAATCCATGACCTTGAAAAAATATTTGTACTTTTCAGCATAGAAAAAATTTTGAAAAAATTTTTGAATGACCTTGAAAATATATGTACTTTTCAACATAGAAAAAATTTTGAAAAAAAAAAAAAAAAAAAAAAATTTGAATGACCTTGACCTACTTTTAAATGACCTTGAAAAAATTTGTACTTTTCAACATAGAAAAAATTTTGAAAAAATTTCGAAAAATATTCTATCTTTTTTGGTCCAGCGGTGACATAGGAAATCGTATACTTTTCAACATAGAAAAAATTTTGAAAAAATTTCGAAAAATATTCTATCTTTTTTGGTCCAGCGGTGACATAGGAAATCGTGTACTTTTAAACATAGAAAAATTTTTGAAAAAATTTTTGAATGACCTTGAAAATATATGTACTTTTCAACATAGAAAAAATTTTGAAAAAAAAAAAAAAAAAAAAATGTACTTTTGGACTTAGCGCGAAAAAAAAATTTTTTCCCGGGGGGGTGGGGGAGGGGTATGTGGTCCAGCGGTGACATGGTCTAGCGGTGACATATCTATCTACTGACTGGATTTGCCAATTGCATATTAATAGGCTCCTTTAAAAAATACATTTTATAATTGTGGAACATCTGAACTGGTTGGACGCTTATTTTCTTGGTCATATTTGATTTATGATCTTTATAAGGTGGTGACGCACTTTTATACCCTTGACAGATACTGATTAACCAATCAGAATCATGCATGTTAAGTGAATGATAATTGCATGTTAAGTGCGTGACTGTATGTAAATTAACCCGTTGAGTTTTATGATTTTACACATATCATCTATATAAAATGTAATATTATTATTATTACTATACAAATAAAATTACTATTATTACTATTATTATTACTATACAAATAAAATTACTATTATTATTATTATTATTAATATTATTACTATTATTATTACTATACAAATAAAATTACTATTATTACTATTATTACCAAAACTAACAAAAATAAAACTATTACTATTATTAATATTATTACCAAAACAATAAAACTATTACTATCAACACTAAAACAAAACAACAAAAATAAAATACAAAAACATTTATTACCAACAATAAAACTACCAAAACAATCAAAATAAAATACATTTATTGTCGTAAAAGTTGCATTTTTTGAAAATTTTGTATGGAATTTGCCAGATTCCATTCGACATAGCGCTGATATCGGAAATCACAGCAGCTACACCCCAAAATGCAGGGGTATTCAGTTTCCATCTCCTTGACCGTTCGGTTTATTTCATTGTCCCAAAGGGCTTGTTTAATCAGATTTGAAATATCGATTCGAATTTCATTATATATCAACTGTTGATGCATTGAAGGTTCTTGATTCTTCAAAATCTCCTTTATTTGAGGATAGTAATAAATAATACGCTCGATTAGCATTGGAGCATATTTGTCTAAATAAAATATAAAAAATGAAATAAAAATGATAAATTTACCGTATTCAGCGATATTTTTCTTTGGCATAGCATACATAATATTTTCCATTTTAAAAATGAAATAAAATGAATAAGCAAGTTGTTTTAATCAATCATTAGCCAATCAGATATCGACCAATCCGATGATTTCATTTTGTATATCACAAACAATATTTTTGTACTCTAGATTTCGCACCCCTAATATGACTATTTTGCCGCTAGCAAACACGTTAACACACATTGGGTTGTATTTTAAAAGCCTCAATGCAGGAAATAATTCTGGCTCGAACATACAAAGACATTTTGTTGACATGTTGTATAGATTGATAGATTGTCCTATATCCATGGTAACTGTAATTGACTGTATTTTAAGATCCTTTATTCTATATTGTAATTTATTGACATCTAAAGGTTTCTTACATCCCATGATTCTGCATTTGCCTGATTTGAAAAATATTATAGGGTATTTTCCACTCCTATCTACAATTTGCTGGGGTTTACCATTTGGAAACGTCATTTTTGATACATCGAAAGTTCCTTTATAATTTATATTTGATAACATAATTAAACAATAAAGAAATATTAAGCTATATATATATGAGTTTTTAGGAAGAGTTCATTTAATCATATAATATAAACAAAAACCTATAATTATACAAATTAATAATGGAATTAAGAAATGATGCTGTATATCAAATCGTCGGCCCAAGTGGTAGTGGTAAAACTATGTTTGTGTGTAAATTACTGAAATCTAATTTATTTCAAACAAAATTCAACAAGATTTATTGGCATAAGGGTGCAGATGAAGAACATGGATTAACTCAAGATAATTTCTGTAAATTGAAAAACATGAAAATAGTAAAGGGTTTCGATAAAAACTGGTCAAGTCGTTTAAGGAAAGGTGATGTCATCATTATTGATGATTTGTATCAGGAAGCTAATAAAGAAAAGGACTTTAATAATTTATTCACAAAAATCAGTAGACATGTTGGTGTTACTGTGATCTTTATTACTCAAAATCTATTTCATCAGGGTGGTGCACATCGAACAAGGAATTTAAATGTTCAATATTTAGTTATTTTCAAGAATCCTAGAGATGCAACAGTTATTGATTTTCTTGCTCGACAGGCATACCCTAATAATCGTAATTTTCTCATCAGTGCATTTCAAGATGCTACAAAATCACCACATGGATATATATTTCTTGATTTCACACAACAATGCAATGACGATTTACGGGTAAAAACCGATATTTTCAATAAAGAAGGTGCCATGGTATATAAACAAAGTTGAAAACTTTAACATGAAAAAATGTTTATGAAATCCAGGCTTAAAAATATCCGAAAACTTAGACAGAGTATTAAAAAGACTATAAATAAAGTTCCACCAAAGACCAGTTATACACCATCTAAAAAACTAATAACCGAGAATTACCCTGCAATGAATCTAATTTCGAAAAACATTATTAAAAAGAGTAAGAAAACAGATAAAATTGTAAAAAATCATAGGAGTTTCCCATATTTTAATGCATTGTTAAAGGCTTCGAGTATGAAAAGAATGTCTATTTTACAATCATTTCCAACTTTTGTTGTCGATGATTTACTCAAAATTCTATTAAAAGTAGTCAGAGGTAAAATTAAAATCAGTAATTCTAAAAAACTAGTACTGAATAAACATCGTAAGCCTTTGTTATCACTAGTAAATAATAAAAATCGACAGCAAATGAGAAAAATCATATATAAACAACAAGGTGGTTTTATTGGAGCAATGTTACCATTAGCATTATCATTATTATCACAATAAACGATGGGCAATCATTACCTAATGTTAAATTAAAATTTAAATCATCTTGTTGTAATGGAGAAGATTTGGACGAACCCAGAAGACGAAGCAGGTTTCGGTGGAGTGGCAAAGTTAAAGAAAAGAGTCCCAAATTCGAAAAAGGAAACGCAAAAGTGGTTGTCAGATCAGCTTGCGTACAGTTTAAACAAACCAATGCGGAAAAGATTTCCAACGAGAGCTTATAAGACATTCGGTATTAATGATTTATGGCAAATGGATTTGATGGAGATGATACCGTATTCGAAAATTAACAAGGGTTATAAATATATTTTAACGTGTATCGATGTTTTCAGTCGTTTTGCCCGCGGTCTACCAACAAAGACAAAATCTGCCGAGGAAATATCTAAAGCAATTAACTCAATGTTTAAAAATGGGCATCCAGATAATTTGCAAACCGATTTAGGTATTATTATTATTATTATTATTATTATTATTAATATTATTATAGGCAAGAAATTTTACAATAGTAAAGTTAAGCAAATCCTGGATCGTCTCAAAATAAATCATTATTCTGTACATTCTCAATACAAAGCCGCTCATGTTGAAAGATTTAACCGGACATTGATGGATAGATTGAAGAAATATTTCGTGCATCAAGGTAATAAAATATGGATAAATGTATTACCGAAAATACTTGTTAGTTATAATAATTCATCACATCGAGGTCTGAATGGCTTGAGACCCGTTGATATCAGCTCGAAAACACGAGTACAGTCTAAAAAAGTTCCTATTACAAAACCAAAATATAAAGTTGGTGATCACGTTAGAATTAGTAAAATATCTGCTTCACCTTTCATCAAAAATTTCGAAAGTAATTGGAGTGATGAGGTATTTCAAATTACTAAAATTAATACTAAACAGAGTCCTGTAATGTATGTTATTAAAGATAGTGATAACAATGTAATACAAGGGAAATTCTATGAACAGGAATTACAAGTTATTTCCAAACCTACAGTGTTCAGAATTCAAAAAATATTGAAAACTAAAATGGAGGGTAAGGATAAACAATACTATGTCAAATGGCATGGATATCAAAAACCCTCATGGATATCATCAAAAGACCTAGTAAAATGAGTTTCTATACAATTTTACCGAGTAATAGTTGCCCACTAATCCATCCGGAAAATCAAGCGAGTAAATTTATGGTTGATCTTCAAAATCCTATGTATTTACATGGAAATTGGGAAGTTGCTTTGCAAGACTTTACATTTGTGTACAATACATTCCCATTTTATAGTCATTGTAAAATCGGATTCAAGAAACGTATTCCCAAAACCTGTAGTGGTATTTTCACAATCAATAATTTTGAACGATATTGTCATATTCCAAATCAAATTTTAGATGAAAATAGTGGCATGTTTTTCAAAGATGAATTGAATGTTAGTTGTGATTTTAGCCCATTTACAATAAAGTTTGAAAGTATTGAGGATGCCAAGCGAATGGGTTGTGATAAGCTTAGCATTGTTGTTCCTGGAACTGAATACCTAATACGATTCAAAACATTTGATGAGAAAAGTGTAACGATCGAGAACATCAAAATATCTGTATCATATATTAATGAGGTGGAAGATACATTTACATTTACTAATGAATTATATATTGAAACACTTGAAGAATTACATAAATATATTTCGTTAAATTGTTTACACATATTTAAAACTATTGAATTTCTTAAAGATGGAATATGCAAATTCAGTCTGAATAATAACATTTGTGAAGTTACATTTGATAAAAATTTGGCTAATACATTGGGATTAGATAAGCAAACATATAGGGCAAGTGCTTTTGGTGTACGCAAACCAAAAATAATAAAACTTCATAGGCAAATGTTCATATATACTAACATCATCGATCCTATAATTGTTGGTGATTCTTTGGTTCCTCTTTTGAAATTCATTTGGGTTGATAAACATGACCAGGATGAAGTTGTCAATATAAATATCGAGCTCAATTTTCAAAACTTTGGTGTAACATCGCTAACTTTATCGAAAAATAGTGATTATAGAGAAACATATACTCAAGATTTCGAAAATGATAATTATTGTGCTACATATATGCAGAGTATAGTTAGAAATATGGGTTATTTGGATAAAAAACCTTAATTGTGGTATAACTCTTGATGATTTTAAAAACAAATATCCATTCTTCACATTTGTTTTGGCACCCGATTTCGATTTAAATCAGAGTCAATTACCCCAAAATGGAAATTTACGATTAGATATAAAGTTTGCTAAAGCTACAACTGAACCGGTACATGTTGTAATATATGGAGTGTTTGAAAATGAGGTTCAAATAACTGCAAACAGAACAGTGTTGGTTTGAACAGAGTTCAAACATTGTTGGTTTGAACGAACGTTGTTGGTATAAATGGTATAAATGTATAGATAATTTATGATAATTTGTCATGGAGTAAGTTTTTAAATGTATTATTAATATTATTGATGTAGTTCTGTTCAGGTCTATCGAATTGGAAAACAAATACTAGGACATGAATTTTTAGGGGTATTTCCTCTTGATAAAATTCCATATTTACGTAATAATCAAGCCATAATCGTCAATACTCAATCATCTCATCTCGGTGGAGAACATTGGTTAGCAATATATATGAAGCCTAGCAAGATATTTGTATTTGATCCTATGGGTTTCTATTATCCGGCTTTAATGGTTTCGAAACTGCAAACAATGGGTAAACCTATTGTCTATAATAAAACTATGTATCAAAAACCATGGACCTTAACATGTGGTCGACATTGTTTAGCTTGGTTATTATCCAAGAGATTTGATGATTAATAAATGTATTAATGTTTATTGTTATGTTTTAATTATTAATATTTTTTATTTATTATTATTTTTATTATTATTATTATTTTTATTATTATTATTATTAATATTATTATTATGTGTTTAATTAAAGATAAGCTAATGCATCATCACAAAGACAGCGCATGATAAGTGCGTGATCACAAAGACAGTGCATGATCATCACCTGATAAGTGCATGCATACACAAAATTGAATAAAGAAAACACATGCAAACTCAATGTATGTATGTGATTTACAAAGAAAACACATACAAACAAAAGTATGTATGTGATTTACAAAGAAAACACATACAAACAAAAGTATGTATGTGATTTTACAAAGAACGCATACAGTCACAGTGTAGACTGCATGTGTTTTACAAAGAAAACATGTCTAAAAATCTCTCACCTATATGTGTGTATTGCTAAAATGTGATTGGCTAAATCCTGAAAATATTATTCTCTTTATAAACATTGACAAATGTAGAATTTGTCACAATTATTTCAAAATTTTACTCGCGGGATTTCAAAAAATATAATCAAGATGGAAAACGATAGTATTTTAAGAAAATTATTGGCGGAGGGAAACGGTAAGTTTTTATTTTATTATTTCTTTTATTTATTTATTATTAAGGTACATTTAATTGGTATGATGTCACCGAAAAAGATAACGAAGTTATTATAATCGAGGATAGTGGTAAATTTATTTATTAAATTATTAATTTATTATTATTATTGTTTTAGAAGTTATTGTAACACCGACGGAAATCATTGTTATCAGTGATAGCGAAGACGAAATCAATCATGGTAAATTTTTATTTTATTTTATTATTTTTAAAACCATTTTAGTAGATTTGGATGGAGATGAAAATGCTGATGCCCCCGTTTCTGGGGATGCCCCCGTTTCTGGGGAAGACCACAATTATGGCCCCGTTTCTATGGATGCTGACGTTTCTGGTGGAGACGAGATTTCATATAAAAAATGTAGGATTTTTATTATTTTTAAATATTTTTAATATATTTTAAATATTTTAATGAACATTATTATTTTTTAAATATGTTAAGGAGCATTATTATTTTAAAATTTATCATTAAGAGTATTTTAATGAGTATAAGTTAATAATATGTAAAGTATTATAATACTTTAAATATTATTAATTTATAATAGAAATATATGATTTGAAATATGATTAATATTATTTGATTTGTAATCAGAATATCAATTTATAATAGAAATATATTATTTGAAATAGAAATATATTATTTGAAATATTATTTGAAATAGAAATATATGATTTGAAATAGAAATATATGATTTGAAATATGATTAATATTATTTGATTTGTAATCAGAATATCAATTTATAATAGAAATATATTATTTGAAATATTATTTGAAATAGAAATATATGATTTGAAATAGAAATATATGATTTGAAATATGATTAATATTATTTGATTTGTAATCAGAATATCAATTTATAATAGAAATATATTATTTGAAATATTATTTGAAATAGAAATATATGATTTGAAATATGATTTGAAATAGAAATATATGATTTGAAATAGAAATATATGTTTTGAAATATGATTAATATTATTTGATTTGTAATCAGAATATTATTTGAAATAGAAATATATTATTTGAAATAGAAATATATTATTTGAAATATTATTAATATGATTTGAAATATGAATAGAAATATATGATTTGTAATCAGAATATTAATTTTATAATAGAAATATGTGATTTGAAATAGAAATATATTATTTGAAATATTATTTGAAATAGAGATATATGATTTGAAATACGAATATTAATTTTTATAAATATTTACATAATTATCATCATTTATATATTATTATTTGATTCATATATGATTTAAATAATAATAAACATTTGATAATAATTACATATTTATCAGGTCGTTTGTATAAAAACTATTGCCAATCTGGAATTGGTCATAACTCGAAATTTCATACGACTATGGAAAGTTACTATGGTCATAGATTCTATGGCATCGACTTTTTTATTTGCCCTAAATGCAATACAGCCCAAGACATTGAATATCTAGAGTTTTATAAGAAACACTCTAGCCATTTAAATCAATTTAAAATTAATAAAAAGGCATTATTTCAAATGATTAATGCGAAAAATGCTAGTAATAATAATAACACAAACAATACAAAGATCACTAAAAACAATAATACAACTGTTACTAAAAAATCAAAAAGACCTGCTGATAAAATCGTGCCGTGTATCCCTGCTAAAATTAAAAAAATAGAAATCATCATTAGTGATGACGAAACTGAATATAATCAAATAGGGGGTTCTGTAAATATTGAAATAAACGATGAACCTGAAATAGAGATTGACTTAAGAGGTTCCCGCAAAAATATTCGATTTGATTTAGAAAATCAAAATCTTGTTCAAATCGCCCTAACTGATAAACTTGTAAATAAATTACAAATCGAAATAAAGAAAATGGGATCTGTAAAAGTTCAGTTTACAGCTCTCATTCAATTTGAAAAAGATGGGGAAATAAAAGATAATTTCTTTTCGAATAGCGCATGTGTCTTTTCCGATAGTTTTCTTGCTGATGGTGTGAGTCGGTTAAATGAGAAAATCGAAAAATTCACATATTTAGGAAGTGGGTGGCGCGTAGTTAAGATTCGCGAAATCGATTTTATTTTAACCACGTATTATCCTGTAAGTCGATTAGCCTGGCATAGTTTTATCCCTACGCCTGAATCTCTAGTAGGTAAAAAGGCTATTGTAAACGTTAAAAACACAGATCATTCGTGTTTTATATATAGTGTCTTATCGATTTTAAAGCGTGATATAGTTTTAAAGAATAGGGAGCGTGTTTCTTCTTACACTACTTTTATGGATGAATTGAATTATGATTCAATTACAGATTGTCCAATGAGACTCTGTAACATACCCAAATTTGAGAGAAATAATAGCGATTTAAATTTGGCCATCAATGTCTTTGAATATAACAACACCCCATCTAAACAATTGAATGACATTGATTATGTACCTCATCATCCTCACCTTGCCTTAATTCATCGAACAAAGGTTATCGGTGGTAACCCGATTAATCTTTTATTATTACAAGACGGTGATAATTTTCATTATACCGCAATTTTTAATTTAAATAGACTGTTGAATTGACATTCGAGTAGTGAATGTAACACCAGAATTCGCGTAAAATGGTGTCCCCATTGTTTAAACGGTTTTTATTATGATAAAACCTTTAAGGCACATGTTGATTTGTGCGCTAAAAATCAAATAGGAACAACCCTATACACGCTCCCTGAAAATAAAAACTTAATATTTAAAAATATTCTAAAATGATTACCCCACCATTCGTAATTTATGCGGATTTTGAGGCTGTTTTGCCTAAAGATGTAAAACATCATCAAATACACATGCCGATATCAGCAGGCTTATTATTAATAAATAATTTAACAAATACTACACAATATTTCAGTTTTATAGGCTTGGAATGTGTATTGGAATTTTTAAAGAAGGTAGAGGAAATTGCTGTCACAATTGTCCTACCATATTATGAAAATCATGGTAAAAAACCTATGAATAATCTTACTTCTAATGAGGAACAGCAGTTCATCGCATGTAGAACTTGCTATCTTTGTAAAAAACTTATTAGAAATAAGGTTAAGGACCATGATCATTTTACAGGTCAGTATCTTGGTGCTGCCTGTCGTAACTGTAATATAAATAGGAAAATAAGCAAACAGTTACCTATCGTCTTTCATAATTTGAGAGGATATGACCTTCATCATATTTTAAAGTATGGATTGAATGAATTCCCGTCTTGGAAATTAAATATCATTCCTACAACAACTGAGAAATTCATATCTTTGATTGTAAATATTAAGAAATTAGCTGTTAGCTTTATAGATAGTATGCAATTTGTAAATTGCTCTTTAGCCAAGGCTGTAAAAACTCTTACTGATCTACCTCTAACTTGTTCTGCTTTTGATGGTCTTATTGTTAAGGCAAAGGGTATCTTTCCTTATGATTTTGCAGTATCACTAGAGGTCCTTGAATCGACTTATGAACTACCTCCAAAATGGGATTCTGTATCTGATGATGAATACGCTACCGCCCAACTAATTTGGACACAGCAAAATTGCACTACAATGTTAGACTATATGTTAAATTACCTAAAATTAGACGTATTCCTCCTTGCAGACTATTTTCAGCAATTTCGCGCAAAGGCTATTGCTTACAATGGTTGAGAACCTCTGAATTTTTATGGAATTCCTGGAATGTCATGGGCGTCCGCTCTCATGACATTAAAGGAACCCATAGAACTTTTGCAGGACATGGAAATGTTTAATTTCTATGAGGGTGGAATACAGGGTGGGTTAACATTTGTTAACAAACATCATGTTGCAAGTTCTGAAGATACAGAACTCTTGTATATCGACATTAATAATTTATACGGTTGGGCACTTAGCCAAAACCTTCCGTATGGTGATTTTGTTTGGGTGCATGATAATCTGAATGATGTGCTGAGTGAATGTGTGAATGCGAATATTGAATTCCTTCCGTATGGTTATACAATGGAAGTTGACATCAATATCCCTGAGCGTGTGCATCAGTATTTGAATGACTTTCCGCTTGCTCCTGAAAAAATGTGCCCGCCCAATTCAAAAGTTGAGAAGTTAATGCTCACGCATTACAGTAAGAAGAACCATGTTCTTCACTGGAGACTTCTCAAGCTGTATATAGAATTGGGTGCAGAAGTTGAGTGTATTCATAGGGCAATTAAATTTAAACAAGCACCTATTTTTAAAGAATATATACAAAGAAATACCGATTTACGCTCAAACACAAAGTGCGAGCTTTATAGAGATTTGTATAAATTATTTAATAATAGCCTATATGGGAAGTCCGTTGAAAATTTGAAAAAACGAATGAATTTGAGGCTATGCAATTCAGCTGAAAAGATGATTGTATATGCCTCAAAACCGACTTTCAAAAAGTCCATTAAAATAGTGGATGATTTGATTGCTGCTCATCTGAACAAAGATTCTATATGTTTAGACAGGCCTAGCTACATTGGCCAATCAGTACTAGACCTGTCTAAGCTGCGGATGTACCAATTACAATATAATGAATTGGCAAAATATCGATCAGAATTCAACTGTGATATAAATATCGTTGCCGGCGACACTGATTCGTTTTTTCTTGAGGTTAAGCACTGTAAGCTTGACATTCTTTTGCCGGCAATGATAAGAGACAACCTTTTAGATACCTCAAATTACGACCCGGCACATCCCTTATACTCGAGGAAATTAGATTCTGTGATAGGAAAATTTAAAGATGAAAGCCAAGGTCTCGGGTATAAGGAGTGGGTTTTCTTAAGACCCAAGTGCTATAGTTTATTAGGTAAATCTGATACAATGAGGGCTAAGGGGGTGAAGTTGTTGGGGACTGACATCAAACATCAGTCTTATTTGGATTGCTACAATAAAAACGTAGTTTTCACAGTACCTCAAAGTAGGATAGGGACGCGGAACCATCAGCTGTACACATTTAAAAACAGTAAAATCGCTTTGAGTAATAACGATGATAAGCGATTGTGGGTGGGGAAAAATACCAGTATCGCATTTGGGCATTATTTTGGGGTTGATGCAATAGATAGTGACCAAGTTAATTTCTTGGATGAGACGCTTTTCGGTGGTTCGAGCCCCAGTTTTGATGACTCTACCGAAATTAGCGATAATGGACAGCTTTTCGGTGGTTTGAGTCCTAGTTTTGATGACTCTACCGAAATCAGTGATAATGGACAGCTTTTCGATGGTTTTAACGAAGATAACATTGATATTGATGATGTGTATTTATCAGAATAATAAATGTTTTTAAAAAACTGATTTTCTTACTTTGGAATCTTATTTATCTAGAAAACTTGTAATAGTTTTCATTTTTATTATGAAATTAGTTATAATTTTTTATAATTTTTTACAATTTTAATTTTTATAATTACATTTTTATTTTTTCATGCAAAAACCGCAGCGTGACGAAACGCGAAATATTACTTTGTAGAGGTTTTAAATGTAATAACACTATGTATTTTATTTTTTTTTTTATAATTAATTCTTTGTTTTTTATGAAGTTGTTTTTGTAAAGTTGTTTTTGTTTTTATATATATATTTGTTTAATATATTATTATTATTACTATTATTATTATTATTATTATTATTATTATTATTATTATTATTATTATTATTATTATTATTATTATTATTATTAATAAATTAATAATAATAATAATAATTAAAGTTTTAATAAGTATATTAATAATAATAATAATAAATAATACTATTAATATTAATAATTTTATAAGTAATAAGTATATTAATAATAATTTTTATAAGTAATAAGTATATTAATAATAATAGTTAAAGTTTTTATAAGTATATTAGTAATAATAATAATAATAGTAATAATAATGATAATAATAATAATAATAAAATAATTTACAAATATATAATACTTATTTTTTATAAGTAGATATATTATAATTAAAAAATGTTTAAAAATTCCATGACCTTGAATGACCTTGACCTACTTTTAAATGACCTTGAAAAAATTTGTACTTTTCAACATAGAAAAAATTTTGAAAAAATTTCGAAAAATATTTTATCTTTTCTGGTCCAGTGGTGACATAGGAAATCGTGTACTTTTAAACATAGAAAAATTTTTGAAAAAAATTTTTGAATGACCTTGAAAATATATGTACTTTTAAACATAGAACAAATTTTGAAAAAAAATATTGATGACTCACCCAATGACCTTGAATGACCTTGACCTACTTTTAAATGACCTTGAAAAAATTTGATGACTCATCCAATGACCTTGACATACTTTTGAATGACCTTGAAAAAATTTGTACTTTTAAACATGGAACAAATTTTGAAAAAATTTCGAAAAATATTCTATCTTTTTTGGACCAGCGGTGACATAGGAAATTGTGTACTTTTAAACATAGAAAAATTTGTGAAAAAAATTTTTTTTGAATGACCTTGAAAATATATGATGAGTCATCCAATGACCTTGAATGAGTCATGGTCTTTGTTTCAATGACCTTGAATGAGTCATGGTCTTTGTTCTAAAAAATTTGTACTTTAAAACTTAGTGCAAAAAAAAAATTTTTGCCGGGGGGGGTTTGTGAGCTAGATGGCCTCTGAGCTAGAGGGCCGGTATCCCACTACTAAGTTTGTTTTTTGATTTATTATTAGGGGTCTTATTTAGTGTTACATTATGTTCTAATAATTGCGCATCGGTGTAAAAAGTACACTTTGAAGAAAATTTAAGTTTCAATTATTGTGATTATCAAGTAAAAAAGTAATATTTATGGACTTTCATTTGTTCACTATCCGTTCTTGGTCTTTCAAGACGATCAGCGTTCTCACATGTTTTAAAATTTTTTAAATACAAATTGTTTAATAGAATTAAAATTTAAATATAATTTTTAAAAAGTTAAAAGAAAAATTTTATATTTAACTTATTATCTTTTTAAGATAAAAAATAATAATTCATTTTATTGTATGGACTGAAAATTTTCCCAAAAAAACAAATATTATAAGAACTTTAGAAATTCGAATATGAATAAGTTCATTTCGTTGTTTTTTTATCATATATAATTTATCGGTTTGTTTTGCAACGTATTTTAATTAACATTTGATTGACAGTTAAATTATTTTCTATCTAAATCTATTTGAAAAATAAAATAAAATTTCTTGCACTTTACTTGAAAAAACCACCAGAAAAATAAAATCACTTAACGCACCGAAAAAGAGTCACAAAGCGAGCGAAATAATTTATATTTACTTTTTCAACCGAATTTTTTTCTCAATTATTTTAGTGGTTAAAAATGTCAAATTTCGAATAAATAAACTTTCTACATTTAAAACGTTTTTCGCTGTTGAAAATTAGAATTTCACCTTTGATACTTCAAAAAGATCAGTCGGAATTATACAATTCTAATGCCATTACTTATGCTTGATATTTTTCAACTAGGAAAGGAACGAGGAGAATTTACGCAATTTCTAACATAAACCATGGAAGGAATATTCATTAACAAATTAAAAATGTGAAAATTATTGCTTGAAATTTTATTTTTTTAAAAAATTATCTTTCAATATAATGATAATTAAATAAAATAACAAAATATTATTTGTTTTAATCCTCATTTTTTATTATCCTGTTGTAGAATTTACAATAAAGAAATTCCGTTCGAAAATTGTTTTAATAATATTAGAGATTGAATAAATATTATTCAGAAGTTTCAAACAACTTTTGTAATAAACAACCAAATACATAAGTATCTTTAAAAATATTGAGAATGCTGATTTAAATTTAAATTAAATAAAAAAATTAATTATTAAACTTAAATTATTTGTCAAATTGGTTGATATCGATTCAAAAAGGCTGTGCGAAAATTGGTGAATATCAATAAAACATCTGATTCATAGTCAAGTAATAAAAAATATTCTTTATATCATTGCAAAATGCAAAGCAATGAGAGGTGAAAACTAGAAAAAGTTCTTTCAATATATATATTTGCATAAATAGAGTTTTCCGCATGAGAAAATTTTAATGATACTTTAGGATAGTAATAACATTAAAATAGTATCACTAAAAATTATTGAAAAAATTATACTATTAGTAATAGTGATATTATAAGTTCTAGTGATACTATTAGGAGTTATCTTTTAATTACATCATTATTGTTTCAGTATATAACATTTGACAAAAATTATGATGGCACACTGATGATGAGGATATTTTCCTCGAAATATATTTTTTTTATTTGGCTTTCTCGTGTGTTTAAAAAATAACAAATTAAGTTTATCATTATTCATAATTTTTTATTCAATGTATTCAAAAATAAATCATAATAAAACTGACATTTCAAACTTAAATATAATAGTTTTTATTAGAGAAACATCAAGTATGAATATTTTTTTTGTAATTATTTTAATATTCAATTAAAGCAATTAGTTATTTTTTATTTGTATTAGAAAATTTACAGTTCTAGAAGCATAATATTTGGTCATATAAATAACTTTTTTCAAATGTCTGTCAAAATTTTAAATTTCAACCTTTTATTTTTAACGCTCCAAAATTAAGTTTTGTGAAGTGAATTTGAGAACCAATTGGCTTCACCTCGGTTTTTCTCTTGATACTACAATGATGTAAAACTTCCAAAAGATGGAAAAGATGAGTGCAAGTGGGAATATCAAAGATAGAGTAATTAATAATTCAACAATTAAGAAATACTATTTCAGAATATATTATACTGAATGTCAATTTCATTATTTTACTTTTTATAAATGAATTGAAACAACTTATTTACATGATTTTTTTAAATGATTAAAAAATATCGATTGTTTGTTTGAATCAACAAACAATTCTTGATAGGTTCTGGTACCATGAAATTTGAACAAAAATTCTGTGAATGTCTTTAATGCACCGATAGTCAAAGAAGCTTACATCATGATTGATGAAAATGAATTTGATGGTGCATTTTGCATCTTGCATACGGACAAGTATTTAAATAATCACACTATGAATCAATAATTTGATTTTTCTCACCGTTAATATTTTATTCTTACATCAATTATTTCACCCATGAAATCAAAATATACAAAAATCAAAATCCTAGACAAAAGAAAATAATTCAAAAATAATTAAATACAATATTCTATATTTATATTCATGCTAAAGAAAACTTAATTAATTAATAAAGTTAATTAAATTAGTACTATTAAAACAAATGTGATGCATTATTGCTCAAAATTGACAAAGACTAGACATTATTTTATTATTTTCTTTGAAAATAGTACCGTAACATTTTTGCAAATTTAATCTAACCTTTTAGTTAATTTAGTTTAATTTCAAGATTAACAATTTTTAAAATAGTGAGTAAAGTATTCAACTATTTTTTCTAAACTATTCTTTGAATTTCAAAGCAAAATATCTTTGAACCGTGAGGATTTTTAACTGCCTTAGAAAAAACTCCAGTAGAATACACAGGGTCTATAAAAAGCCATGAATTTCCACTCTGAGTAAAAATCAGTAGAGTTTCACACTAAAGCAAGAGAGCATCTTAGGATTACGATAAAATCACGTGTAAATGTTTTAAAGTTTGATCTCAGTATTTTCTATAGGTAATTATTGTATCTAGATATTTAAGGTTCAATAGAATTTTATGGTCTCGAAAAAACTTGCATGTAATTATTTTATTAAAGTAAATAAGTATATTAAAGTAAATTTAAATACGTGAATTTAATTAGAGTGCTGAAGTAAAATTAAAATTATTAAAGTGCTTAAAGTGACTGAAGTTAATTAAAGTAAAATTATTAAATTAAAATGTTAAAACTAAATTAAATAAAACCAGAGTAGACAAGATCTCATAATATAACATTTTTAAAGTTCAGCTAATGATATTACATTAAAGGTCAAAGACCAAATGTTAATCAGTTTAGTGTATATTGCATAACATAATACAGTGTGTTAGTGATTGCGCAATATACACTAATATTTAAATGAGTGATTTTTTTATGTTTGTTTAATAAATCTTTAGATGGAATCAAGTGTTTTAACTGTTCAAATAAATTAATTTGTAATCAAGTTTAAAGTTAATAATATATTAATTAATATAGTTAATTAATATATTAATAATAATAAATTCACCTACAATCAAATAAAGATTGTAGGTATCAATATTTAGTTACCAATAACTAGATACTAAACACCTAGATATCAACAACTAGTTACTAACGATATACAGTTTTACTAGGTACCAATAAGATACATATTTACAAGATGTATGACTATTTCTCTAGGTTACTAACCAGATACAGTCTTACGAGGTAGCAACATTTGGTTAGTTACCTAATGATACTTACTAGGTATCAACATCTGGTTACTAACTATATATACACTTACTATGCATCAATAAATAAATATCAATACTTGGTTAATAACAAATGAATTCTTACAACTGGTTACTGATTAACTTTGTATCAATATCTGGTTACTGATCAACACATCTTTAAGTAAAATTATAAAATAATTTTAAGTACAAAGCTATTTAATTTTTAAATGGTCATACGACTTTTTTCCCACTTTGTACTTAAAATAGAATTTGTTTAATTATTTAAATTTACAAATAAATTTTATAATGATTTCTTTGAGTTTTTTTAAAAAGAAGTTGATAAATTTAGGATAAAAACATTTTATTAATACAATGAAATTCTAAAATAAAGTTTTTTTTATTTTTACCAAAGCAATTCCAATGACACATGGGAAAACAGTAAAAGTTTAAACCAACCGTTTTGGGATAATTATCCATTTCAACTTCCATAATGAATTTAAACAAAAACAACAAATTATTTAAATAAATATCAGTGTTATTAAATTCTATCCGAACTTCCTTTGTGATTGCTTAATTATTCTATTATGCTGGGAGAATTATGCAATGTCGGTAAAATATCCGATTCGCAATATTATTTAATCTTAATTTCCTTTTGTTACGAGAATATAATGAACTCTATTTCGGCATTATAATTGTAATGTTGTGTTTGTAATTTTATTTTTTAGGGAAATTTGACAAACATGAATGAAAATAGGTTAATATTTGTTCATCATGGATAGAAAAAAGATTTTGAAATTTATTCGCTGCTAAGTTTTAATGAAATAACGAAATTTTTGGGAATTTAAATGGGAAATTTTCTCAAAAAATTTCTTTTTGATAATCGCTTTCTTCCAAGTTCCAGACATTTACTAATCTTCAGGATGTCGACAGCTGACCGGTAGATCAAGGTTTCCTTTATTATCTGAGCTATTTTTTGAAATTTTTCTTAATATTAATAAAAATAATAATAATATTAATAAAAATAATAATAATAATAATAATAATAATAATATTAATAATAATAATAATAATAATAATAATAATAATAATATTAATAAAAATAATAATAATAATAATAATAATAATATTAATAAAAATAATAATAATAAATATAATAATAATAATAATAATAATAATAATAATAATAATAATAATAATAATAATAATAACCCTCTCCGTGATTTTGTCGAATATATTCAACATTGAACCAGATATTGATTAAAATTGAAAAATTATCGGTAAATTTTGGATTTGAATGCATCTGCCTACTTCTATAATTAGAAAAATTAATTTTTATTTCATTATTGTTTTCGCAAACGGTGATATTTTTTTAGCTACCAAAATTATACTATTTTCTTCAAAATTATTAGTTTATAATAAATTATTTTTGACACGGAGAGGGATAATAATGAATAAATTTGCTTGTCAAATTGAAAAGAATAGATTATTAGAACTTTTATTGGAAGTTTGTTAAATTGAATTCGAACCGAAATTGTTAATATTTTGTGAAAGTATTTGGGTGAAATAATTCTTTAAAGCTGTTGGATCTAATTTTATCGAAATAAGAACACGAAGAGGGTAAAGTTGAGATTACTCTACAAAAATTTTTTAAAATATAGAAAAATTATAAGGTTTCACATTTGTTTTAATAATACTTGTTTAATTGACCTTATTACATTAATAGAGTTTTATAGCACATTTCCAAACTCAGGTATTAAAGTGAACAAATTTTGTTGGATAAATGGCTTGTGACATTGAGCTGATTGCCTCTAAATAGTATTATCGTAAAAGTTATGTTGATCACTATGTCTGATTATATTCAAAGATTATACGACACTATGATTTATAAATTTTCAAATAGTAATAAAAACCATAACTTTTACGACACATTAAGTGATATGCAGTACATTTCCCAATAGTATACTAGTTTCGAGCTAATGGCTCTCGTCAGTACTGATAGGTTGTTACCAGTTTCTGTGTTGAGCTTGTAGTCCACAGAGGTATGATGGTATCTACTATTGTTTCAAGTGAAAGAAGGTTCAAGATAAAGATTTGCATTTTTGTCTTGCCTTATAACCAAACTTTGCAAACTTATTTGATGCCCAGTGCATCAGGATAATTGTATAACAGTGTTAATTTGACACTGGTTTTACACTTACCTGGGGCTCAGATTTCTCTGAGCGCCTCCCGGCATATTATTGATGAGAGCCATTAGCTCTAAACTAGTACACTATTGGGAAATGTACTGGATATCACTTAATGTATCGTAAAAGTTATGGTTTTTATTACTATTTGAAAATTTATAAATCATAGTTATTATACTTAAACAGACATGTACAACTCGTTGCTCATCTTGGTATTCGTTCAAAATCTTATTTTTTACAATTTTTGTTTTAATAATCAAGTAATATTTTGATAATTTCCAATAAATTTGTCAAATACACAAATTTCACATTAAATTAATAATTTTTATCTACTTTTTATGTTTGTTATCTGCACTAAAATAAAATAAAATTATTAATGTCATTAATGAATTAATTGCTGAAAAGAATTAAAATTAAAGCTATATTTCATTATTTTGTGTATTTCTTATGCTGGCTCACGGTGATTCGGAAAATTTCTGAAATGGCTCAAACAACCAAATCAGTTGCAAACCCATGTAATAAAATATTCATAAAATTAAATAAAAATTTTTGAATTTAAATTTTATTTAATTTCTCTGACTTTTATAATTTTAAAATCACAATGCTTTTTACATCTATTTTCTGGAATTTTACCAATTTTATGTCAAAATATCATAATGTCGTACGGTAGTTGTTTCCTGTATTTGCTACCGTATCTTTTTGTTACAGAATAACAAAAATTAACATTATAAAATAATATGCGAAAAAAACTTTATTTGAAAATATAAAATAATTTTTGCTATCAGCTTAGTTTTAGTAGAAAAGTTATTACCAATAAAAACAATTATTATCATTTATATAATATCAAAAAGTGAAGTGTATGTCCTTGATACGAGTTTTCTATTAAAAAAAAACTTAATCCTGATCAATTTATATTGTAACTGAAATTATTATTTTAATTGTTTTAATTGATTCCTTTTTTAACAATATTTCTTTTATTGCTGACATTTTCTTATTTTAAAATAAATATTATAATGTTATTAAAATATTAATAACACTATATTAATATAGAATATTAAATTAAATTTTTTTTATATTAAAATAAATTATTTAAAGTTCTGTTAATAAAAAATTAAAAATACTGGTTGGCCTTGAATAGAGTATTCAATTGTTTCATGGATGATTTAACAATTATAATGAGTAGCTTGCAGACTACGCTCAGTTAATTTACCGTCTTTGTTGGCCATTGAATAAGGGACTCCCTCGGTGTCCCGATATTGTAAACATCAAAGATGTCAATCAAATTCAATTATATGTACACGCTACGGTTTAAATAAGTTATTAATGAATGGTTTTTGATTATGAATAAATAATAGAAAAAATGCGTTTTAATAGTCGGACGACAAATACTAATTTTCATTTGCGTGGAGCATTAATTGGGCGTCAACTGTGTTAATAAATTAACTTTTCCCTTTATTCAGCCTTATGGAGACAGTTATAAATTTCGTTTTTAATAGTTTCTTTTGTTGGTTGACATCTTGTCATCATGTTTGTTAATTGCTGAAAATAATTAAAAATAATAAAAAAATATCGATATTTCGAAAATTAAATAAATAAATTATTTACATTTCATGTTGTTGAAGTGAAAGTATTGTTATCAATAGTTTAATATTATAAATTTATTATTTTCGATCTTAATAAATAATAAGCATTTAATTTGTTGAATTAATTTACCTCATTTAAAAATTAAACGAAATTTTTTCCATGGTAAAAAACATAAAATTAAAATAATAAAAATGTCGACGAAAATATAATTTCAATGCAATGAATATTAAATGCAAAAATAAATAAAATTCAGAAAACAAGTTTAAGTACAAAACATTAATAATCTTTTCTGAAATCAATGAATAAATATTTGAAACAAAATTTATTAATTATAAATTTATTGATAAATTTAAAAATATGATTAATTGATCAATCAGTTTCATTGATTGATATTTTTTAAATTATTATTATTATTATTAATATTGATTATTATTATTATTATTATTATTATTATTATTATTATTATTATTATTATTATTATTATTATTATTATTACTTTTATAAGGGAATTTTTAGATGTCACTGAAAAGTATTGTTAAAAATCATCATGATCCAAATTTAAATATTTGCTGATATAGTAAGCTTTTATTTATATTCTTAAATTAGTTAATAACCTGAAAAAAATATATTGAATTATTTATTATAACTAAGTTTTAAATATCAAAATTTAATTGTTTATTATAGAAAACTATATAAAAAAGCTCTTAAATCTAATTTTTAAAGCGTTTTAAGTATATTCTTGTACTTTTTAATTGCATTATAATTGCTTTTAATAATAATAATAATAAATATAATAATACTTTGTTAAAGGAATGATACAAAAAGTAATTTATGTAAACCAATAACCTGGTTCTATTTGAATGTGGAAATACAGAGCTCCTCTATTAGTCAAAGTCAAGGTATTTAAAGCAACCGATTCTATATAATGTAGAGAAAATCAAAATATAGAGATACACATCTTTCAGTTTATTAAAAACTCCTATAATAAAATGAAAAAATCAATAATATTATAATATAGGAACATACATATTTACCCGTGTCTGCATGTAATTTGTTCAACTGAATACACCAATCCACGCTGAGACAAATCACCTATAATATAAAAAGAAAATCAATAAATTGATAGCATATAAACACACCAACTCACCTTGAGGTTGTTTGTAAAATAGTCACTGAGACAAACCCTAAAATCAAAAAGTGATAGAGAAATAAAATAATGCACATTAACACAACCCATAATAAAACTTTCATGTAAACTTTTAACATGTAGCCATCAGAAGTTGAAAAAACCCCTATAATAAATTAATTTATAGACATTTTTGAGATATTTTTAGAAAGAAAAATGGCGGAAAAATATTTTAATTTATATTTTGAGGATTTTGCTAAGAAATTTCGATTAAATGAGGATGTTTCTTTATAAGATTTATCCTTAAAACTAAAGTTAATTAAATTTTTCAGACATTTCTGTCGAAAAAACACAAAACCTGAAATCCGAAAAAAAGCATAAATTGTAAATTATATTGGTAAGTTTTAAAAAATAATCATAAACCAAATTAATTTGTGTACATATTCGAAGAGTTTTTTCAAAAGATGTATAAAAAATATAATTATTTAATGCAATTAATAATTTTATAACTTCAAAAATAATTTAACTAACTTTTTTTGAATAATTTCCGAAAAATAAGTTATCATAAAATAAATCATTTCCTGAATATTTATAATAATAATATACATGAGCTTGTAGATCAAAAGTTATAATCATAAGTTTGAATAATGATTTAATTTCCTTGTAAAATCATAATTCAACTCTTAAAACTTTATAACTTTAAGCTCATAACTTTAAAAAATAACTTACTTTACAGCCATTTCAGAAATGGCTGAAATTCATTAAATTTTCTCAAAAAATAAATTCCAATAAGTTGATTTTTTGTTTCAACTTGCATTATAGCGGAATTTATCTGAACTTGGCTTGATGTAAAAACTTATATTATAGGAAGGAAGGAATTTGAAGAAAAATTTTTTTAAACATAAAAACATAATAAATAATGCATGCAAACTTTCAAAATGTAGAAATGTTCAATTCAATAAAAACTGTTTTTAGTAACTTTTTAGACAATTTTTTTTAAAATTAAAGCCGAAAATTTTAAAAAAAAAATACCAATAACTCTACTTTGAGTTGTAGAGAAAATTATGAAATAATTTCGTAAGATTTTTCATGAAATTCAATCAATTTAATATTTTTACAACATTTCAGATATTTCAAAAATATCCATCGAAACTTTAGGTTTTTGAGGAGATGAAGAAATAACAATGTAACATTTAACTTGTACTTAAATTATATTCATTTTTTACCTCATTTGCAATTTACCAGGATCAGTGGAACCAGAACCTTCAAATGAGGAGTTTTAAAAAACGGAAAACATAAGTTTATCGATAACTTAAGTTTAAAAATAATATATTTTATATAGTATAAAAAATCCAAATTATTAATACCATTGTAAATGGGGAAGATTTTTATAAATTTGGGAAATTAACGGAAATTTCCAAAGCCTCATAAAATCAATAATTATAAAATCAATAAATATCAAAAATCTGGATTTGTCAAAAGGTAAAAAAGATAGCAGCCAAAACGAATTTCCTAGGAACAGAGAAATAGTTTATTCGAATATAGAAACTTTTTAATAATAAATTTTATTTTAATAAATTTTAGTTTTCAATTAATCGGACTTACATTTATTCGAAAATAATTCCATTAATTTGCATAAATTGGCATAAATTCCTAAAAAAACCAAAAGAAAATTAATAAAAGTAAATTTTCAAATACACGTTGATGAAAAGTATTATTTAAGAGCTTGAATAATGATCTCATAAATATACGAGATCACAATCCAAGCCTTAAAATATACTTTAATAAAAAATTTACCTGTCAGCCATTTTAAAAATGGCTGGTTCAAAAACTTAATCATAACTGTAGTTGGATATTCATTAAAACTTTTATTATAGAAGTTTTTAATGAGCTAAATCAGGTGTACATGAATTTTCAATGTTTATCAAAAAGTACTAGTCAAATAAATGCCTAGCAAACGAAACTAGTTGTGATTCAATGTAAAGAATTCAGTGAGAATTATCAATTTAATTTAAATATCTTAGTTTTTAAAATAAAGTTTAATGTATTTTATTTAACACTGTTAAATTAATCTACATCCGAAATTTAAATGAAGATAAATTATTTGCTAAAGGAAAAACGAGATCACAAGTTGCAAATGATTTTACTGGAATTTGTTTTGAATTTTAAAGTTTTGTTAATAATGTTTTTTTCTAATTATTAAATTTATCCATATTTATTATGTTGAATAAATAACTTATAAATATGATTTTAATATTTAGTGCAATAATATGTAAATCCATATAATGAATTTTTTTTGTATTTAATTTCATTTAGTTTTTATTAAAATTTTATCTAGATTTATTCTTTTGTTTTACAGCATAAATAGTATAGAATTCAAAAATGAGGTAAATGGGATGTTGAAAAAAATGTTAAAAATGATAAATAAATAATCTTTGATCAGTGGAGAAAATAAAAACTTTTATCCATAATTAATTAATAATTTTTCTATTCACAATAAATTATTTTCCTATTTTTGTAAAATAAAAAAGAAAATTCAAATAAAATAATTTTTCAAGTAAACTTTTTGATTGAAAGGCAATTTAAATAATTTGAAAAAATTAAACCTCCCACGAAAATTAATTTAGAAATTTGAGTCAAGATAGTTAGCAATAAGATAAGAAAAGCAATTTAATTTATATTTATAAATAAAATAAAAAATAAACATGTGTTAAAGAAAATTCAAATAATTGAATTGAATATGTATTTCTAATTAAAAAAATTAATAAAATTCGAGGAATTAATTAAAATGATTCAAG
This sequence comes from Schmidtea mediterranea, assembly GCA_022537955.1. NCBI lineage: Eukaryota > Metazoa > Platyhelminthes > Tricladida > Dugesiidae > Schmidtea > Schmidtea mediterranea. The sequence goes on from CM039681.1 coordinate 23,360,567, forward strand.
TCTCGAAATGAACAAAAAAAGTCTTAGACAATGCTTAGCAATATTTCTTTTACAATTAATTCTTGATAATTAAATAATATTTTAAACACTTAGAAAAGTTATATTTCTCTGAGCGCCAGGTAAGTGTTGAATATTACACGCCGAATTATTTGAATAACTTGGAGACAAATAAAGTCTGTGTTAAGTGTATAACCCACATACGAACGTAACATTTTGGTGAGTCCAATTTGATAAACATTTTATCAACGGCGAATAGTGAAAAAAATCAAAATAGCGTTTGAAACTCGTACAAAAGTCAAATTACAGAATCAGATGGCAAAAGACAATGTAAATCAATTTGTAAGGTATCCTGCTTTTTAGCGGTGATCCAGGAGAGTTTCCAGAGTTCATGTCAAAATATTATCTAATTTGTAAAGTAAATGCTTATCCGGACAATACAATGATTCAAAGATTTCCAGTTTATTTAAGAGGTTTGACAATGGAAAAGTATAGGATGTTATGGAATAGTCACTAGTCAAAGCTTCAAAAAACTGTCTAGGAATGAGAGAAGCCCTTACCACTAGAATGTAATCTGGAGATTCAGGTAGTTGGTTCAGTTAAAGTTTGGTTATGAGTGATTAAGGCCGTTTATTGGTCGAAATATTTCATATTTTATGAATAAACATTGCGGAAATAGGCTAATATTGTTGTTTATTTAAATTTTATTTGGTACTACAAGGGTTATAAAAATCGAGTAGATAAAAGATAAATATTTATTCTTGCTGTTCGAAAGAACAGAATAATAGCAAATAGTCACTCTTCCAAAACTCACACAGCTTCAGGATCCAATCAAACGGATCTTCGTCTTCGGCTTCTTGGCGGCACATGAACCCAGCTAGGTATCTCTCCAGGTGGTGGAGAGCAGTCCCACGATGCTTGTTGTCCTCCATATTCATGGATTAATTTTAAAATAAATGAAAATCAAACCAAAATTCGATAGAAAATGTAAAGTTCTGAAACTTGTAAAATTGGTCCCCGATAACCTTATGGTACCTTTTATTTATATAAATGATTCCGCTACCGATAAAAAACAAAACAATTTAATGTTTATTAAAATAATAATAATAATAATAATAATAATAATAATAATAATAATAATAATAATAATAATAATAATAATAATAATAATAATCATCAACAATAAAGCTGATTAATTAATTAACAAGATTTAAATCAATCAATATATTTACAATTAATTAATTTATAGTTTCATTTAAATGTTAGATATTTCACTTTCACCAATGACTGGTAATATGTTCATTCTGACTTGAAATATAAAAAAACCCATTTTCGTGCCAGAGTGTTCCGGGGAGAGAAATTGACAATGGCTAATCGGCACATAGCCGTTGAAGAATTACATAAATATTTACAGCATCCATTAGGAAAATTGACACGAGAGTGAAATTCTTGTTCAAACAGCTAACTTTATCCAATCCTTCATCCTCTCCTTTATAGAAAATACACAGGTGATCTTAAAAATTTCAGTTTGAACATTATGTGCCGCCAACAACATAGAAAATATCAGACATTGTCAGGGATAACATTCAATCCTGCTATGCACCTAACCGACAGACAAATAAAATGGAATTCATTCCCAAACATGTGTGCATTTATAAATTGAAATTATTTCCCGAGTTGATATCAACTATTCGAACGACAACTTTTTACATCTGTGAAAACATTTTCTTTTCATTTGACAGATTTTATATTTTCTTTATATACATTAAGATTAGTCGATGTTTTAACTCACTTTAATTCACTTATATAATTCTTCAGATTTACTTTTGAAAAATCTAAAATTTTTTTTTTTTAATGAGTATTTAATTCTACCTTTCATTTTTTTATTCTCCATCATATATTAATTATCATTAATATTATTATTATTATTATTATTATTCAAACAAATTTCTCGATTAATATTTTACAATTAATTATATTAAAAATCTCACATTCTGTTTTAATTTAATACATTTTAAAAATTGAAATTTATAAAAATTTTTTAAAACTTTTTAAAACTTTTAAACAAAAACATCTTACATTTATTTTCATCTTGTAGCACAAAATTGCGTTTACTAATATCATTCAATTCCATAAGTCGACTGTGAATAAGAATTTGAGAACAGAACTTCCAATGTATGTGACATTGCATCAATGAAATAAATATTCATAACCAAGAAATGAATACCATCTAATAAAGAGTTGAAGTCAACCAATAAACACAATGTCGATCCTATAATGCAATTGTTGTTTGGAATTTGTGTTTATTGGTGAATTTCAGGTCTTACTTAGATTAATCACACAAAACTCAAAAAATGAAGAAATATAATCTGTTATTATTTCATAATAATAATTATTTGTATTTACTAAAAGTAATAATTTAAAAATCAATCATAAAAATCTTATTTTTTCAACAATATAATTTTAATATTTTCTACAAAATAAATCTGATTCATAGTCAAATTTTGAAGAAAATATTATTATGTCACTTATAAAGAAATCAGAGTTGAAAAACAAAAAAAGTCTTTATAATATAATTTTACATTATATATTGAAAAATTTTGTTAATATTTAAAAATGGTGCATGTTTATATTTTATTGACATGTTGTGTGAATCATATTTAGCAATTAAATTAAACTTAAAAGTTAAGTAAATAAGTAAATTTTTTTAAAAAAATTTGTCTTTCAAAGTATTATTCATATTTTTATTTAAATATTTTGATCTGTATCTAGAATTAAACATTTTATAAATTTTCTTTTTTAAATACTCGTTTATTTTCTTTTGATTTCTTTGAATTTTTGTTCAAGAAAAAATATTTAAAAGAAAAAAATCAATTAAAATTATTAAAAGGACCTATTTAAAGAATAAAAATAGAGCATTAAATAAATTTTAGCATCGATATTTTCTCAACAATCACGAACGATTTAGTTTTCACAAAACTTACATGATTTAGTTTATAAAATACACTTTGAAATTTGAAATTATTTTTAAAATAAATTTTTTTAATATTATAAATATGTTTAGATAAATAAAAATCTTTTAAAAAATAATGATTGAATTAAATAGAATTAATTTATTTTTTATTTTTAATAGATCAAAATCAATGTTAGTAAGATTATCAAATTAATAAGGGACTTCAGAGAGATATATTTTCATTGAATATCATACATTAACATTTTTACTTGCAATTAAGGAAATTATAAATGCATATAAAAATTATTATTATTAGTTTTTAAAAATGTAAAATATTTCTTTAAATGAATATTGAATATTTTAAGTTGAATTGATTTATATAAAAAATATTTAATTTTTCCACTCAAATTGACATTATTCAAAATCAAATATTCAGTGAAAATTTGATATTTAGAATACTTTTTTTTAAATAATTTTAAAACCCTAAAAAATATGAATTTTATAGGAACCATTGAAACGAACATGCAAAATAATAAATTTATTAATCTGTTTTATTAATTACGAAAGTAAAACTGTAATTTATAAAACTTTTTATTGAACTGTATCATTTTCTATGGAAAATGAAGAGTTTGGTTTAGGCGAAACCATCAAAAAAAACTCAACATCAAAATTTAAAGCTTTATTTTAAGAAAGTTTTTTACATATTTCATTTAAAGGATGTGGTCTTGAAATTTAGCAAACAATTTAAAACACGTAACTCTTTTCGTCTTCACTAAAATCTTTAGCATGTATGAAATCCATTAGTTACACAGGGATCGCTTTCCCATTTGAATCAATCGTATTTTCACGGCCTCTTTGTCAATACAAATGCTCTCAGCAATTTATCTTGTTGTGGCTTGCGGATCTTCAGATCGTATGACGGCCGTCCACTGCTTATCTTATATTCAGCGATAAACATTCCCCTCTTGAATTTGGGTACCCAGTCGGAGCATGTTCTTAAGCAAACCCTGTATTCACCGAAGATGTAGTTGATTTCTTTATAAATTTTATCAGTTGACAACCCTCTATTCCTCTCGAGAAAACTCCATTTTCAGTACAAATACTGGCGACAAACACAATTAACATTAATGAAGGATTAAAACAATTTTTAATTTCATACAAATTAAATATTTTATAATTAGCAATGTTCAGAAATTTTGGAAATTCTAATATATATATTAATAATAGAACTATTGCAGAATGCATGGTAAAAATTTAATTAACCACGAATTCATGCATTTCATTCCGGATAGCTTTATTCATCGACAGAAACTTTTAAAATATATTTTTAAAATATATTTAAAATTCTTTCAAACTTAAAAATGAATTTTTAGTCATCTAATGTTAATACTGTGTCGTTAATAAAATAATATTTCGTATAAATACGGTTTGAATAAATTGTCATATATATTAAATAATTTTCTGCTACATTTACTAATTTTTATCTCTAATTTTACTATTTTTTGTCACTATTTTTACTGTATTTCGGCGTTTTTAACATATTTTGTTTAAAATTACAATAAATTGTATTGATTAAAGAAAAAAATATAATTAGGCTTATATTGATTTAAACAATTTATTGAATTATCATGTGTTTGTTTATATTATAAACTATTTTTATTTTGAGTTGGTTCTAATAGTTTTGCAATTTAAAATTAAGTATATTACATATAAAACAGAAAAAAAGTAACATGATAATTTAGTTTTATTTTTCGTTCACTTTTTACTAGTAGATGGTTGCGCAAAGTTTACACTTTAAAAATTCGGTCTCGGTTGCCAAATGTTTGAGTAACTGTATTAGATTAAACGACTTATAAAACTGGACTTTGCAAAACTGAGTCTATTAAATTGTTCATAAGCATCTTTAATCAACATTTAACAATTTTGTACTAGAACATAAGGCGGTTTCCGAGACTAAAGGGGCAATTCAAATTGTTTAAATTTAGATTTATGTAGGATTATAGCTCTGATAATGATTTGTATAAATATCATTTTCTACAAAATTTGACTTCAACTTGAAAAAATATCACTTGAAAAAGGCTGTGCCGAAAATTCGTGAATACCTTAAATAAATCTGATTCATAGTCAAATTTTGTAGAAAATATTATTATGTCATTTATAAAGAAATCTGAGGTGAGAAACAAAAAAAGTTCTTATAATTGTATAAATATGTCGTTATATAGTTTTAGCCATTTTGTATAAATCGTCGCATTTATTACATTTTAAAATGTAGCATTATATTTCTTTATTGATTTCTATCGACTTCATTTAAACAAAAATGTAAATGAACATTTCAATTATTGAATTTTTAAAACGGGAGTTAATTTGTGTTAAATAACTTCAATCGATTACTAAAGTGTTATTATAAAAAAATTAATTTTTAAATATAATTAAGAGAAAAGCACATAGAAATGTTTTCTAAAATGAATCAAACGTGCAAAATAGAAAATTGCAAATTTCACAATAATCAATATTATTTATTTTTAAAGAAAAAAATCTCTAACCACAAATTCATTTAAAAGCGGTAATAATTTTCTTTTGCTTGGATTTTCAAAAGAAATAAATAAATATTTATTTAAAACTATTTACGAATTCCGAAAATGTTATTTTAGTTTAGAAATAATTAGATAAAATAATTTTACCTCTTACTGTTTTTGGAAAAAATGTTTTATTATTATTATTATTATTATTATTATTATTATTATTATTATTATTATTATTATTATTATTATTATTTATTATTATTATTATTTTTTTTATTAATATTATTATTATTATTATTATTATTATTATTATTGTTATTATTATTATCATTATTATTCTTCTTACTATTATTATTATTATTATTATTATTATTATTATTATTGTTATTATTATTATTATTATTATTATTATTATTATTATTATTATTATTATTATTATTATTATTATTATTATTATTATTATTATTATTATTATTATTATTATTATTATTATTATTATTATTATTATTATTATTATTATTATTATTATTATTATTATTATTATTATTATTATTATTATTATTATTATTATTATTATTATTATTATTATATTATTATTATTATTATTATTATTATTATTATTATTATTATTATTATTATTATTATTATTATTATTATTATTATTATTATTATTATTATTATTATTATTATTATTATTATTATTATTACTACCAAATCACTTGAAAAAATCTGTTGAAAGCTTTTAGTATTTAAACAATGAATTTAATGGAAAACATTTAATTTAATGCGTAGACAATAATTCAAAAAAGTATGTTTTTATTTAAAGCAAAATTTAAAATGCTTTAGTAAACTAATATTTAAGTTACAGAAATGCAAAATCTATTACACTTAATAAACTATTTAACTAAAATAATTAAAAGCATCATATTTATTGATTAGTTTTAATGAAAAATGCTAATTTCAATAAAAACAGTTTTTTCCACATTTTTCTATAGATTTAGTTTATATTAATAGATATTAAAACAATTCTCACGAGCTTGCATTTCTGCATTAAAATGACACGTCGTTTTAGTGTATTATTAAATTTAATTAACACTATGCTTCACTTAGTCAGTGAAGATAATTCTACGAGAAACACAATGCTAATTAGGCGTTATTGTTATCGTGCGAACAAACCTAGAAAGGGTACAAACAGCTACGAGACATATTATAAAAAAAAATAAAAAAAATTATTTGAGAGATTTTTTCATTCGACAATAACTATTCAATTTATCTATGTTTTTCTATATGCAAACATACTGTACAATAATAAGCGGTCGGTAATAGTATTGTTAAGCGTTGAAGGAAATTATAAAAAAACTAATTTCATTTTATTATCGAAACTAGCAGGTTTTTATTAAACGTTTATTGATCTAATATTGATTATTTAGACCAGGATTGGCCAACTTAAGGCTCATGAGTGGCATACGGTTTATCGTAAGAAAATTTGAGGCTCACGAAACAGTTTATAAATATTTTAAAAATATACTAAAAATAAAAAAAAGATTTTAATTAAAGCAATATATATATATATATATATATATTCTACAAAATTTGACTATGAATCAGATTTATTTAAAATCTTCATAGTCAAATATTGTAGAAAATATTATGTCGCTTATAAAGAAATCAGAGGTGAAAAACAAAAAAAGTCCTTATAATATATATATATAAATTCTACAACATTTTATTTAAATTTTGTTAGAGTTTCGATTTTGTAAAATTTTAAAAAAATTAATTTTTTTAACATTCTGTAGAATTTGTGATTTTAAAAAAAACAAAATTATAAATTTTTGATAAAATGTTTTTGATCATTTAAAAGCAGAAATAACAATGATTTACTCTAAAAAAAGTTTTGGTATTGTATTTTACATTATAGAATCGTCATCGTGTTTATTTATAGATTTCAAATCTTACTTAGATGGTATTCAGATCTTGGTTATGAATATTTATGTCATGGGTGAAATACTACATATATGTCATTTTGATAAATTAAATAATTTTAGCAAAAGAATTTATAACAAAGGAATTATGTCAAACATGCTAATTGTTTAAAAACATTGGTAGAAGCTTTCAATTCAAGATTCAATGAAATCGCATCATTCTTTAAACACTTTGAAATATTTCGATCACCTTAAACATTTATTATAATGTAGAACAATGATCTCCAAACCTCGGGACGCAAATAATGATACGAGTACATATACATTAATATAAAATCAATGTGAGGTCCCCCGAAAAAAATACAAATTAATTGAAATTAAATAATTAATTTATTAGTTATGTGGAAAACCCTAACCATATGAAAAGCATAAAAATGTAGGGAGCCTGAAAAATAAGAAAGAAAATAATGAGATTTACCTGTTTTCAAAACGTCAGTAAAGACTTAGATTTTCACAGACAGGGCAAAGGTTGTCTGCGTGATTAGTTTGTTGAAAACAAATAATAAATAAACTAATGATTTTGTGATAGGCATAATTTAATTATTTGTACTAGGTTGTGTAAAAAGTTCCCGGGCAGTTTTGAATTACAATTTCATCATATAGAATGACAATGAAAGCAAACATGATTAACCAACCGTTTTATTCGTCAAAGTAAAGCAATGGTAATATATTAGGTCTTGTAAAAAGAGTTTTTTAACTTATAACTTCCATGTATGCTGCCCGGGAACATTTTACACTACCTAATATTTATAACTCAGCTTGCCCGTAATTATATTCGATCGGATGTCACTTGAGGTTACAGGAAATTAGACCACAGTTTTTCTAATATCACTGTATCAGGATATATGAATTACATATTAAACCAAAGGTGGGATAACAACTTGTAACTGAGGAGTAATCAAAAAAGTAACGATTTGAATGCAAAAGATTTCATTTGTTATTGATTAACTTGCGAGTTTCATTAATAAAATCTTATTTATGACAGGTGCATGGAATAACACAGTGAGGTAATTCAGCTCTAATGAATTAAGTGTCAGCAGGTATCAGGGTATAACGCCTTACTTAGTAGGGTTGGCCAAATATAACTTGATAACATATAAAATACTTTTGTACATGGGCGATGGATAACACATTGAAGTAATCCAGTGCTGTCTGACTCATTGATCTATTAGATATCAGGGTGCAACGCCTTACTACGGTAAGGTTGGGCAAATGTAACTTGATAGCAGATATAAAATGAGACCCCCGTTCAGAACAGTAGAGAGCAATAGTGAAGATCTTGGGATGAAATTGGTGTATGGATCTGAGAAAGGTGTCAAACTTCATAACTAAAGTTATTATTTAACGGTCAGTTTAAAATTGGGTCTGATCGGTTAATCAAGGTAGTGAGGAACTTCCAATAGGGTACTAAAGGGAGAGAGCACTTGATGGGATAATTCAAGATAAGATGATTAGTAAAAACTCACGATCCCTGTGATGGAAGGTTTTGGAGTGCTGAAGGTTCGTTAGCAATAATCAACAAAGCCCGTAAGCGAAGGGAGAATAATTCCGAGTTATCATCCGAAACCGTATTTCATCAATGAATTATTCATAAAAAATTATTGATAAAAAAATGGACAGTAAAGTTTTACTGATCTTGTTCATGACGACTTATTTATTCTGTTCGTTAAATGTGACACAAAGAAAACTGAGAAAATGATTCAGAAAAATTAAAATGGAAAAATAAATAAATATTATTATCTAGACATGTGGTTATTATTAGAAAATCTGTAAATGTAGAAAAGAATGCAATTTAGACATGAAATGTATTTTTATGAAAATTCTGCTAGTTTTGATTAAAAAACATTTTCAAGTAACTATTTCAGAATGCAGTAAATTTTTGTTATAATGAGGGAATATATTGTAAATTCATTTTGTAATTTCTATTACTACAATGTAATTAATATATTTCCATACAAAATATTGTTTTTAATCACATGTTCAATTCGACTTGGAGATTTGATGAGTCATAACAGAGAAAATAATATTTTTAGAAAATAAATAAATAGATAAATGAATTAATAATTTATTAAATAAAAATTAAATTACAAGATAAAATATATTTAAAATATTTATTTAGATACATTTTTATCAGTGAAACTTTTAATTTTATCGATAATTATTAATGATTTTTGCCTAACAATAATATATATATATATAAATATTTCCGATTTTATTCATAAAGACGGATGTGACAATCACTTGTATAAAAATTTTATTTTTTTAATCTTTTTTCTAAATATTATTAAAAAAAATTGATAATAATCTATCAATGGTGAAGAAGTTAATTGATTTTACTCAATTTAATTTTCAGCCAATTAGAAAACAACAGTATAAAATTTTTGAGTTTTTATTAATTATGTATTGTTAAAGATTTAAAAAATTAAAAAATTAGTCATTTTTATTTCTGAAAGTTTCACAACGCGTCATTTTGAAAATTGGGTGTCAAAAATATTTGAATATTATTTTTTTCCCGGGAAAATTATTTGAACTTTCGGTTTCTGTATGAGATTTCTTTTTTGTTTTTAATCTGATAAATAAAATTTTAGTTTTAATCAGAAATTTTTAGCTTGACATAAATTAACTTTTAATCTTTGAATTGGTCTAGACTAGTTTTTATTTTAGATTTTTAATAAATGATTCATTCAAACAAATATAATTGATAATTAATAGATAATTAAATTAATAAAAATTTATAAATAAATATAAAGATAAATATAATACAATCGGTAGTAATATAGAAAAGTAAGTAATGGATGTATAAGGATTTAAAGGGAACCAAGATTCGTTAACAATTTAATAACAAATTAATAAATTTTAATTATTAACTACGCTGCATAGAAGACGAAGAAATTCCGTGGGAATATAAATGGAATTAATAACCATTGTTACAATTGTTCATATTTATCTTTTTGTGTATATCTTTTGGATTTTTATTTCTTCGGGTTTTTTAAATTCTATTTTTGCTGACCTGTTAAAATCATCAGAATTTTAAATTTTCCCAAACCCATATTTGTATACGATCTTTCTTAATATTTAGTGAAAATTATTTAAATTTTGTTTCACTTTCTTTTTTTTCATTCACTTACACCTGTTCAAGTTCTATAAGAGAAGTTTGAATGAACATCTAACTCTAGTTATTATTCACTTTATGTATTAGCCATTTTTAAAATTGTTGGTAAATAAACGTTAGGGCTTGGATTGTGATCTCGTAAAGTTATGAGATCATTATTCAAGTTTTTAAATAATACTTTTTATTCACATTCATTTTAAATTTATTTGTAATTAATTTTCTTTAGATTTTTAGGAATTTTATTCAATTTATGACAATTATTGGATTTATTTTTTCGATTTAATATAAATCAGATTAATTTAAGAGTAAAATTGATTAAAAGAAAATTCATTTATTACCAAGGCGTTTCTATATTTCAATACATTATTTCTCTGTTGCTCGGAAATTCGTTTAAATTTTTTTTTGACAGAAATCCAAATTTTCGATATTTTTAAATTATTGATTTTTTAGGCTTTGGAAATTCCCATTAAATTCCCAAATTTTTAAAAATCTTCTCCAAATTTTCATGGCTTTGTTGATTTGGATTTTGTCTACTTCTGAAATTCTATAAAAATATTATTTTTAAACTTAAGTTAATAAAAATTACGTTTTCAGTTTTTTTCATATCCACATTTGAAGATCCTGATTCTAGTGCTTAATGTAAATTTCAAATACTGTAAAAAATAATTAATTTTGACTTCAACGTAAATCTTACGTTGTTTTTTTTATCTTCCAAAAAATATCTGAAAAGCTGTGAAAATATTAAATTTGATTGAATTTCATGAATTTTCTTTAAACATTTTTGCAACAATTTTTTTAAAAGAAATTATGTAAAAAAAGTTTAATATGGTAATATATATAAGCTGGTAATCATCTGGAAATTTCTACATTTTGAAAGTTTTTATGCATTATTTACTGTTTGTGTGTGTTTTTTTTCAAATTTCTTCCTTTCTATAATATAGGTTGTTATTCATTCTAACCAATTCATTCCCACACAGGTAAGTCCATATAATATAACTTTATTGATTTTTTGATTTTACTATAGTAGTTAATATTCAGTTTAAATAGGTGTATTATTGAATGTTAAATGGCATTTCATAAAATTCATCATTTAAATCAAAGTAATCAATATTGCTCAAGTCTATAACTGATCTTATGGCTTCTATTTTAAAATCTCTACTGCTCTGATAATGTGAAGATGAATTATTATTGAAAATAAAAAGTTATTGTTTAATGATTAAATAAGAATAAACTAATGTATGAATGAGTTAAAAAAAGTTACCAATGTTCACCATTGAAAATTAACTATGTCCTACAAAGCATTACGAATAACTTATAACTCTGATAATTTTCGAGTTCGAGAAATCTTTGTCAATCACAAATGGAATTCCTCGAGTAATTTACTCAATTTTCAGCTTATAGGAGATTGAATTTGGAAAGAGAAAATTAATGGAAAAGATTAGTGTTTCATAAATATATTGTTTATGACTACAATATGCAGTGATACATATTTTGAAGTTTACGAAGAAATTCTGACATTTAATTTTTCATTCTTGAAAACCTTTACCTAATTCAGATTTGTTCTGACCGCAATTTTACTTAGAAAAACAAAAATTTCTTTTCACTAAAATTCATAAGGGAAAATTTGAAATTTCTTGTTGTAAACTTAATTTATGCTTTCAATTTCAATAATTCAGTTGCTCGCTGGTTTAATGAATGTCAACTTTGACAATGGTAATAAAATTTGGATTCTGCCGTTAAATTGTGATAAAAAAGCCAATAGAAACAGTAAAAAATATTTTTAAAAAAATGATTTTGATTATACTTTAAATTTTATTGCTCTATTATTAGTAATTAAATTAAATTAATCAAATATAAATGCTTAAAAAAATATTTTTTACAATTTAATTGAAGAAGATATAATTTGGGTTGTGCGAATGGATACTATATTGTTGGGTTATTATTATTGAAAGTCGGTTCTCTCTGACTCCTCGTGTCCTTTTCGAATCAAATAAGTAAACCCAACACAGAATAATTTTATTTGCACTTTACCACAGTTACAACTCAATCCGATTTATTTCAATGTTTTGTAATTAAAAATTTGTGATTTATTTGGACCCTTCAACCACCGAATAACTTTACTTGGGTTTAGACTCTTTTACTGACCTGACTAGACTACTCGTTTGCTTCGACCACTGGCCATTTCGTGTTTTTCCCTTTTCCCTTTATACTCTTACTCAGACTGTTTCAGACAATTGTCAACAACATTTGATGCCATACTAAATTATTAAAAATAATCACTTCTCCACAGATCACATAAGCCGACATTTGTCAACAATGTTTGCTACCTTACTAAATTATACATTAAAAAATAATTACTTCCCAATAGATCAGTGGTGCCCATTTAATATTGTTTAGGCCAATTTACCTTTTTCTATTATTCTGTCTACATGCCGGGTTTTTCTCATCTCTCGGGTTTCCCATTGCCTCGGGATTCCCATTAGTAATTAATTTTTTTAAATTAATGTGTTTTTTGTCATATTTTATTTTCTAGAGATCCCTTACTAAAATTTTATTTTTATTTCTCGACTCGTCTCTCGATTTGGCATTCAACAATATCAATTTTCCCTGATCAATACTACTTTCGAATTTATGTAAATTTTTTAATTAATGTTGTACTTTTACCATTTTGGTGTTTTATTGATTTTACCATGCTTTTTCGTTATACCCCAACAATATCATTATTATTAATTATAGGATAATATAATACTGAACCAAACCATTTATCCAGTACCCTACAATCTACTAACTACGTCCTATAAAATTGGTAAGGAATAATTTTTCATAACAAGATTAGTTTGAGATAGTTAAATTTAATTGAGCTTAGATTTTATGAAATTTCAAATGTTTAAAATATATTATATTTATTCTATTATTTAATAATAAACACAAATTAATATTAAAAATGTAGTTAAATTTTATTGAATAAAAGCTTATTTATTTAGTTTAGTTGAAAAATAAATGGATGACTTTGAATGTTTTAATTAGTTAGTATAATTTGTTTGTGATTGTAAGGAAGGATAATTAAGGAATATTGGATAATTAATTAAATCAATATATTATGTAATAATATTTCAAAATTGTAGTTTTAAGATCAGAGGTTATTTATGATGTTTGACGGCTGTGTTTGAATGTTGGTATGTTTGTGTGTCTGAAGGAATTCTGCATCAATATTTGGAAAACCAATAAACTCCCTTTTAGATATTACACAACGAAAAGCTATAAAAGAATGTATATGAGATTTGTTGTCAGAATAAACATTGTACTCTTATGTATGTTTTTAGCTTGAATTTTATCAAAACACCAAGCCTATCCGAACCGAACGTAGATTTGGAATGAATAATTCTTGAGTTGAAAAGATTTTTTGAAATAACGGGATTTCAAGAAGCGCTAACAAAAACTTGTTGTCTGTGTTTATTGCAAAATAAGAAGAGATCCAGTTCGATTAAATTGGGGGCGAAGGTCGTATTCGTAAAGCATTTGAGATAATAAAGAGTTTAGTCATCGATTTAGATTCCATGTTACGATATAGAAAAGGAAATTACGAGTGCACTGATTTTTTTGGAAAGAGAAAGAAAACTATTAACAATAGTTAAACAAAGCCTACGTTAATCGTGTTTCTAATACAACATGCAAGTGAAGATTTAGAAACAAAGAAAGAATAAAATTTAGGATGAATTAAGACAACCGAAAAAGCTAAAGAAGTCATTATCATAATGTATGAGATAAAGAAATAATTATCCAGTGAAAGAAAGCCAAATGAAGAGATGGTTAGAAAGCCGCAACAAAAAATATTCATTACAAAAATGATCATAAATTTTGAATCATAATTTATTTAATGTTGAAAATTTTGAAATTCATCAAATTGATGGGTTTCGTAAATCTAGTAAATTTATGATAATTGGATTTCTAAGATAAATTATTATGATAATAATTAGGTTAAAAATAATAATAGGTTAAATTTAGAAATAAATATAACTTAGTAATTGAAATTGAAAATAATAAATTAATGGTGAAATTAATTTTACTGATATTGTAATTAAAATTTTGTAATTATTATATTTTCAGCTAACAACACTTTTCATATACATTTGTGTTAATTTTCAAATTTTATATCTATTTAATTATAAAATTTAAATGAAATAAATAAATTACAATTTAACGGTTGAATAGAAAAATTTATATCGGCAGTTTCAGTTTGGAATTGATTTGATTATTAAATTAAATTGTTTGAATTTTATTTAAAAGATGTTTCTTAAATAAATATAAAATCTAAAAATAAAATCTAAATAAATATATATTATAAAACAAAAAATTTTAATAATATTTAAAGTTTTTTACGAAATTTAAAAGTTTCAATGTTATGTATTAAAACTAAACTTTAAATAATTAAATATGAATTAAATTTTGATTTCTAATAATTACGGTCTTTTACATAAATGATACCCATTATTACGAAATCATATTTCAATTAGGATTTGTCAGTAAATTTTATAATGACTTCCGTTTTTACATACAGCAAACCTGCTGTGAACTTTTTAAATTTTATTTTTGAATGAAAGCCGATTAGTTTTAAATTGGAAAAATGTGTAAATAATATTTTAAAAAATTCTTACAGACTTTATTCTGTTTAGTTAAAATTTCCATAATTTTGTGACAGGAACTAATTTAAATTAATATATATTCGAATTTAAAACTATTACTGAAATTGAGCCTTTTAAAACAAACTATTTAGTCTGAATCTCCTTGAATTTTGAAAACTCAGAAAACAAAATAACATTAGCATATAGAGACTTATAGAGTCTTATTAACATTTTTTTGTAAAATTACATTTCATTAATTTCCATTTCGACTATAGATCAATCTTTTTTCTATGTGAGACTCATTTTTGGCACTGTCCTTTACAAGTGACTTCTTAACACTTGAAAGAAAATAAAAGGCAGTAACAAAAATTTGTGTTGCATCGTGAAATATTGATCTATAGTTGTAATGAAAATAAATGAATTAAAAAAATAAAATAGTTACTGTTGTTAAAGAGTTCCAGTCGACTACCGTATGTATATTTAAACAATTATATAAAAGGCCAGAGGACAATTTCGTTTTAACAGGCCGAACCTGTTAGTTAAATCGAATATTTTTTCTCATTTTTATGAATATGCAAATACCTCATTTACCCAATTTTAGTATATATGAGCTTTATAAAACGAAAAACTAGAAAGACATTTACCCTTTCTAGATAATAATGGCATTTTCTAACTTACAATTTGGATATATACTAATTTCGAATGCGGTGCAAAAAGTTAAGAAATTCTAAATCATCAATCAATGATTTGATGTCGGTGATAATTTCTATTTTCAGTATTGAGAAAATCTTTTTCTTCGAGAACTTTTCAAAATAAGAGAGTAAAACAATTTTGTAGTTTTTGTTTTATTATATCTAAAATATATAAGTATAAAACGGTGATTTATTGATAGCAGCATAAACTAATATAACAGAATTCCGCAAGAAACTTTTTTCAGCAATATAATTATTACTTCGCAGCAAGGGCTTATTTTGTTATTCACATATCTGTTACATATAGAATAGTTCTGATAAAGATTTGACCAGTAGTGTGTAACCAAATTGGTTGTTTGAGCCATTTCAAAGATTTTCAGAGTAACCATGAGCCAGCTGAAAAAATAGATAAAATTATGATAGTTTTGCAATATTAGGAGTGATTCTGTAAAACCTAATATTTAAAAAACTTACTATAGTCCATATAAAAATTTAACATTCTGCTACGAACTGTAAATTTTTATAAATACCAAATAGTATATTGCAAAACTAAAAAAAACTTGAAAATATTTAGAAATGAAAATCGGAGGGGTCTTAATTAGAAAATGCAATATGATTTCCTTTGAGGAAACTGAAACAAAATTATACAATTATCATAAAAACACTATTATTCTATTGTTTATTCTGAATTTGATGAATTACAGATTTTTAATAATAATTGCAAATAGCATTTTTACAATACATTTTCTGCAAATACATTACAATTTCCTCTAATAGAGGATTATGTAAATATATTTAATATCCTTTTTGCCACACCTTGTTTGATATTAGTGACATTGCAAATTGTTTGCGCCTTGGTGAAATCAAAAAGAAAAATAAATTTGTTTCATTTGGAAAGCTTCAGATGTTCTGAATTGAAATTAACAGAATAAGCTCACTAAATTAACCTGTCAGAATGCGAGTTTGTTAAAATGTTTTCTGATTTCGAAATCTATGAATCACAGTTTTGGTGTTTTACGACATCACCTTACTTACAATATTGTGGGTGATTCTGTAAAACCTGATATGATCCATATAAAAATTTAACACTCTGCTACGAACTGTCAATTTTTAAAAAAAACCAATTTGGTGATAAATGCCCACACGAAAAATCCTCACATAGAAAAAAGCACACAGAAAAAAGCATTACAATAAAATAAATAGAGAAAAAATCAAGAATAATATTCAAATATTTATTATTATAATTATTATTATTATTCTTATTAATATTTATTATTATTATTATAATTATTATTATTATTATTATTAATATTTATTATTATTATTATTATTATTATTATTATTATTATCGAATTAAATCGAATTTTTTAATTTGTAGTGCATTTTTCTCTATTTATTTTTTATGTGTGCATTTTTCGTGTGAGCAATAATCCGATCACGAAAAAAGCCATAGCAGGTTTTAAATAATCACAACTATATTGCAAAACTATAAAAATTTTGAATACAATATTGAATTTCCCAACGTTTTCTATAAAAAGTATCAGCAACAAATAAAATATTTTTTATTTCAAGAAAAAGCAGAGTAAAAATATACGGCTCATGAGCCGGGAGTTGCACATCCTTACTTTATAATAAGATCAGTACGCTAGTAAATAATAAAAAACAGGGTTTAGTTTCAAAATAAAAAGAAAATTGTATTATTTTAATATAGTTAGCAAAGTAAATATATTTAATAAAACAATAATTTATCACAAGATTTGCAAATATTCTCCTGGTAATTACTTTAAATCGGGAGTGATTCTTTCTGGTAAAAAATTCGGAACTTTTGATTCCATTGAAACTTTATACCAGAAAATCTTTTAACACTACTTCTCCCATATTATTTTTGTTTAGTTTAAATTAAGTGATTTTTTAATTTTTATTTCTTTAAAAATTTTATTTTTAAATTACATTATTTTTCAAAATTGAATTTTCAAAGTCAAATTGTATTCTCATTAGTTATTTTTGATAAAAATCAGATGTATCTTTCTCTATTCATGAAGTTTTGGCTGCATGCCACTAATAAGTAAATGTTTGTACATCAGGGAGTGTGTGTATTAAGTTTTGTAATCATGCATTGCTGTGGTGATTTAACTGATTTAATACTTATTAACTGTTATCACTAAAAAGAATTTAATTATAAATTGATACTCGATATGAAAATGGGTTTTCCAACTTGTTATGTATGTGCATATTAAAACAAACTATATTTTTGTAATCATAGATAATATTATTTTTTACTGAAATTTTGTTAAAGTACTATTATTTTTTATTGAGTAGTCGGGGTACTTATTGAATGCACCACATAAGTGTTTTTACTTTTTCAACTTTTTCATTTAAAGTCGTGTGTAATTATGTACCGAATAGTTAAGGGGCCGTTCATAAATGACGTTATGCACATAAGGGGGTTCACATATTTGTGACGAGGGGAAGGGGTGTTTCCAGCGCCTCTTTTTTAATATATGTTTTCTCATACGATATTAGAGTGCAAGCTTTACAATAAATGCATAATAAAATGACAGTAAAGTAATTTTAAAATTGTTCATTTAAAATGTGAAATACGGCTTTTTAAGGGGACCAAACATTGTGAAGCCATATGAAAGAAAGGGAGGAGTAAAAAATCGGCCAAAGTCGCGTGACGTTATTTATGGACGGCCCCTTAACTACATTCAAAGTTTCTTGTAAATAACTTTATGATTACATAAATAACAACATAAATACACAGCATAAATACACATGCGGACTCCGCTATTGCGAATTGGTAAGCGCCAATTGTTTTTTATAGCAAACACAGAAATACAGTAAACATTGGATTGCTAGTAACTTTATTCGCGAGTATTTTGCAAGACAAGAAAATTTTTAAAATGAATTTTAACTTAATGAGCGAGCTAAATATTGTAATACGAGTAACATGTATACCAACCTTCCCGTTCGGTTTCAGTCGATAAGTGAACTTTACATATTTGTTTTGCGAGTGCTTCGGATTAGAAGCAAGTTTCCGGAACGAATTAAACTCGGTAAGCGATGTACCACTGTATATTGATAAACACAAATAGGGTTAAAAGTATTTGTGTTTTTATTTTGCAGATTAAAAGTTAAGAAAATGATTAAAAGTGGTGAAATCTTTAGTGATAAATCTAAAATCGAAATTCTCAAACGAATGATGTATAATTTGTTTAATTTCACCGAGTCTTAAAAAACTGCTATTTAATTTTGCTACATACATTTATTTGACAGTTTTAACCCTGCACAATTTTTCATAATAAAGTTCCAAATTAAGTGTGAGTCACCTGTTGCCCACGACGAGTTGAACGGCTAAAATTATGGATTTAATTTTTAATTTTAAAATATTATGATATTAATAATACATAATCACACAAAATTGGCAAAAGAACTAAATTAAAGAGAACACCAATCCAAAATATATATTTAACTACAATATATTTCGACTGATTAACAGTCATCGTTATGTACGTCATCTTGAACTTTAAACTATTTAGAACAAATCATTATTACTTAAACAAATTTCTGCTTTTAAATTCTCAAAACATTTTATTAAAAATTAAAAATTTTGCTTTTTCTATAAAATCACAAATTTTGCAAAATTTAAAAAACTTTAATTTTCTAAATCTTATAAAACAGAGACTTAAACAAAATTTAAATAAAATTTTCAACGAAATATTTTAAAAAAATTTCACACTTAGTTTCATCCTGCATCAAAAAATTGCGCTTACTAATATCAATCAATTCCATCAGTCTACCGTGATCGAAACCTTGAGAGCGGAAATGACGGGCATTCATTTCAATGTATGTTGTATTACACCCATGACATATAAATTGAAAACCAAGATCCGAACAAAATCTAAGTAGAACTTGAAATCCACTTATAAACACAATATTCAGACAACAATTGTATTAGCTGGCATTAATCAATTCTTTCTGTCGACAGTTATCAAGAACTTGAAAACGGAGATGACGGGTAGTCATTCCAATGTATGTGGCATTACACCCATGACATAAATATTCATAACCAAGATCTGAATACCATCTAAGTAAGACTTGAAATCTATCCATAAACACGATGACAATCCTATAATTCAAAATACAATCCCAAAAACCAACTTCGCTATTTAAATTAAACAAAACTGATTCATTCATTGACATATTCATTAATATATTAATAATAATTTGAAAATTATAAAATAAGAATTGTCGTATTGGAATAAGAAAATTTAATCATGATTAAAAATATATAAATATTTCATAATATTTTCTTTTTTTATTGGTTGCACTTTGTGTCGCCGCGCTACTTAATCTATAACACTGTTGGTACATAAAAAATGTTTGTTTACTAAAACTAGAAACAATTTAAAAATGAATTTTAAGTTTCATTAAATTAAAAAATTTGACAGGTGTTTCTGAAATAATCTTTTGTTAATTAAAATTATAAGATGAGAATGTGAGCGTTTTTTTTCTGTTATGAATATTTCAGATATAATTCTGATAAGATTTTTATAACTTATTTTCTCTAAAAATTGTTTAAATTAATTTATTGAACTATTAATTAAATCATGAAACAATATTAGTATTTTTTGATAGTAAAATGGGGTGATTCTTTAATTGTCTAAATATAAATCTATAATAAATTTAACAATTTTAGTCATTTTATCACTAATATTTATCTAGCAAGATTAAAACAAAAAAAATACAAAAACTAATTAGAATTCATTTTTTCAAAATGTTATAGTTATATTATATTAATTAAAATATAATTACACGATTTTCTAACCACGGCAATTTAAATTGATAGGAAAAGAAAGTTAAAACAAAAAAAAATAAAATCGAATAAGTAAAACATTGAAAATTGATTATGAGAAATAAAAATCCATTAAAATGATTTTTTTTTGGAAAATCAAAAAGCCGCAAAAATATCTAAAAAAAAATAAGTGGGTTTCTATTTTGTGAAATAGCGAAAATTAATTGTTTTCCTTCTGAAAGTGCAGATGTAATTAGAATATGTCGGGATTTCTTTGACTAAAAGTCAATGAATTTGAAATAAGGTAAATGAGTTATTTTGATTTCATTACCATTGATTCCCATAATGATTTTATTTCATTTATTTTCAATAAATTTATTATTTTCAATTAAATAATTTCAAAATTTGATTTTTTAATTAAATTTAAATAAATTAAATTTTTTAAATTGAATTAACTTAATTACTTTTATTACTTTTATTTTTTTCAAATTTTATTGGTTTATTAAATTAAAGTAAACTACATAAATACTAAAATTATTTTAATTAATTAATTTATTACAAATTTCATTAGTTTAATTAAACTGAAATAAATTAAATTATCTAAGTGGTGAAAATATTTAAATTACTTTCATTTAGATATATTTTACATTGTTTAAAATATTGTTTTTAAATTTACGTCTGAATACACTCAGTCAGAACTCATTATTTTAGGCCTGCTCTGTTGATTATGAAATTACTTCTAATAAAGCTTCTAATATTTTACAAATCTAAAAGTTTTCTTAAATTCTTGAACGAAATTACTTTCTGATAAATTTGTTTTATTTTTTTCAAATTTTTGCTGAGTTTACGTAACAGTTGTAACGCCACAATGAAAATTTATTTAAATGTCCTTGGAAATTCTTTTTTTTATTCTTTTCATTGTTGATTTATTTTTATTTTTAATTTCCTTTATCTATATAATTTTAGAATATAGATCAATGTTTTCATTTATTTAACAATAACTTTTTAAAATATTTTATTAAAGAACAATAAATAATTTAAACTAATAAAAGTTGGAAAGGATGTAAATTAAAAAAACCTTGTTAAATAATATATTAAATTTAAATTTATGCAATTTTATTTCTTTAGGTTTTGTACATTTAAAATGAAATTTTCCTGTTTACATTATAAAAATTTAAAAACGATTTAAACCAACAGCTTGATTTTCTAAAATAAATGAATTTTCATTAAGATTTACACTCTTCTGGTATCTTTAGTGAGAACCACATGAATGGTCCAATGAATGTGCTAGTAGTGAATCTGTACGCCATCTTAATACGTGTTTATCTTGACTTTAAACAAACAAAAAGACACATATAGTAAATGGATTTGTCCACTCCAGCATACCTTCACCATCCATATAATTATCTAGGTTTAATCAAAATTATGTAGGTCACAAAAATATATATCTTTTAACCATAATACACTTACCTTTCCATAGGCTCTAAGAAACCGATCAAGTTTAGCACAGACATGTAGAAAAAATTTATGTAGATAAGCACAGATATATAGAAAATTTTCCTATTCTTTAAAAACTAAGAAAAATGCATCTAGGTCAGCACAAATATATACAAGACTATAAAAACTTTTACATATAAGAAAATAATACAGCATATTTTAAAGTTTCTATTATTGCTTGAGGATTATACTTTTATTATCAAATAAACATAATATCTACCCTAATTTTTCATAGATAATCAGAAGACTATCTGTGAAAAAAGTAAAAAAAATTCGAAAATAGTTGCAGCGACTTATACATGAAGTGTGGTATATCTATAGAAATCAAATTTTATTTCAATATTCAAAATACAAATGAAAATAAATATATTTTACAAAATTTGCAAAATAATTTTAATTAAAACCGTTGAAGTCTTCATCAGATTCAGTGTTGAAATCATGTATTAAATTAGATAAATCCAAGTTTTCAGCACTTCTAAATCAGATTCAATTTCAGTCAACTCGTCATCGAATTCTTCTGTAGGATAGTCGCAAATCGTTGACTTCTTGAAACCATTTTTAACACAATCAACAGATATTTCGTTCCAACTCTCGACTATCCATTGACAGACTTGACTATAAGACGTGCGTCTAGTTTTACCTGATTTAGTGAAGGTATGAAATCCATCGATCATCCATTTGTCCCATTTGTTACGCATTTTATTCTTGAATAATTTTTTCACACTTCAATATAATGGTTGCAATTTCTTAGTGAGGCCGCCGGAAATGACAGCCATTTTTGAACATTGTTTTACAGTCTTTTTCATTTCATCGGTTATTTGACTTCGTGCCAAATCAAATATTAATAATGAAGTAGAGTTGAAAAAGGCATTTTATTTTTTGCGCCATACTTTATCCAACCATTTTGTGAACATTTCTTGGTTCATCTAACCTTTTTCAATCACTGATTAGAGTTCGGGCCAAAATTCTTTACGAAATATTCTAGCTCTTTTGATTGGTTTCATTGCTAAAAGTATCGATTTATTTCTTATCCAATTGCGAAAATTTTTCTCGTCAGTTTCGAAGACCTTTGTCGCAGGTCTTTTGCCATATTGTTCTGCATATTCTATGATCTCGAGTTTTTTATCATGAGTGTACGACTTTCTTGTTTTCGACATTTAGATGAATAAATAAGATATTTGAAAAATATCATTTAATTTAAATTCAATTCAAAACTCAATTTAATGATTTTACATGTTTTAAAAAAACTTTTGAATTTAAAAATATAAGTAAACAACCCTTTAATAGATTTAAGCAAAAATTACGAGTTTTATTTGTGCGGACTATGTATGAAAAATTAGGGTAATTAACTAAATAACGATTTATTTTCAAATTGTTTATTTTACAAAATAACATAATATTTAAACAAAGTTTTTAAATAGTTTTGTTCTTATTATTATTACAAATATTAATAATATTTATAAAATTTATTTAATTGATTTGGTCACATAGCCCTTTACTGATATCATAGAGTAACTTGCTAGTTTCTTCAAGTCTACTTTGAGTTTGTTCACCGATACTCGTAAGTCCCTCCCCGGTAATTGAATTTCAAATGTTTTAAAGTCTAAACTTCGGCTAGCTACCGTGTATAGTCCATCAATAAAGGCTTGAGGACGGTTCTTGATTCGACTATTAGCCACACGTAAGTATATTCCTTCAGTTTGCTTGGTAAAAATGATTTCAAGCTATTATTTCATATGTGCTTAACGGGACATATCCATCTACTAGATATAACTCATATCTTGCCTTTCCTTTTTGTGACTTCTTATGAAGAGACCCAGAAAACTATATGCTGCATAAAAAGAATGCCTTGAATGATTTCGAAATCCTGAAAGCTGCAAAATTTATTTGTTAGTTATTTTGAAAAATTTAATCATTCGACAACAATTTATTTTGGAGATATCGCTAAATAAAAAAAAATTAAATTTGTTGGGGTATTATAAAAGCACCAATATGATAAAAGTGCAACATTAATTAAAAAATTTACATAAATTCGAAAGTAGTATTGATCAGGGAAAATTGATATTGTTGAATGCCAAATCAAGAGACGAGTCCAGAAATAAAAATAAAATTTTAGTAAGGGATCTCTAGAAAATAAAATAAGACAAAAAACACATTAATTTAAAAAAATTAATTACTAATGGGAATCCCGAGGCAATGGGAAACCCGAGAGATGAGAAAAACCCGGCATGTAGACAGAATAATAGAAAAAGGTAAATTGGCCTAAACAATATTAAATGGGCACCACTGATCTATTGGGAAGTAATTATTTTTTAATGTATAATTTAGTAAGGTAGCAAACATTGTTGACAAATGTCGGCTTATGTGATCTGTGGAGAAGTGATTATTTTTAATAATTTAGTATGGGATCAAATGTTGTTGACAATTGTCTGAAACAGTCTGAGTAAGAGTATAAAGGGAAAAGGAAAAACACGAAATGGCCAGTGGTCGAAGCAAACGGATAACCTACCTTAAGTTATTCGGTGGTTGAAGGGTGCAAATAAATCACAAATTGTAATTAAAAAATATTGAAATAAATCGGATTGAGTTGTAACTGTGGTAAAGTGCAAATAAAATTATTCTGTGTTGGGTTTACTTATTTGATTCGAAAAGGACACGAGGAGTCAGAGGGAACCGACTTTCAATAATAATAACCCAACAAATTTTAGTACACCGTAAAAATCAGCAAATTTGAATTAGTATTTTTGCCAGAAGACTTTTTAGAGCCACGCATCAGTTTTTAATTGATATATTCGTTTTTATCTTTTTATTTGTTACATGTTCCTATATTTTCCCTCATTATATATCGTTTAATGAACAAGCTAACAAGATTCTATTGCACTATTAATTTCATTTTGGGATGCTTCTGGGGTCTGTGTTTATCTCCAATCATCCGACTAAGGAATTCGTAATTAATGGATGATTTCTTGAGTCGTATTACAGAGTCGTATTTTCTACTATATCGTTTTAATTATTAATTATTTATTATTTAAATTTTATTTCTGGATTCATTTGAACAATCCAAAAAAAAGTATCTGAAGCAATTTCGAATAGCGAATCAAACAATGCTCTAAGTCGCAATGTGAACAAACAAAACGAAGTTACCCACATACATTTTTTATATTTTTTTGATTTATTTATATTTAAAAAATATTGAAAACTAAAAAAATAAACTTGTTACAATTATGTTAAACAACATATAAGTAATTGCCTATTTGTTCTAAAACATTAAAAAGCTCTATTATTATTTCTAAAATATTAGTATTTTGTCTGAGCTAGTCAGGACATCAATCCGAATAAAAGGAAATTAAAGTAAATTTGAAAAAAATGCAATTTTTAAAATATTATTTAATTAAATTTTTTAAAGAATGTTCTCTCTTGACTTGCAAAAAAAATCAATGATGAAAATTTATTGTTTTAATTGATAATTAATTGAAACATTTTCCATTCTATTTTAAAAATTTTTATATTTAACTTAATTAGTAATTATTTTTACTATTAAATAATAAATTATTAAACACCTGAAACGAGTTACTTAGAAACTTTGTATAGTAATTAAAAGAACATTTATTTCATAATTTTTTGGGACTTCTCTTAATCTTGTGGCTATGTTACAATATACAACATTAGGGTTTGATAGGCCGTATTAAAAATAGAGTAAAATTGAGTTGGTCAAAATCATATCCAAACAATATGTTCGATTAATAACAAATAATAGAAACTGAGAACATACCTGTTTGATGTGGTTAAAGTTCATAAAAAACAAAAATAAAGATTGACATTAAACTTAATAAAAAATCAACAAGATATACTTTTCTAACTAAGAAAGTTAAAATTGAATTTGGAATATAAAACTGTAACCGCTGTAAAAAATTCCGTTGAAAATTTTATTAACTTCATGTTTTACTAAATTTTGAAAAATTGTGTTGTGTATCTGCAGGATGAAGCTAAACAAGGTAAATTATTAATTAATCAAGTTCATATAATAGTAATTTATAATATATAGCTTTAATAATAAAGAAATTTAATACTTTCGAAATATCGGTTTAATTTATATAGGGGATATGAACAGGCCGGATTAAGCGCTTAGCAAGAATAATACCCGAAAATCCAACCGAATCCAGGTATGTGTAAGTTGTGCAAAGTTAAAATTTAGTACAATATTATATACACATGCTATAATTTATACATCACACATCATGTAACTATGATGATGTAAGTTGTAACATTTACGAGTATGATGTAAACAGGTACGAAACTACTAGTAAATATTATAATTTTTATAATTTGTAATTTAGTAATTGCAAAAAATTTTAGTAGCTCGTCGTGGTGTCCCTTTCCATGCAGTGCCCTAAGTACGTGCTAAGTATGGTTATTTGTTAATCCAATACAGGGTATGATTGAAAACTTGTTATTCATGAAATTATATAAAAATTTTAATTTGTTAAGTTTTTTTGGCTTTTTTATTGAAGAAAATTGATGAATTACATCAGGGGTTCTTAACCTTTTTTACTTCATACCTCACCTAATATTTAATTTTATGTTCTCACCTCCAGCATAATTAATTTATTTTAAGAAAAGATAAGAAACATAATTTGTGGTATACCAACATTACATATATTATTTTATTTTTACCATTTTAATATATATTTATAAAAAAAATCATATTTAATTCATACTGATAATGTAAATAATTTTAATTTTTAATTTAAAAAAAAACATAACAAAAATAAACAAAATCTCATACCTCCCACAACACATTAGTATACCTCCCTAAGGGAGGTATACCTCACCGGTTAAGAAACCCTGAATTACATAATAATTATCAGTAAAATCCTTTAGTTATGGTTCATTTTCGATCTGTTTTTGTGTTTTTAAAATTCTATTTATTTTAATTACTGCTATATTCATAATAAAAATAAATGAAATGTTAGAGAATTCATGATAATTACACAATTATTGAATATTTTTGTCGAAAGTAGTATACAATGAGTCTATTTAAACTTCTTCCATTTAAATCTTTGCTTAAATGTTCGAATTTCGGTCAAACAACATCAATTTTAGGTTAATTTTTGATGAAGAAACAGATTTATGGCACTAGAGCTACAAAAAGAATGAAATGTCTGTTCACGGTCAAACAAGATTATTTATAGGTTAATTTTGAATTACAAAACCAATTCAAGTGTCAAAAACTATGAATAATTAATCAAAATTTGTCTACAGAGCCTAGATGAATCAAGCTGGGTGGGTTTTGAAAAATAAGTCAATTTTAGTGTCAACTGAAAAGAAATGTATGGCCTAATGGTACTTCAGCTAATATATTCATTAAAAAGGGTCAGGATGGAGTTATCAAAATCCACAAATATGACATGGAAATATCGGAAAAATTCGTACACTCAATGCGAACCGAGACTAATTTTGGAAGACGAATGCGAAGAGTATTATAATTCTGAAAACATGATTATTTACAGCAAAAAAAGCATTTCCTTATATTATTGAATCTTTTCAACGCGATGAAATCGCAAACTATTTCATTGATGATCATTCAACCCTCGCTTTGTTGACACGGTGTTCAACAATAAAACAGACAACGATTTGATGGAATTTCAAACTTTTTGCCAATTTGAAATTTCGCATTAATGGTATCCGATTATCAACTGAATTGTCGCCACATCCATGACTGAAAAAACCTAGTTTGATCAAAGAATTAATAACCTGCCGAAAGTTATTCTCACAAAATCCTATATAATTCACTGTAGTTTTTTCGATCCGACTCAACCGTAAATTCTATTGGAAGCTTCGTTAAAATTGTATTGTTTCAAATGCAATCCCACAGATCGCCACTTCAGTAGCTGGCGGTTGCACTAGTGAACAAGTTATTTTATTGGATATGGAAACTCACATGGAAGATCTAAAAAATGTCCAAGGGAAAATGAAATCTCCCAATGTTATGTCATTGTTTTCATTTGAAGAAGACAATGAATCCTAGATTCCTATCATTAAACATACAGTAATTGGTCATTGTGAAAGCTGTATTCGCCGAAAGCCTTTAACAGATAACGTGTGACCCAACAAGTTCTTCAGTATTTTTTGTTGTCCGATCAAATGTTTTTTTGGTTGTTTCTCAGATTTACTTGCATGCTTGTTTTTCAGTGAAAATTATGCTTTTTAAGTTATTGTTAAATTATTAGAATTTTTGGAAGTTATTATATTTGTTGATTTTTGTTTATTTGTATGAAAGTAGGAAGTTATTTTGGATGGAACTTTAAATTGAGCTTTCAATGATCTAGAAATCTGGAATTCTATAAACAAAAAAAATGAATTTTAAAAGAAGACCACAACGCATTTGAAAATTGAAAATAGCTACTCTCCAAGAAACTGAAAATGATTATTTAATAATCTAAAATGTTTTCATCAGTTTAATAAATACTTTGAGCAAAGGCTTATTTTTATTATTAATGATAATATTAATAATAATAACACTAAAATACACTAACAATAAAAATTCAAGAAAAAAGAGGGCAAGATAAAATAATTGTTTTTAATATTGACAGGTGTATTTAGCGTTGACGAAATACTTGTGTCTGAGAAACACTAGGTTTTCATTTCCTTCCACAAGGGTCGTCTGTAGCTCTTCAAGTTTGGTCAAATCGTACCTGGGCATCATAGAGTAAATTATGTCTTTTTGAACAGTGGTAGCAAACTACCGGCACATTACACAACCTTCATTGTGTATGCACGGTCATGATAAGCATCATCGGCACTATGACCAAATTAATTAGTATTTTTCACACAAAAATAAATATTTGCAGAGGCTTCCAATTAGTCATCATTTGTATCTATTAAGCAAAATAATTTCATTAATCTAACATTTATCAAAGAAAAAATAATTTATATTTTAAGCTCAGTTTAATGCATTTAGAAAAACTTTACAAAATTACCAGATTACAATCTTTACCATGGGTTTGTAAAATATAAATTGATATTAAAACTTTATTGTAAATGAAACAATAAAACATTATACAGTCGGTATTTTTTTTATATTTGATAACTGTATAACTTAACTGTATAATTTACACTCAGTGTTTCAATGCACTTTTATTAATTTAAACAACTGTATTAAAAATAACGGTATTAAAAAGGAGTTGGTTATATATGGCCTCACTGAAAAAGTGCGGATCATGTGGAAACCGTTGTTTAAACGAATGAATTTTATATTTATATATTTATAGGTATGTAGCAATTTGCGACAATGTTGAAAAGGAAGAAAGGAAAGTTTTTGGAAGTGGCTTATAATGAAACTGATCGTTTGATTATTCGGATCAACTGTGTTGGAGTGTTCATTGGTTGACCGATGGTTCTTTCAAGTGCTCAATACGCCAAAGTTTTCTTCGATCTTGTATTTGATGAGGGTCAATTTTTTTGAAATTTTTTTTTAATAAGGTGTTTATTTGATTTTTTTGTTTCGCTGGATAATTTTGATTCGAATATTTGTTTGTTGCGGTTTGGTTTGATTTTGGATTGTAAATACTTTCGAAATTTTGAATATTGTCTACCGGATATTCATTTCATTATAAAAAAGGGAAATTGTTTAGATCGGTGCAGTTTTCTATTGAGATATTTTAGGACTTTTATCATTTATGAAATCAATGTTTCTTTCTGAACGGATGTAAGAACTATGAATTTCGTCATCGTTGCCGATGATACCTAATGTCGGTTTTAGGCTTGCTAGACTTATTTTTTAATTTTTACATCTATAATGACGTGCTCGTGATTGTCAGTGATCTTTGAAATGTGTATGAGTCTAGGTATTCCGGTTTTAAACCAGAATCAGATGTGGTTCTGATCCAAACATGGGTTATTTTTTCGAAAGCTCGTGGAATATAGGGCTAGTATGTTGTGCTTGTTGTGAATTGAAGATCTGAATTGATATTGAGGAAATGTGCACGTGGTAATTCGAGGTTTTCTAAGGTTGGGTTGTTTCCAAAATCAATGATCACAGATCATTTGTGTTAAGAATAATAGCTGTGAATAAGTTGAGCCTGTAATAACTGATGGAGTGTTTCTACAACCCAATAGAATGAAAGGTAATGATTTGGTCCAAACTTTTGAAAATGAGAATATCCTCAGAGATATTTTCAAGGTCCTGTAAAATCGTTCTGGTAGACCATTTGTCTGAGGATGGTATGCTATAAAGCTTAAATGCTTTATTTTTAGTTTTTCAGTGAGGTGTTTAAATATTTGTGATTCAAATATTATTATAATATCTAAAAACATAATTACACGATAATGTTTCTTGTAACACAATAACGTGAAATCCAGTCTTGAACAATTTTGGTTGCTATATTTTCGGCTATGATAGTTTTCAATGGAATTGTCTCGAACCAGTGTCTCTTTCTACCGATCATTATCAATATGTATGTATCCTTTATCGATTATCCGTTATCGTTATCCAGTATCAATGGGAAATTTCAAACAGTTTAGAGTTAAAAACGAATTGAAAAAGGGAGAGGAAATAGGAAATAAAAATAAAGAAAAGAGAAATGAAATTTGATTAGCCGTCAACTTCTGTTGCTCGAAACGAAAGCACTAAACGTTTTTTGGTTGTTCCTTTTCAAGCCGCCTATTACTGTTGGCTCAATACTTACAACCTTCAAGGTATTTCTTACCTGATTTTGTAGCGACCATGGTACATGCACATGTTGAGTATTTTTTAAGTAGCTAGTTTATTTCTCTAATCGCAACCGATATTGTATATTCTGGTTAGGTTTATGAGGAGTACAAAGTTCATGGACTCGGTGGCATACGCAAAAATGGAAAATGACTCAAGCGCGTAATTTATTGTAGACAGAAACGGTCGTGTGTATCATTCACACACTTGTAGCCTTTGAAAAAGAACTTGAAAGACATTGAATGAATGCCTGAGATTCGTCGAGCTGTGTGAAAAATTAAATAAAAAAGAAGAAAGGAATTTGGATGAAAAATGTATTCGTGAGCTCGAAAAGAAGAATGAAGAGGCAGATAAGATAATACAAAAAGAACGAAACAAAGTATTGTAAGCGAATGGTCATACACATCGGAATATGAATCATCAAAGTAAAAGAAAAGTTTTAATATGTTGCAAAAGTTAAAGATTCGATAGAAAGGTAGTTGATTTTGAAACATAGAAAGCAACCTTCAACACAAGGATAAGCCATGTCGATAAAAGTTCTGAAGACAAGATGTTACGTCTAAGGCAGTATGTAGTAGGCGAGCCACTTCGAAACTTTGGGTTTTACCAATGAGAGATAAAAATGGGAAAAGAAAACTTTGATCGGTATTATGGTAGAAAAGAAAGAAGTTATTTAGCAATGCTAGTAAAAATTGAAAAGTTTAGACTGGTGCAGGAAGAAGAAATAAAAGATCTTGAGATAATGTCAACCATTGTTATAGAAAGTATTATTGGAGGAAAGGTTCAAAATATGAAAGAAAAGTCAGTATAGATACCTTTGCTGAGTAATTATGGAAAACTTAAAAAGAAATTTAGAGCACTCTCTGTAATTAGCGTCGTTGTGGATATGAGTGTGAAAAATTTGGGTCTAGGAACATTGGAAATTTACTTACTTAAAAGGAATCAATTTTTCGATACTGAACGAAAAACAAGTAGTTGAAGTGTTAATAGGTACCCATTATCTCGAACTACAACGTTTTCTGAAGAAATTGATGGAAAAATCGGAGAACTCATTGCAAGATTGGCACCACTTAGGTGGGCATGTGTAGGACTAGTAACAATCGGACGACCTTGGGTTTACCAAAGTAATTTTGTAAGAACTTTCTTCAGCCGAAGCGAAATATTGGATCAAGAAATTCAGCAACTGTGGACAGAGGATGAAACGGAATATGTCGAGATAAAACATTTACAGTTAGACCAAGATGCTTAAGAATATTCCAAAGACACGATGCAAAAAATAGAAATGTTATCAGAACACGATCAAGCGAAATCTTTACCTATTGAAAACGAGAACTTATTGGCGATCAAAACATTAAGATTAAAGTGCTACACAAAATCGAAGGAATTCAGCAATTAAGTCAATCAACCGAAAGAACGACAAAAGATAAAGATAAAAGTGCTTAGCCTGGTAGCAAAGATCATTGATCCTTTAAGGTTGATAGGACCGTTTATAGTTCAAGGAAATACTATTATAAAACAAAAGATTTGGCTCACAGGGTTGATGAATTATCCAAAGTGATAAATAAAAAATTGCCAGAAGGTTACAAGATACATCGATGTAAGGAACACTGTGGATTCCACAATATTTAAAAACAATAGAAGAAACGAATGAAGTTTTCATATGTTTTCCGAGGCTTCAAACTTAGCTTACAGTGCAGTGTTCTTGATATCGTCAAGAGCTAAAGTGGTTCTTTTAAAGATTATCAGTATACCAAGAATGGAATTGATGGCCGCTTGCATCAGCGTAAAGCTTGCTAAAAAAGTTACAAAGGTTTTTGGAGAACAACTAGTAGCAGTAAAATTCTGAATTGATGGTGTAGATGTGATTTTCTGGATCCAAAATTAGTCTAGAAAGTAAAAGCCCTTTGTGGCAAATTGAATTGGTTCTTACTTTCTAGGAGTCTGGTCGTACGATGGGTATTGTTTTGGAATCTGAATATGGAGTAGCAAAATCTGTGCCAATTTACAAATTTTATGCATCACCTCGTGCAATTTCCTTATATGGATTTAGTTGGCAGAGACTTAACCGATTATTTGAGGAAAATCCAAACAGAACTAGGTTACAGTTTCACTACACTCACAAATGATTACAGATGGACGAAGATATTTGTTTTAATATTTAGATATTTTTGAATTATTTTTCAAGTTAATTTCTTAAAATTTAAAATTGCTTAAATTTAAATATAGTTTGCTAATAAATTTATTATACTCTATTTAAAGTTAATTAATTCCTAAAAAATAAATTAAAAAGCTATTAAAAATAGAAACTAAAATTCAATTTATTTTATGAATAGGAAAATTAAATTAGTTGTACAAGAGCCGGACATGGGCTAAATAAAAATTTTCAATGGATTTAGAACTGATTTAATTGAAAATTCAGTTATATACAAAGATCAAAAGACAAAAGCTGACGTTAAAATTTTTGATTTTATAAAAAACAAATAAATAAGGCGGCAATTTGTTCTTGTCGGTCTCTGATTTCCGGGAAAAAAAATCTCTATTTCTTTCAATTGAAAGATTTTATAATTAAACAGTTTGATGGAAAGTTTCGATAAATTTTAATTAATGAATTCCCAATCTCGAATTTTTGATATACATATAATATTTTATTGTTTGAATCGTATGAAATATTTATCAGAGTTTCGTTGTAATTGTTAGAAGGCTGTGTCAAACCGACGGAAATGAATGGTTACTGACAATATAAATTAATAAAAAATTAATGATGAAGTTACTGAGAGATCTTATAAGTGTAAAAGTTTTTATCAAAGGATTCGAATTAAATTTAATATATTTAACCCTTCACATTCCAACATAATGTCTTTTATTTAGTATGATTTAACAGTGCAATCACTGCAGAGTATTGTCCTAAGGTTGACAAAGGCATCTAGCTATTTGTTGTCCATATAAAAGAACATGTCAAAGGTGATTTATTGGAGCATGAATTTTGAAAAACCCTTTTCTTTGTTTTCAAAGTAGCAATTTTTAAATCTTGTTGATTTATAATTTATTCATTACAATCACCCTAGACTAAATCGAATGTCCAAGGAATGTTACTGAGTTTGTGCTTCTCAGTGATTTTGCTCAATTTATGGATACATTTCGTTTTTAGACATTAAAATGGTGAACTAATTATCAAACAAGTTGGTTAATCTCTGACTTCTCATGTTACATTTCATAAATTAAATAATCAAAACCCAACACAGAATATGTTTATTGATTTTCAGCACAACTCACAAATTGGAACATGATTTGCAGTTTTCTTTCAGAAACTAATTTGTTTAACTAGAAGGTAGTTAGTCCGATGGAAAATCACTCTCTTCTGGAAATTTAAGTTGATTTAAATTTATACTCAAAGCTTATTTCTTTTACTTCACTGATATCAACTCGTTTCGCTTCAAATAATTCTTTTAGTGCATTTCTTTTAGGCCAATTGGCAATTCCTCTCATCTCCAGCTCTTTATTTATACTGTTTTTCCGAAAAACATTTTTATCATTGTTAAACAATTATTCCTGAATTTCTGGTTTAATTGTTTTTAAAATCCTGAGTAATTGGTTTCCAGACACCCAATTTGCTCGGTCAGCTCTTGTGGTAATTTATCCGAATTGAATTAATTATTTTATTTACTTCTCAGCTCTTTGTACAGCTTGACTCTCTACATGTGTCGGGCTTTCCTTACTGCTCTGGTTTCCAACTGACTTGGACTTTCTATTAGGGTATTAATTCATTTTAACTAGTTTTGTTTTTGCTTATAACTTCTCTAGGGACCCCTCACTAAATTTTTATCATATTTGTGTTAGTTGATTTGGAATTTATTTTTATTTTTTATAAATTTTAATTTTTGGTGTGTCACAAAAATTATCAGGTGTTGGCGAATAGGGTTGATTTTTATTTATTTTTTCTAGGGTTTTTGTGCATCTACCCCCTAAACGCCTTCAAGATTATTATCCTATCCCTCCTATGTACCCATGGTGATTGCCATGTTATTACTGTACATAGGGGTTGAAAATTCATGAGCAGGTGAGCTCCATTTCTCGAACTACTTCTCATGATATTCTCACTTTCGGGTTCTGGACTGCCGATGGAAGGTCTTACGTCTTTCTCTTTCTATATCCTTGTTCATACTCGTATATTCCTACAATTCCCATGCTTATTTGTCATATTTACCCATTATTTATAAAGGTATCCTTCAAAAATTTGGGCAGCGTTCCTCCCTTATTTTTTGGTAAATTTCCTATTTCATTTGTTTAGTCACGGTATCGACTACATTTGTCCTAGTTTACCTTTATCTTTCCCTATATTAAAACTTTAATTAACATTTCCTTAACTCATGATACATTTCCCATGATTTTAAGTAGTTACAACCCCCTGCGGTCACTTTAATAAACATTTCTCTCTTCTGTCAGATTATATCATTCAACTTTTGGAAAAATACTTTCAACTTTACATTCCTACACTATCTTATCCTTTCCTACTTGATTTTCCGACAATATTTTAAATTTTCCATACAAAATTTTATTCCCCCTTAACTAAAGTCGCACTTCCCGAAGTTTAAATTTTTCTCTGCTCACCTCGACCGATGTTTCCATCAGTCGTTGTGAGTTGTTTAACGATGCCCCACGGGGAGGGTCCTGTGCCATTTTGCCAGGCCCCGTCGCGGACAGACCGAGATTTCAGGAGTGCTCGGCCCGCGATCTCAACTAACGGAACTTAATCCGCCAGCCGGATCACCGACTTGCCCCTTCCGATAGCTATTTCAATACATATATATAAATAAGATTTTAAGGGGACTTGTCAGTGGCACCAAAAGATTCCACGATCATCCAGAATAAAATCAAAATAACAAAACTTTAACTTCAAAATATATATTTATACAAGAAAACAATACTTACAATCCACAGTCATGCAACCAAATTGGAAAAATTGACATAAATTGACATAAAAATTTTTGTCTAAAAATGACTCACTGTTCGTCTAAGAATGTTGTCTGTAAGTCTGTAAGTCTGTTAGAAATTATGAAAATGACTGCCGTATATATAGTATTTTTGTGCCTGGGTGCGACCAATCAGAGAATTTTGAGCCTTTTTCGGCCATTTTTCCGGGGGTTTTATTGGTTTTATTTAATTTTAAATATTTTATTTTTCTCCATATTTTTCTCTATTTTTTGATATTATTTTCTCAATATTTCGTAAATTTTCATTTATTATTATTTTTTTATTTAACCATTCTCTTTGATTGTTTCTGATTTCCCCCCTTTGATATTTAAATTTTTGGTCGCCGCTTCCGCCTATGTATTTTCTAAACCTTCTTTTGCAAGGTTTTGGCGGTTTTATGTTTTGGTTTTATGCTTCTTTTTGCATCTGTAGGCTTTTTCAATGATTTTAATTAATATTTGTTTTATTTAATTTTGTTATGTTTTTATTTTGTTTTATTTAATATATTTTATTTTATTTTTGATTTCTTATTGCGGTGCGTGCTTATGTTACAGCAGCCATATTGACAATTTCCAAACGACATTGATTATTTTGTTTTAATTTATACAATTTTTACCTTTTTGTTTTAATTAGTTTTGTAATTTGGTTTTAATTTTGGCTATGAGCCCAACACAGGTTTGTTTAGTATGTCATTGAGCATAAAGGATTGGAAAATACTGAGGTATTATATACCCAGTCTCTGAAATCTTTTTCTAAATAATGTTGTTGAATTTATATTTTTTTTGGCAGGAAAAAGTACTTATCGTGCATCTCTATATTAAATCATTGAAATCAACGATATTGAAATTTTATTGTATAAAACAACGATGCAACTCCAGTTAATAGGCGAGGATCTCTATTTTAGAATGTACGATTTCCACGCTATCGTGTTTTTTGCTAGAAAATTAGGATACGTCGCCCCATGAATAACTACCCCACTTTGAAACTGTTAGCTAAGTAAAAAACTTAAACTCAATGTTCTGAATGAGCAAGGCACACTTAACTTTCTTCTTTTTTTGTTGATTTTACTCTAGGTTTGTACCTTAACCTTTTCAGTCTTAATATGTTTCTTTAGTTAAAATAACTTTTTTTTTTGATGTGCCAGTAAATTGATAACAAAGAACTAAAAAAATAATTATTTATTCATTATTGGTAGTGGGGAGTCTTATAGGGACTCAGGGTATGTTACTGAAAAAAGAACGCATTTTACTTATAATAATACTACTGGGACAAATACATCCCACATGGTAATACCACTGGGACATATATGACCCATTGGGACTGAAAGGGTTAAATCATCAATCAAATTTGTTCTAAATCACAAACTTAATTTCCGTAAAAAAATTAAATCTAAAAAATCAAATTCCCCAAATTTTACAGGCACCTGACAACTTGGGAATTTTGTTTACATGTTTATAAAAACTAATGGAGTCAACAATTTTTAATAAATTAATATTCATTTTTGAAATTATGGATCTTAAGTGTTTCTAATTAATTTTAAGTTATTACTACATAGGTTCTTACTTTTGCCCCCAAAATATATTTTGATATTTTGTATTTTAAATTTTATTTGCACTCCTTTACATAATCCTCAACAACTTTACACTTAGAACTAAATTTTATAATAATTAATCATAAATAATTAAAACAAATCTTAATTATATATTATGCAGAAATAAAATTATTGAAATTTTACCCGCCTAAAATTTTCTTTTTTTTCTAAAAAAAAATACTTATTTAACTTATAATTATTTTCCTTACAATATTAATAATTACAGAATAATTGCAAACATTTTCATCATTAATAATTATCGTAATCTGATCTCATCTCTTCTTCACAACGACTATGGCAGTTAATCAAGACAATAATTAACAGAAAATAACAACAAACACCAATATTTATCATCGTATTATTTATTTGCAAATTGACAATTCTGTCATTTAAAATAAAAACCTGTACAAAAAATGACCGCCTTTTTAGATTATCAAACTGCGATAAAATCGTCAAAGCACACAGACACGCACGCACTAGTGAACACGTACACACACACATACACTCGCGCACACACGCACACTTACACAGTCATTGTAGAAATTGAAAAGACGATGCACAATATGACAAATCAATAGTTTATAGTGATATCTGAGATCAAAAGTGCAAAACAGTCACCCTGTTTGTTTTGTTTAAAATAATTCTATATGCATTTAAACAAATTTAAAACATTACAATAATCTCGGCATAATGCATTTTATCATCATCATTATCATCATTAGTAACAATTAAACCATGAAAAAGTGTTTAAAACAAAAAACCGGTTATTTTTTTAAGAAAAGCTTTCGGTGTTTATTCAAATTGTTGGCTTGTATTTCTCCACGTTCTGAAATAAAATAAATACAATTAATAATAGTAAATTATAATTTTTAAAATCAAAAAACAATTGAAAAATTATTAATTTTATAATAATTATTAACTGAAACCACTAATTAGTTGGAACTCATACATCCATTGATGAAGGATTTTTAATTTTTTTTTAATTTTTTTACTTGAATGATTATTCAAGTATTTGAAATAACTTGACAAAAAAATGAATCAGTTTCTAAAATTCAAAATTAAATTAAATCCAGATTTTAAAATTTAAAAATTAATTTTCTTTTTAATGTTTAAAATATTTATTAAATTTTTAATTTAATTTTAACATCTCACTTATTTTCATTGCGACTAAAATATCAAATGTGTGTGAAATAGGAAAAAAATTTCATTTGATGTCGAATTGAAAATTAACGGAATTTTAACAGAAAACAAAAACAAATCAAATGAGAAAAAAAGGATTTTACGGATAATTGAGTTTAAGATTAACGCTTTCACTGCTCCAGCCGTATATACCTTGCACAATATGAATGACCTATACACTCCGAATTCTTCCCGGTTCAGCACAATTATTCACATAGAGTACTCAAACAAGTCAGGTACAAAAATGCTAAGATAATGTTTCACTTTTAGTATAGTAAAATCGGAATTTTGTGCATCTGTACGTACAATAATCGAAAGATTTGCACACACCGAACACGAAATCTCAAAACATGAAAGGGTTAAAGAAAATTTTTATTGCATTTTAAAAACCTATTATTGTCAATTATTTCAAAACAGACAATGTATATTATTTGCGATATGAAATCTCAGTTTCTTACAATTATCAGTTTTTCTTAATCACATTCAGTTCATGAAAAACTATTCCTAGCGGGTCAAATCTGTCGTATTATGTAATTTTAAAATTCTTTGCGTACTCCTTGTAAATCATTTGAGAACCGTTAGGAGTACGTGTACTACGCTTTGGGAAACACTGCCGTAGGATAAAGACCAGGTATTTTAATAAGATATATTGAATTCTAATGGAATACATAAATAATATTAAAACTGTAAAATTCAACAGAAAAAATAGCGAAATTATTCATTATTTCCATCTATTTCTGTTTTCCAATTCGTACAATTTTCATGGTTTTGTTCCTATTCGTGTGTTTTAGATAACTTTTTACTTTTGTCAGAAGTTAAAAGTTTTTTTATCAAGTAGCCCAGGGTTTTTGTTTTAACCTGGGATTCTTGGATTATTTTTCGGGGGTCCGTCAACTACAATTTAATTTTTAATTAGGAATTTTCATAAAAAGGTTTTTAACTTGAATTCTCTTACCAAGCCCAACATGATAATAAAACGAAAGCAATTTTTTCAAATAAAAATAGTTTTTTTTTATTATTATTATTGCGTTCAAGCGGAATTTGCAAAAAAATAGCATTTGAATGTTATTTTGATTGAAAGTACAACTTAACTTACGTTTTAATGAATTATTATTTTGTAATAGATTTTTGTTTAAAGTTAAATTATTCATTTTCTAATTTAAATTTAATTTAAATTTAAGTTCTTAATGTTGTATAAATAAAAGAAAAACTTAACTAGTACGTATCATTTGATATTTTTGGATCAACAATTTTAGATTGCCCCCATAAATAAATTAAAATATTATATTTATAGATTAAAAAGTTAAATAGATGAACACAAGTCATATTCCAACTTAGACAGTTTCAACTATTATCATGGCACTGTTTGTCATAAATATGACTTCGTTAGTAAGACAACAGGTAATTGATAAATACGCAGTCCATTGAATCATTTCATAATGAACTTAAATTGGAGATAAAGAGGCGTAAAGGTATTTAAACCGAAAAGAGAGAAGAGTTCCTGAAAGAATTTTGCTTTTATTTTAACAACAGAAATGACCTACTCTCAGCAGTTTTGAATTTGATTAAAGTTTAAAAAGTTTATTTATGTTTTTTGTATTTTATTGTCTTTATTATCAACAATTATATTTAACATCATCTTAAAATTTAAAAAATATAATTTACTATATTTTAATTCTTCAATTATATCTTATTCTAATCTATGTTTTTTATTTTATCTCATTTCATTTTATTTTTACAACAATTTTAGATTCCCGGCGGGGGGAATCTAAAATTGTTGATCCATATTTTTTACTAGCCTCAATTTAATTCTATATGTCCAAAAAAGAAAGTATGATGAAAAATACGTTTTGGCATGGAAAAGTCACAATGTTTTCTGTGTAGTCAAGTTTTAGCAAATGGAAGTATGAAACCAACAAAATTAAAAAAAAAATCGTGATTTCTTTCTTTAAAAAGCTGTAAAGAAGCTCCTTGCGTTATTGCGTTACTCACTGCTTTTTACATAGACATCGACTGCCAACATCATATGCGCATTGCTTAGTCAAGAACAATACCACAATTAAATTTTTTAATTAAGAAACAAAAAGCAACAGTCTTGATGATTTTTAAACATATATAAAATATTTTATTTTATAATTATTTAAAATTAAAAAAAATTTTTTTTTAGTTTTATATATTAAAATGGAGTGGTTTATTACGGGTTTATTACACCGAAAAGGTTAAGAAACACTGAAAGTAATTGGGAGGACAAGAATTTTGACTTGAAAATATCATTTTTACGTGATCTGTTTTATAAAATTATTAATAATTAAAACAAAACTTTGATTAGAGATTTTAAATGGTTTATTTCTTGATTTGATAAGGCTATATTCTATATAATCGGATTTATTTAACAAAATAGTAATTAAATCAGTTTTACGATGTGATATCAAATGTCTAAGAACTGGTTTTACCTAATTGTAATTTTTTATCTTTATATTTACATTATTTGACATTGAATTACCAAAGTTAAATTACCTTTTCTTTGTTTATACTGTTAGATTTGATTGAATATAATCTAAAAGTATAAATTTCACCGAGTCATTTACAATTAATCAGCATCAACCGATGATGAATTTAATGCGTATTAATTACGGTTTGATTGGTCCTAAATCTACGAATTTACAGTAATCAGGCTTTCATTATAAACATGGAGTTGAGGTGAGTATTAAAACAATAACTTTTCTAATATCTTTTAGTATTAATTTGTTTTCACAACTTGGTAAGCTGTTTTAAATAGTACCGGCACAATTTTTTTCATCTGATAAAAAAACGTCAAAATTATAAAATATAAATTAGTAGGAAAAAATTACAGAAAAACATACGACAAACAAATTATGTAAAAATATAATTGAATAATAAATTAGTACCTTAACATTATTAACAGTATCATTACAAATTAAGATCTTTTAAAAAAAAATTTATTTATAAATAGAATAAAAAATTTGATTGAAATAACGAAAAAAAATTAGGGGGACCGACATAAATTAAGTGTAGAGCAGAAAAATAATTAACATGAGAAAATTAAAATACATATATGGACATATAGACGTATATGGACAAGAATTATGGACAGCAATCATTTATAACGGGAATTTTTAGTTAAATGCCATATTATTTACGAATGTTTCCGAAGTTTCCATTCAATCAACATATTGAGTAGAAAAGAAGAAAATATAATTAAAAATTTAACTTAAATTTGTGTAAATTCATGAACCAATACGTTGAACAAAGGCATCGAAATAAGTGAAATATAATTGAATTTTTCAATTTGAACCTAATGTTTTGGGGACATAAAAAGATGCTATAAGTAATTTTTTAAAAATTTAAATAATAACTAGAGATTATTTAAAATATTATTAAAAAATCATTTTTAAATTAAATGTATTAAATTAAGTTAAACGTTTTATAAATTTTAAATAATAAATTTTGTATGTAACATGAATGAATGTATGAAAAAATGAAATCTGTCCTTCTGAAAATATCAATATTTTACAGCGAAGAAAACTTAAAAATATTGTGTTTGAATAATATTTGATTTTTCTTGAAATAAATTATTTTGGAAAGTGTTTTACTTAAATGTCTTGCATTTTTTAGACATTAAATAAGTTTACAATTCATAGAGGCCGTCCATAAATGACGTCACGCACCTAGGGTGCAAGATAGGTCATAGTACTGATGAGAGCCATTACCTCGAAACTAGTATACTATTGGGAAATGTACTGGTTATCACTTAATGTATCGTATAATTTTTGAATATAATCAGACAGTGATTAATGAAATTACATTCTAAAATGTTAATAAAGTGATTTGAAACATGTTCATTTTCAAATATGAAAAACGGCTTTTTAGGGGGTCCAAAGATTTCTGACGTCATATTTGAATGAGGTCTAACATTTTGTGACGACTTTTGGGGAGTGGGAGGGAGGGGGGGGGAATCGGCCAAAATCTCGTGAAATCATTTATGGACGGCCCCATAAACAAAAAAAATACTAGCATATTTTATTTAAGAAATTAACTTAAATTAATTATAAAATTTAAAGTTAAATTTCAAATAAATTTTTATTATCTATTACAAAGTTGCGCAAACTAGGGGGCGGGCCTCCGGATTGGAGCGCAGAAAATTTCAAAATTGTTACAAACGAAAATTTTACAAACGAAGTATGGTTTTTTAGTTGAATATTTATTATTGTTTTTTTGCTTAAGCATTAGAACTGTTATTTTCATAATATTTAATTTCTTCAATTTACAAGAAATAGAAAAATACACTTTGTTTATTTTAAAGATGTTTATTTTATTTACGTCTTTTTTATTGTGGCGTTATGAATTTTTATTAAGTTTCGGGCGCCAAAAATAAATATGTTGAAAATGGGGGCGCAACTTAAAAAGTTTGCGGAAGCCTGATCTATTATCATATGACCATAAAAGATATCTTTACTGCACTAAATTTATGATAACTGGTGTGCTACTAAAAAAAAGCCAAATTTTAAATTAATTTATAAACTACACAGACAAACTATAAGAATGTGTTAGTTTATGTCCATTTCATTAATTTATGAATTTTATATTGAAAAAATTATATAACTTTAAAAAACAAAAATTTTAAAGAAAATCAAAATGTTCGCCTTTGAATAAGATTTCTATACACATTCTATTAAATGCCTTACACTTCATTCACAAAAAAAACCCATCATAAAATTTTAAAAATGTTTTAAAAACGTTTATTAGAGTAAATAAAATAAAATTTTCTATTAGATTATTAAAAAATTACTAAGTATTATAATAAAATAAAATAAATGAAATAAAATTAATTGAAACTTTATATTATACAATTGAAAGTGTCTAATATTTTGCGCGTTAGTTTAAATCGCAATAAATTATCATATATAACCTAAATATATGCATTATACATTCTCAAGTTAGTATTTCCATCTTTATAGGTAATTTCAAAATACAATATGTTATTGTCCGATGCATATAAGCACACTTGTTTGTTGCACACGATCAGAATCACGGGACAACTATGAAATACTCCAGAATCTATCCACACGCATGAAACTTAGAAATGAGTTAATTCCCTGTTAGTTTATTTTTTATCCAATCACAAACAATTCTCCAGTTTCAACTGAAAAAAAACTTTTATAATACAAGTTGAGGTGTAAATCCAGATTGATAACAAAAACGATAACTGTAAATGAAGAAAATTTACTGAAACTTATTTATCAGTTATTTTAAGAAGTATTTAGCTTTTTAGGAATAAATAAATGAATTTTTTGGATTTATTTCCAACTTAGCCCTTGATTTACATGGTAGATAGGTTTCTCAACAATGCCTTGTTAATCGAGGGGTAAATGTATAATAAATAATTATATATTAACTTTTATTAATCTAAACTTTGGTAACTACTCTTCTAAATTTTCAAATGAAAAATAAAAATATTAAAACTAGTGTAATAGAATGGAATTTTTGCGAATTTCTTCAATCGTGTTAAACTGAAACCGTGAAAATCGAATACCATGTAAATTTAGGGCTGAGTGTATTTTTATATATAGAATTGGTATTCGTCTGAACATTTCCACATGTTGAAAATTTTTTTGAATTTTGTACTATGTATTGTTTCTGTGTTAAATTTAGTTTTCTATTACTTTCTCATTTTGTATAGTAAAAGTTGCATCATCCCACAGACAAGTCTTGTATGTCCTATAACATAAGTTTATTTATTTTTTATATAAGAATTGTTATTCAGTTGAAACAGGTGTTTATATATGTGAGTGTATGTGTATTGAGTATGTACCGATATAAAATTAATTATCGAAAATACTAAAAAGTT
Organism: Schmidtea mediterranea; assembly: GCA_022537955.1. NCBI lineage: Eukaryota > Metazoa > Platyhelminthes > Tricladida > Dugesiidae > Schmidtea > Schmidtea mediterranea. The sequence goes on from CM039681.1 coordinate 23,405,059, forward strand.
TTAAATTAATAATATAATTATTAAACTAATTTAATTTCTCTTCAATTTGAAGTGTTTGAATAGTTCACCATGGCAACAAACTAGAGATTAAATGATTTACCAATAAGATTCATTTTAAATGTGAACGGATTAAAATAAATAAAATCGATTCAATTAAATTTAATTCCATTTACAGAATGTACAAGACTTGTAAATTTACCTCATTTTCAAAAAAATATTAATATTAGATTTTAATTTTTTAATGGACATTTATTTGTTAACAAACAACTTAAAATTAATTCAAAATTATTGTTATTATTATTATTATTACTATTATTATTATTATTATAATTATAATTATTATTATTACTATTATTATTGTTATTATTATTATTACTATTGTTATTGATGTTTATGATTATAGTTATTATCGTTATTAATTTATTATTGTTGATGTAGTTTTTGTTACTGTTATTGTTATTATTAACTTTATGATAAATTGACGGTTGTAGAATTATTATTAAAAAATTAATTAAAATCAATATATTAAAAAAATCATACAAAATTAGCTCTGAACTAAATAAAGGAAAACACCAATCATCTTCAGTTACACAAAACCAACTAAAAATATTATCAATTAACTTTTAATTTAAACAAATTATTTTTTTACATTAATTTAATTTTGTAATAAATAAACATTTAAAAAATATATTCAAATACTTTTAACTAATTTAAAATGTTATTTATATAAATATTATAATTTTTATCTATATTATAATTTTTTTAAAACTAATGTAATTTACAAATGAAATTATTTTAATAATATTAAAAAAAGATTTTTTTAAAAAACAATACACAAACATGATTTAACATTCTTAAACTATTTAAAAACACTTAAAACATTCGTAATCACAACACTTTGCAAATTAATCTTTGGATCCAATGACCTTATCAGCAATTCTTCACATATCACGCGTTCCCAATAATTATTAAAACTATTCAACAAAATTCTAAAATCAGACATTCCTATTTTACTTTATATATATATATATATATATATATATATATATATATATATATATATATATATATATATATATATATATATATATATATATATATATATATATATATATATATATATATATATATTACTACAATATAATAGAATATTTTTTGAATATTAAAGAAGAAATTTGTTTAAATAACAGTAATTTATTCTAAATAGTTTAAAGTTCATAGCTACCTGACGATGACAGTGAAATATATATGTTGGATTGGATTTTTCCTTTATAAAATAAATAGGTAAGCAATTTCAGTAATGTTTATTGATAAATATTTGATATTAAATTTTTATCATTTTTTAAACGTTATTGATTTTTCTTAATTTTGGTTACCCAACATATGTAAAAAATATTCGATTAATAAACATTACGGGAAAAGCTTATCTAACTATTTGAAATATATTATTATTATTTATAAAATAATTTTTTGAAAAAAAAATAATATTAATTAATGTTTTTCAAAAAATTTGAAAATTGACACGAAACGAATCATCAAATTGAAAAAGAAGAAAAGAACTACTTCCTTTTAGAATTCTGCTAATTAATTTCTTAATTAATATCTAAAAATTGATTGTCAATCGTGTAGATCTATCTAAAAGAAAAGAATAATTCACGGAGTTGCTTAGCATTGTAATGGATTCGTTCTCATCATTATATTTAATGTGCAAATTCTAATATTAATTGATCAACTGTTTTACTTCAATGTCGACAGTTCTTTTCTGCAATCGTCATTGATTAGATAAATATGTCCGCAAAATACAGATTAGCAATAATATTTTCCATAAACTTTTTAAGAATTTATTGTTGTTATTCTTTTAGTAACAAACTATTTTCAATTATTACCGTCTTTTAGTTGATATAAATAATATACGAAATTTTATCAGTAAACAAGTTTCAAGATCATCAAAAAGGTATGTAATAAAAGTAAAAAGAGAAAAAAAAAGAAAATAGGAATTTGGAAAATCCTTGGCGATATTAAGAAGTAAGTCTACGAAAAGCTAATGAAAAGCCTGTCACTCTCAGAAAGGTGCAAAAATATTAGTTAATTTATCAATAGCAATAATAACTTTAATTGACGAAAAGAAAACCAAATAGGAATTGTAAACTGCATTAATTAAAAATCGGGATAAAAATAATGACCGAGAAGGTAAGGGATTTTAGCATCTTAAATTAGGCAGTTCAAATTATTGGCATATATAAACATTAAATCGGCAATAAATATTATTAACTAAAGAAGTTTAAAAGATTAAAAAAGATCTAATCGAAATATTAATTTCGAGTTAATAAAGGTATAAAAAAAGCAAACGAAGTTACACCAAACTTGAACAAATTAGAAGAATTTATAAAAAAATTATCATTATTAAACGTAAAATGCTTATAAAATTAAACCAAACTCTCAATCAACTCTTTTTTCTTACGTCCTGTTGGAAATTTCTGATGAGTAAAAAGCATTGCTGGTAAAAATGTATTGTATCAGTTCAAAGGTTAAGGTTTAGAAATAAACCTTAGCGGTATTATGGATCTCCTGCCTTCATACATGTTTATAGAGGGCTTAATGGAGGAATATTATCCTAAGATCTACATGCAGTTCATAACCCCCAAGTTAATTATGCCTGATTTAAATTAATAAATTATTTTACATCTAGGAATCATATTAATATATTTTAAGTTAAATATTAACCCAAATGACTTAAGATTAATCTTATCTTGAGCGTTAATTGTGGTTTACATTACATATTATTATATTTGCATTGATTAAAACAACAAATAAATACTGGACTCAGATAAATTGTGACTTATAAGTTAGTAAAAATTGAATTGGCTTCACTTCTGATTTCTTTTTAAGTGACAATATTTTCTAAAAAATTTCTCGAATTTTCGACACTGCTTTTTTCAAGTGATTTTCGAAATTCAAATTTTCATAGTCAAATTTTGTAGAAAATTATTATTATTATTATTATTAGTATTATTATTATTATTATTATTAATATTATTAATATTATTATTATTATTATTATTATTAATAATATTATTATTATTATTAATATTATTATTATTAGTATTATGAATATTATTATTATTATTATTATTAATATTATTATTATTATTATTATTATTATTATTATTATTATTATTATTATTATTATTATTATTATTATTATTATTATTATTATTATTATTATTATTATTATTATCATCAAGCCTAACAACTACCACAATAAGAGTATTACAATACTTTACGGATACCAGATTAACTTTTTCATGTAAGTATAAGTATTGTTGTATGCTTATATAAAAAGAGTTTAACAAAAAAGTCCAGAGCACGAAATCCTCTATTATCTTGAGTGTATTTCTACCGACCAGTAAAATATTCATTTGATGAAGCATGAATCATTCTGTCTAATTCTGTCTCATAGATAATTCTTGTCCTTAGATGCTGTCGGGAAATAAATTGCAGATTCCTGTATCAGAATTAATAATCTTTGATAAAAAGAAAAAAATTAATTATCAGAATATTATCTCTTTACTGGAAGAAATAACTAATAGAGAAATATTTTTTGAAATCTTGTAGAGGAAAATTTATGTGAGATTTTCACAGATTTATCACTACATGTCTAGCATAGAGTGCTTTAAACAAAAATTTCTTACATCTATAACAAAAATATTTTATTGAAATTTAGGTAATATAATAAATAATATTTGCTAATATGTGATTTAAAGGTATACCAAGCTGCTAAATAGTTATAAGTAAAAAAATAATATTACGCAATACAACATACAATACACATATAATCAGCGCATAAAATAGCGCTTTCTAACCACTGCCGGTTTGGTATTAGGAGTGATTTTATTGTGTTAATTTTATTGGTTAACAACCTATGTTCTCGGATTACAACAAAACAATCTTAAGAAACGGGAAATAGTTAACCTTTCTATAAGTCAGTATATTATTTCGTGTTATACGGAAATATTGTCTTTACATGTGTCCTTTTTCATATAATTTCTGTACAACCTTGTAAACTCGGTTCAGTGTACCGGGAGTTTGAATACTTCAACTCACTGCTTAAGTTTATCAGTTTATTTAAATATATCATCTTTACGGTTCTAGGACAAAATTGTATGCGGGCATAGTGGTATGGACAAAAGAGTACTAGTATTAAATTGTATAATGTACAAAAAGTTATGGGTTTGAGTTTATTTAAATGAAATTATAAGTTAAATTATTTTAAATGTATTTAGTTAGTTATTGTCCTAACACATTTTGAAGGAATAGATTAATGATACAAAAAAGTAAGTTGCCTTTATTTAACATAATTGTCTGTGTTAGCTCTTTCCATCTTTCGATGAATAATAATAATAATAATAATAATAATAATAATAATAATAATAAACAATAAATATCAAAACTAATACAATAAAAATATGAAATAAATATCATAAAAGTTCAAGTCAAACATCTACTCTACGATTATAGGCCTACTCAATTATAATGTTTCGTTTCTTCCTTGCACACTTTCAATAAAATCGCTGCCAGGCAACTTACTTACTTTTTATCTATCATGTTATGACAATAATTAACTACAATCATTTAAAAAAATTCAACTTTAATTCAGCATTAAATAAACTGAAGTCTATCCCATTTGTACATTATACCAATTAATTCTAGTACCATTTTGTCCGTACCGTTGTATTCCGCCACCATTCCTTTACTACTCAAAAAAGACAAACCTGTCGATTTTTCAGATGACATTTTATTGATTCATAGAATTTTAAAAATTGTAATAAATTTTAAAATATTTTTTTAATATTTTTTAATTATTTTAAACCGACTGAAAACATATGTTTTCATATTTTATCTAACAAAAATATAAAGTAGAAGACTTGTCTGAATTTGAGTAATGAATAAAAGTGAATTAAAATAGAATTAAATTGATAATGAAATTTTCACATCAAAACATAACTGCAATAAACCGTTGACAGCACAGATTTTGACAATTAGTTATCAATTTGATGAGTATGAAGGCGTGGTTTGTTCTTTCATCTGATAAATTTAATTTTCAATTATTAATGTGTATAATCATCAATCCGTTTAAATTTGCAAATATAGAAATGTGTTTATCTTCAATTCTTTTTCAAATGAAGAAATCTTTATGTTAAGTAAGAGGACAGCAAATGTTTGACGCAATAAAACAGCAAAATCTGTCACTCATAGAAATTTTAAATCTTTTAACCATTTTCTTATTAGGAGCCTATGTGTACATTTCTTATAAATGGGTTCAATGAACGAAGAGTGTTTCTTAAACGATAAACGTATATATTTCACTTGTTTACGTAGGATCGTTACGAAGAGCAGCGTATTCAGAACATTACAACCATAAAAATAAATATGTTTTTACATATAAAGAAAAATTAAAGCAACGTTAATTCTACTACAAACGTAACTGCTCTATTTTTTTTGTAGCTGCTCTTCTTTTTATTCTAATTCTTAATAACCGAAAAATGTACTTTCGTTTTGTTATCTACACTTATTCAAAAAATGACTTAATATATTGAATCGAAATATGATAGAAAAACATTTTAATATATGTAATAAAAATAAAATATCCTTTATTGTGAGGATGACAGCTTATAATTAAATTTAATTAAAATAAATTAAATTTAAACATGAAAATAATTATTAGAAATGTAAGTCTTAATTTTGAAAAATCCGTCGTGTTGTTTTAATATTTGAATCACTTTGCATACATGGAAGTTATAAGTTAATAAACTCTTTTTACACGACCTAGTATATTATCATTGCTTGAATAAAACGGTTGGTTAATCATGTTTGCTTTCATTGTAATTCTATATGTTGAAATTGTAATCCAAAACTGCCCGGGAACGTTTTACACAACCTAGTATTTATATCAACAAATCTTATTCTTAAAATTGTTTCTAAAAATGGAGGAAACTAAACAGCATAAAAACAAAAATTATTTTGAACATTTATTTCTACAAGATTAAATTCGAGTTTTTAATACGTTACTAAATCACAAATATAATTTAATTAAATTTTTCACAATAATTTAAATAAGTTTATTTTATATTTATTTATAATTTTAAAGTTAACTAGAAATTCAAAAAACGTTTATATTGGTTTCGGGCAAAATAAATGATAAATTAATAGATTTAGAGTGATTTTTCGGTATAAAATTAAAATGGCATTCCAGAAATATTCAATCAAAGTTTCTGGAATAATAATCGTATTTCATGGCGTCTAAGATTTTTGTCCAATAATAATAAAAAAAAATCAAATTATGCACAACTATTTCATTGAAAATGGCAATATAATTTTAATATGAATAATAAAACCGGTCTCGCGTTGAATTATGTTAATTGGAATAGTAATTAAATAAATCTGTTGTAGAACAAGCATGACAAATAAAATAATTCCAAACGTGATCCATAAAAAAGTAGGCGGCAAATTATATGTAAACAAGCAATGTTATCAAAAAGATTTGATCAATTTTGGCAGATCAGTGACGAGACAGATTTGGACAGACGAATGGACTATGATTATATAGAAATGGCTCCAACAAGCTACCGCTATCGTTAAATTTCTTTCATTCTACTTAATTCAATCTTTTTGGCGTCACACTAATATGGCCTGTTTAGTTCTTGATTGATGAATATAATTAATGATAAATAGTCTTCTTATAAAAACAAAAATCCTTTTTAATAATTTGTCGTTTGAAAAATTCCATATTTCAATGAGCATAATTTATATAATTATTATTTTTGATAAATTACACAAGAAATATGTAAACGCAGTGGCGTCTTATGAAATTCAGACCCCTTGTGACTAGAAGATAACTAAAAGACACCTTGAAAAATATTTTCAGTTTTTTTATTTACAAAAAAATAGAATAGATTATTTTTTAAGATTTTTTTTGTATTCATTTAAACAAAAATTATTTATTTATTATATTTACTGACACCATATTCTGTTAGCGCACCTCTGAGTTAAGTTAGCAAGATGGACTATCTTTCAAAGTAATTTCTTAACTAGGTGATTTTGCGTAATATTAAATATTTCATAGCATTGAGCACGCATTTTGAAATTTTAATTTTGAGAGAATGTAAGAGTGAGATATAGAGTTTTAAAAACTATTTTTTACGGTTACCTTTTTATTTATTTAATATATTGAAATTTGGGAAAGTTTTATATTCTTTAGAAATATATTGTTAGCAATTAATTTATTTAAAGTGTAAATTAAAAATCAATTATTTATTAATTGCTCTTTCAACAACGATTTTTCAAGATTATAAAAAGTTCATTTGAATATCACTCAAATTATATTTTTCTCATTCTTTTGGATTACTTTGGAATAGAATATTACTATTTTCATGTTTTCATATATTAATTTTCAATTATTCATTGTTTTGTTTATCACGAAATTTATATACAATATGAAAAGAATTTGGTATAGCATTCAAACTTTAATTTAAATTTATTAAAAACAGTTGTATTAATTCAAAAAACATATGAAGAATGAATCAATTTATTATTATTATTATTATTATTATTATTATTATTATTATTATTATTATCATTATTATTATTATTATTATTATTATTATTATTATTATTATTATTATTATTATTATTATTATTATTATTATTATTATTATTATTATTATTATTATTATTATTATTATTATTATTATTGAGTATATATGATAAGTCAGTACTAGTTTTTGACTGCTTGGTGTCCTTATTTTAAAAAAATCGAACTCAACAGAATAACTTTTATTTAGGATCACCACAATAATTACAACTTAATCCACACAATTTCAACAACAATATCACTGCTAATCTGTACTCTTCAAATATATCTTTATTCTCTTGCGCTGTGATAGGTCTTTTAGTACGCTAAGAATAATCTATGAGTTCGATCTAAATTTAATGTGTCCTTGTTATGCCTTTCTAAAACTCCATTATTTATCTTCGACCAAACTGACGATTTGAGTAAGTTGCCTCTGTTTTATATATATTTTGCGTAATTGGATTCCCCCTTTTTTTAAATTGATTTATCCACAGAGCTCCTATTGAAATTAGTTAATTTATTTTCTTTATTTTTTATCGGTAAGTTTCATTGCTTTCCCAAAATCTCATTTTATCTATGTCGTGTTTCCTTAAATTAAGCAATTTACTTAACTTAAATTGAATAATTTTGTTTACCCCTCGGGTTTCCGATACTGCTCGGGTTTTCCATTAGATAATTAACTTTTAATTTTCTTTAAATATTTCCATATGGGGACCGCTGTTGAATTTATTTTAATATATTTGAACTCGTCTCATTATTTGGCAGACGCCAATATCACTTTCCATCGCAAAATATTTATTGTAATTTTTTTGGTATTTTTAATTAATTTTTGCATATTAATTATTATTTTGAATTTGATGTTTTTATCAACTTACACCTGATTTTTGGGATTTTTATCTTTACCAGGTGCTTGTTTTGTCAAACCCCAACATTAATTATCATTAATTTCATGAATAATAGTTTTATTTTTGTTGCAAAAGCTGTATTGTATAAATAAAGCGGTTTAATTCCTGGGAAGTGAATTTTTAGGAATTTTTACTTTTTTGAATAGTATTCATTTCTCATTTTACCAAGATTTAATTGGTCCTTTTAAAAATTAAATTAATTAAAAATTAAAAATATGAAATTGAAAACTATAAAAATGAAAAAATTTTATTTATTAACTACTAAATTCACATAAAAGTTCTATTACAATTATAGGATTACATATCTTTGTAAAGAATTTTTAATTGCTTATAAATATTTTTTTCATTAAAATTATTTGATATAATGAATCATGTTTCTTTTCTTTTGCTTTGAAATGCAATCAAAAATGCAATTAAAGTACTCCAATTATGACTCTAATATAGAATTTAAATTCAATACAAATAAGATAGATATTACAAAAGTAAGGAGAAAAATAATTTTATTTTTATTATTATATGACAATATTTGTGTTCTTTACAATTATTAAATTGACATATAAAATAAACAAAATTCGATGAATGGTAAAAATTTAAAACTTTATTAACAAAAGAATTGCTTTTTTATTAATCAAAATATTTATTATTGGAATAAAAAACTGTGACTAAAATATTTATTTACAAAGATTTCTTTGATCTTTATTTTCAAAAGACTTTAGGCAAATAAATTCAAATTAAACACAAACTTTGAACACAGACTTTATCACCTGATATAGGATTGCCCGAAATATTTAATTATTATATCGAAATATATTTAATCAAAATATTTAATAACTTTAATAACTAAATTTATTTATATAAAATTATTTTTTTCGCGAATTTATGAGAACAGTAAAGATCTCATGAATCAATCTGTTTTCAAAATGATTTAATTATTATTTTAAAAATAACTAGATATTTTGAAAACCTTGTCAAAACTTTGTGAATATTTTATGTATAACTAGCCAGTAATCCCGTGCATTGATACGGTTATAATTTTATAATTAATTAATGTTTTAATAAATTACTAAGTTTCATTTTTCACATTATTTATAATTAGCATAATATTAATATTACAATATAAAATATAAAAAAGAGTTTGCCATTTTTGAGAATTAATATTGCGTAATAACACTATTGAAGATCCCTGTTTGAAACAAAGTCTCGAGTAATTTAAGTTAAGAATATACAAAACTCAACTGGGTAGCGAATTGTATTCTCCCCCATGGAATTCAATGATTCCCAAGTTGACATTCTCCAAATCACTATTTTATATATTGATATTATTTTTGATAAAGTCACAAATTGTCGACGAATTATGGAATTAAAATAATATTCATGGTTAGACTTTATTGAATGGCAGATGTAAGTTGTTTTCTAATCGCGATTAACTGCACGAGTCTATTGGGTGAGTTAGTTAGCGAATGTTAGTGAATGGTTTGAATACAGTATTAGTCTATTCGTAAATGCATTACATATTACTACACATTTATGGCATAAAAACTAATTATTACGTATTATTTATACTTATTTGTCGATATGAAATATGACATAAATAAACTATTGATAAATTGTCAATGGACTTATAATTGCAATATGTAAGGTGGCAAACAAACATATTTAGAGTTTTATATATTAAATTTAAATTTATTGAATTATATCTATAGGTCACACCAAACTTTTCAAATATTCTACATCCTTTTTTCTAAAACATATTTAAATAATTACCTCGATTTCCAAAAAATCTTCGGTTTTATCCTTTTATAAATATGGATGAGAAATATCGAAACTCAAATTCTATTCTTTTAATATTACAATATAAATGGAAAAGTTTTAATCATTCAATTAAAATTAATAAAATCATATTATTTTTTTTGGAGGACTATATAGCTTTTTGATCCTTTTTTATTATTTACTGCAAAATAAAAAGGATTAAATTTATGTATCAGTAATTTACTGAATAGTTTTAATTCTAATCTTTTAATTAAAGAAAAATTATTTAAAGATTAATTTAATATATAATTTTAATTTAATTATCAAAGTTTCTCATCACACCGTCCGAAAACAAGGAAAACAGATAAGAAATAGAAAATCAAACTAATTTTTTATATAATATACGTGACAAGAGTTCATATATCGAAAAAGAATTCATTAAGAAGATTAAAGAAATTTTTTGAATGTGTAAATAAATTTCATGTCATTCAAAACAGTGACATCAGTAAAGGTTCTGTGGAACGGCTCATAACGAATTCAAGAAGTAGTACAGTAGACTCTCGGTTGTCCGAATGCTCGGTTATCTCGACATTTTGAAGATTTAAAATTTAAAATTACAACCGCCACCTCTATCGAACACCATTAAAAGTCGAAAAAATGTGTTGTTTTCGATAAAAAAAAGCCTATTGCTCTATTTCTATTGACTGCCACTGGGATTGTGCTTTTAAAAAATACAATAAGTCGAATTTTTAAGTCTAATTGTTAAAAACAAAAATCTAGTTATTAAATTTTATAATTTTATGTAATACAAATTTTGAGTTTTTCTATTTTCTATTAGTTCTAGAAATATGGCTTTTTGTATTGAATATACTTATACTCTCGATTATCAGTAAAAAACGCTATTCGAATAGCAAAATAATAAGCCCGGTCTTGAGATGTCCGAATAATCGAGAGTCTACTGTATAGCATTCTATTTGGCTTCTGACATATGTAAGGGGTAGAGATGTCTCTGAATCAAATGTCTATGAAGACATGATTCTGTTAGAATGAATGATAAATTATGCTGTCACTAGTGAGATAAATAAAATGTATTTAATACAATGGGTTCAAACATTTGTATATATCTCAAGAAAACATGTGAGTGTAGCAAGAAATGGAAGCATCTACAATGTAGATTCTACATTGTTATGTAAACCTATTTGTGATTTTGATCATTTAAATGCGATCTAATAATTCTAAATATCTTAACCGCTCATTGAATTGTTCCCGTCACTGTCTGATTTGAAAATAATTTAAGCATGAAATTATTCTAAAATTATCAATCATTTTTCGAAAAAGTTTAAATAACCATCGGCAACTGAAAAATTAAAATAAAAAAAATAAGATAATCGATTTTAATCGAAAATTTTCCTACTTAATAAATATTTTGTAGCAAAGGCTTATCTTCTGATTTACTTGTTTTACATTCTTTAGGTTTTTAATAAAATCTTTGGATGAGCAAATCTTCATATTAATGTACAGGAAAAGATCCACTACAACGTACCAAGTCATTTTGATTCTGTTAAATTTTAGAAAGCTCCGAAAACTTCAGTTTAAATTGAAACAGTAAACGTTAATTTTAATAGACTTCTCGTCTGCAAAGTCTGTGATATTTTAAGGTTTTATGTTATAATTTTCAACTTTCCTTCACATAAAAAATGGTTCCCTGACACCTCATCATACGAGACATTTCATCATTGCAACATTTCATCATTATAGCAATTCATCATTGCACATTTGAACATTATAGCAATTCATCATTATAGTATCCGAGACATTCTGTTGTAGGATAATAGATAAATGCAATGATGAAATGTTATGGTGATGAAATACTATAATGATGAATTGCTATAATGATGAAATGTTGCAATGATGAAATGTCTCATATGATGAGGTGTCTGGTCACCATTTTTTAAAAATGTTGTACAGAAAAACCTCTAGATTTTATAGATATCTTTCAATCACATCGACTTTCTGAACTGATAATGAACTATTAAAACATAATGTAACAAAATGAACAAATTAATTTATGATTTTTTGAGTGTAAAATAAAATCATATAAACGAAATTATAGAAAAAAGCGTTTTGCATTTTTCCAAAGTGAAACAAGTCTAACATTTGCTGTCATTTCCAAGAACTTTAAATCAAATTGGTAATTTTTACACAAGAAATTACATCAAAATTGTAAAAAAGATAATTCTTGAAAAGAATAATAAATTATCATGAAAATGGACACGGTGCTACAAAATGTTTTAAACGTAATTATTGTTTCGTAGTATCTTGGATTGACATTTTGAATAGTTGTTAAAATAAAATGCATAAATAATTATTTATTTAATAAAATTATAGAGATTTATTTGGGGTGTATATTGAACTTTTTATAGTTGAAAGACTGCTTTAAATGGTTGTTGAAAACAGAGAATAAAAACATAGATTTATTTCATGACCAGAAATGATGCGTTGACTGATCCAATGGTATTAAGCTAGTAAAATAAAACTTTTTATTTCGATTTCACATTTAATTTTGAGTTTTTACCAAGTCAATTATCATATTTGACAATCAAATACTTTTTTGAACTTTCAATGATCGAGGAATTAGTTTTGTAAACAAACAGGTGTAAAAAATTAACAAATTTTAAAGGAGTGTAGAAAAAAACATATTGCTAAAATTAGAAATTATTGAATCTATCGTTTACATCTGGAAACCTTTTATATGAGTATTACATATTACTGTGAATATAATAATGTTAATTTAATTAACTCAATATAATAATTAATTTAATACTTAAAAACAATCATGTCAAAATTCGATGTATTAAAAATTAAAAAACCCAATTTATTTTTTTATAAATAACGATAAAATATCATTATTTACACAGATTCATTAAACACAATTGAAGAAAATTCAGAGAAAGAACCCGCATAAAAGAATTATTTACAAAATTTTAATTAAATTTTCTATTCCTGATATTCGATATCGATGAATAAAATTTTAAATTAAAATTTGTAATAGGACTTCTGGGAATATTTATTAATAATAATATTACTACTAATCTAACTGATAAATTATTTGTTTGTATATTTAAAGTTTGGATTTCTTTTTCTGGAATTTTCACTATATATATTATATTCCTGATTTTAATTAAATTTTAATTAAATAATATAAAAAATTACCAAAATTAATATTTTTTAAAGTTAAATAATTCTAAAAATAATAAAAAATTTTATACCTTTTCTTTAAATTATTTTTAAACCAAAATAAAACAAAATGAAGTTTGTTAGTAATCAAAAGTTAATATAAAATAGCAAAATTCACTTTATGAGAATTTCATACATTGCGAATTATTTAAAAATATTATTATTATTATTTACTGGTATGTTAGAAAAGATTTTTATGCAAAAAAATTTCAAATTTTTTTTAAAAATGTTATTGTTTTTATAAAAACTTTTTTTGAAGAATGGTAAATTTTGAGTTTTTTAAAAAATTTATTTAAAAGTAAATTTTCTAAATTTGATTGCGATTAATATTATTAGTTTAAATATTCTTATTTTCATTTAGTTAATGTTAATATGATTGCTATAGTGAAGAAGTCTGATAAACAGTCTAAATATATAGCGATATGTTATATAAAATATATAGATGACGTTTTCAATTATTAAAACTTTGCCATCTATGATTAATTCTTATTTTTATCAATATTATTATATTTATTATTAATAATATTATTATTAATATTGTTTTATATATTTCTTTTTGTGAATTTTATTTAATTAAACATTATTGTGCTTTAAATGATATCTATTTGTTAATGCTGTTTTTATTTTGTAAATTTTTTATTTATTTGTGTTTTTAATTTTTCATCGAAATCAATGAAAGATTATAATAATAAATTACAATATCTGCTAAGCTAGAACGAAAGGTAAATTTTAGATTGTATCGAAATGCCTTGTAATTCTACCGATATTTTCATATAGAAATTTATACAAAAAATTATATACATTAACAAATTAATTATAACATAAAATATATTTCAGGATCTTTATTTATTATTTTTACTGAAAAGAATATTACAGTAAAAATGTTAGCTAAAACACGCCCATCTAACAAACGAAACAGAAACGAAACAAATAAGTTACATTTTTTTTTCAAATATTTTTATTTTATTAAATTGCATTTTAACATTTTATTAGTATCGAAATAAAAGTAACAAATACAAATGAATAAATATAGTCGTAAATAAATCTTGTTCCCAAATTAAGGTATAATTTGAAAAATTTATTACACCAATTCATTTATCTATATATTCTTAAATTTCGAATTTATTAACATGTTATTTTAAAATAAATTATTTTATTATTTCATTTTATAATATTAATTAAATCATCATACAAAATTTTAAAAATATTATTATAATAACAGTAATATTAATAATAATAATAATAATAATAATAATAATAATAATAATAATAATAATAATAATAATAAAAATAATAATAATAAAAATAATAATAATAATAATAATAATAATAATAATAATAATAATAATAATAATAATAATAATAAACAAACTAGAATATTGTGAAAACATTTAAATATTTCATTTTAGATTTGAAAAGTTTTTTCTATTAAGTTTTTTACACTATCTAATTAATTATTTCTACTAGTGAGAAAAATGAAGTAAATTTAAAATTTTTGAAGTATTCTTTAATTGCTTCTTTTAATCATGCTTACTTTCAATTCGATATATTAAATTTACAAAAATAAAAACAAAATATTGCGACTGAAATTATGATTTTAATTACTTTAAAATTATAATTTTAAATATTTAACAAATAGTAAACTTAAAACAAAGGCATAATTTAGGGAATTTGTACATTTATTTTTTGTACTTAATAAAATTACAACAAATATTTTCGAGACTCATAGATATTATTTCTAAGACTAAGTTAGCAAAGCACCTACATCATATTGGCAAACAAAAAATAAATTTTTATGACATTCCTCATTTTATGATAGAATAATCATAAAGAGAAAGTAAAAAGAAATGTCGAAAACTATTTGAAAATCCTGATAATTAAAAATTTTTAATATTATGTAGATATTTATCAACGATGGAGAATGAAGTTATTTCTACAATCTTGACAATGTGGAGAGTGAGCTAATATTGGAAAAAAAGTAGAACCAGTAGTTAAACTGGACAAAATCACATAAAAAAGTTATATTGACAGTTTTGGGAATTACAAAAATATCATTACAAAAATACTATAAAATTCACTTAAGTGTATATTGTATAAATATATCAAGGTGTTCTGTTATAATTTATACCAATAAACCCCAATTATATTGTAGAATCAGCTGTAAGGTGTTCCAAGACTTCAGTTAAACAAATTACATAATAATACCGTATTTTCGCGCATACATTCTATGGATGAGGGTTTTTGGCTATAACAAGCATTGTTTACCACGATCGGTCAATGACCATTTTTAAAATTTTGTTTAAAATTTTAAAAAAACACAACTTCATTATACCGCCATTAAACTTCACGACTTTTCTTAAAATATGCATACAACTGTTTTTTTAAAAATTCACTACTTTTCCTATCATTTGGTTTTTGAGAAAAATATGTATTCCGTATTTACTCTATATTAAGAAAAAATTATCCAACAACATTTTTTTTACAAAATTTCATAAATAAAATTAAATACATAAATTAATTTATTATAAAGTAATTAAATTATTTGTGTAAAATTTCCGAAAACTAACAAAATCGGTAAGAATTATTAATCTTTAACAATTGAAAAGTCAATCATACAATATTTGATTAATTTATAACGTTTCCTCATACGAATGCGCATATTTTAGTGACATTTAAATGAAATGAGAACATTTTGAATAATTATAGAAAAAGAAAACTATTGAACATACATATAGACGCCGACTCCCGTTGAATTAGTTAACAATCTTTTTTAATTAATACCTAATGTATGAATTATATTTCATTAGAAAAAGTTAGTAAATAATTTAAATATAATATTAAATATAAAAAATAAAATCAAGAAAAAATTTAAAACAAACTATTTTCATTTCATAAATATAACTAATGGAAAATCGCAATTTTAAACTTTATTTGGTTGTTAGAAATTTTTGGTTCGGGAATCAGAATTCGTTAATTTAATTATACAAACTAAAGAATTTGTAGCTTTAATATTTTAGTAAAACTCCAAGAAACAGTAAATGAAAAGAGAAGACAAAATTTAATTATAAAAGAGCAGATTAAACTACTTCAGAAGCTTAACAATGATTTTTTATTAAATAGTTTTATTAATAATATAAATTTAAACAATAAAGGTTTAAGAGTAAAATTTTAAGAGAACATTGTAACAAATATTATAGTAAATTTATTTAAATAATTTAAATAATAAATAATTGACTAATTATCTTTTGAAAATTTTATCCAAATAGTAAACTTAATAGTAAATTTTTCTGACTATAAATTTGAATGGTTATTTTAATTAAAACAAATTAAATTTTACAAATAGTTATTTATTTTATTTTTTAAATATGTAAATAGGTATGTTTCCTTAGTCTTTCTACAGATGTGCTTGAATATCTATATTTATTCAGCATAGAAATGTTCATATGTATACTTTTGTTAGATGTTTCAAACGTAGAAGATAATAACCACTTTCTACATATTTCTGTTTCGAAACCCTTAACAATTCTTTCAAATAACAAATCTTAAAATGGAAGTAGCTAATTCAAATAATTTTAAAAAGGGGAAACATCTTCAGAATTTGATAATAAAAAAATATTATTAACTTAATCTCAGCCTTAAATACGAAATATTTTTCTCTAATTTTGAAAGAAAAATTGTCACAAGTTAGATCTGAAGGTTAATTATTAACCAAAAAAGATCATCGCATAATTAAATATTTAATGTTTAACCTTTTGGTTGTTGGTCATAATTTCAAACAATTCTCTAGAAGTTGTAAAATCTACTGCTAAAAAAATAAGTTTCTCTTTCTATAGAAGAGTTTTTGATAAAACTTTTATAGCTATAGCTTCGCTTGTGTTAGACCGATTTTCAAAAGTAATAGCTTGTTGAAAAGGGTTACCCAAGATCCAAAACATTTAGGTCTAGACTATTCGGAGGTTGAGATTGCAATTGCAGACTCCAACCTTCTTTTACAAGTTCTTTTTGTACAGCAGAATCATTATTTGTTAAATGAGGCTTGACATTGTCTTGCTGTATATAAACAGTACGTGATTTTTCACTTTTTGAACAATTTTCGCGTATAGCTGGCAAAACATTTTTAATCATCATATTTCGAATTTCTTCTTTGCCGATCTGTTCCATAACTTTCGTTACCAAAATTCCCTTTAGACGATTTTTAGAGTTCCTTTTGGTATTTTCTTTGAAAGCGAATGGCCAGATTCCAATTTTTCCATCGAAATATTCGCTTTTAGATGAACCCCATCTTGGTCTTGAGTGTGCACGCGTACAAATTTTAAACAAGACACATTCACACTGTAATACTACTAGTATTATGTGAGTGATACTACTAGTACTTTATTTCTTTAATTTTTTAACTAAATACTACTAATTTTTTTTCTTAAATTTGCGTTTTTAGAAAATAATTAAAACAGTACAAATTTAGCAAATCTTTAACAAAATTAGTCAAATAGCATACATTTTCAATAATCGAACCAAAAATATCCAAATGTGACAACCATTGTGAAACGGAAGTAGTACTGATTAAAGAATAATTGAAATACTAATTATTTCTATTTATTATTATTATAATCATTCGTTAACTCGTTATACAGGGTTTTGCTGAGTTATTGATTTTTATTATTATTATTATTATTATTATTATTATTATTATTATTATTATTATTATTATTATTATTAATAATAATTATATTAATATTATTTACCATTATCTAATTATATATTGATATCTGTTTTGTAATCTCCATTTGAGCTCGGTTGAGGATTTGTGTAACCACTTGATGAAAAGTCTTGTAGAGGTATTTTTTGAGCGTTATTGCTCCAACAATTTCGAACTGCAAGTGGGTCAATTGATATATTTTCACGACTAGTTGCTGCTACATATCCAATCTTTTTGGGGAAATTATTTTTCTTTTCTTCTATCATGGATCTTGTTGGTTTTCTACAACACATCTTAACAAGGCAAAACCATTGCCAGCTTTCTAAGGTTTTTATTGACCAAACCCAAACGCCACTAGTAATACCAACCACTGATGACATGAATATTTTCAACATGTATACTTCAATGTTTGGATTAGTTCCCGATTTCAACCAATGGTCTCGATTAGCATATTCGTAAAAATTACACCCTAATACAGTTGACGAAGGAACAAGAAAAAGAACGCTAAACAGTCCAATTCGAACCATAAGAATTTCCAATTTCTCCGTTTTAATTCCATCATTCTTAACGTGACGTCGAACTCTAACCAACGCTACTAAACCTCCTAATAAGAAAAAGCAACCAATAATAAGAAAAATAATGTTGGGAATTATAACAAATATTAATAAAGTTGATACATTTTGTTGACCAACTGAACAAAGTCCTAACAACTCATCAGCATCCACGCTCCGTAAAACAAGAACAGCTACAGTCAATAAAGATGAGATAAGCCAAGCGGCCAAATGAAAATAGCCAGATCTTTGATATATTGCTTCTTCACTCCATTTAAAACCGGCCGCTAATAACCAGGCAACAGTCAGAATTACCCACCAAATTTGACTAGCTGTAGAAAAAAAGAAATTTAACAAAAAGATAATAGCACACAATGTATTGTCAAGACCTTCTTGAGTAAGAATAAATTGCCCACTTACCGGGTCTCTGTTGCATGCTGCCGATTGTCTGGTGTTTGCAAGATTAATGAAGTGCGAAACACTATATATACTATAGCATACGGCCAAAAAAATCACTGGTCTTTCGGGATATTTAAATCTGTCGGTATTAATTAAAAAAGTCAAAATCGTGAAAACCGATGAGATAAAACAAAGGCTTGCAAGAACAGTTAACCAAATTTTTGCTATATATTTGTCATCTACTGTAAATAGAATATTAGCCGAACATTTTGGAACGCATTTTTGAGTACGATTGATAAAAATAAACAACCTTGGATTCTTCATTCCGCCGCACATGGTTTGAAAGTTTTCTGTGGATTTTACTGAAGGTCCAGGTCCTTCCATACACATACTGCCTTCTGCATTTCGTATGGGAAATCTGGAACAATTCAAAGTGACTGGCCATGGTAAATTAAAAGGTCTCATGATTCTCTCACAACTATCACGAACTTCTTCGCATAACGGTTGACATGGACCAATTAGATAATTCGAAATCGGATCGCACATTGGAATATAAACAGAACACAAGAAAAACAACAGATTCTGAGAGCATTTATACTTTATTAATGATTGAAATGTTTGCAATTGACTTTGAGCTTCAATTTGGGTTTCAAGATTCACTAAGTTAGGCATTCCAGTAAAATTATAAAACAAATTCTGACATTCGGGAACTAAAATTTTTTTTGGTAAACATTTTCTAGTTTGAACTGGTTCCAGGACTATAGAATGAGTGTCTCTCGGAAATCTCTGGGAATCCAATGTTATTCCATCAATTGATTTGATATATAATAAAAATCCAAGCATATAGAGCAAATTTCTGATGGCCATTTCTTTTCTTTTTTCTGAAGTTTAATTAAATAATTAAGTTGAAATCCATAGTCTTAGGTTGGATTGTCTGGAATTTTATTTTTTTCAAAAATTTCCTTAATTTTGTCGCGCTTTTCAATGAACAGTTTGTATAGAGATTTTTTCACGATTTTTCACTTGTCAACATTCTCGATTTTGATTGGTTGTTTATATTTGCAATCAGACTTACTTTTGTAGACTCTTGTGTGTAAACATTCATCAGCACAAATCGAATTAATCATTTACATATCAAATTTTAGCACACATTCATTGATGTCTTCTAAAAACTTCAAAATAAAAATCCAGACAATTTTTGACATGCCGTGTACTAAATTTTAAACAAAAAATTATGAATATATACATTTTGCGTCTTTTTAATCGCATGCAAACAATATTATAGAAGACTTTTACTTGAGAAACGTTGGTTTTTAATTAAAATCCATAACTTTTTACCGAACAATTTCTATTTTAATAAAATCCTATTCTCGTGTTCCAAGAACATTTGATAATAACATACTGTAAAAAATTGGTGTAGAGTTCTAAGAAAAGTGACTTAACTGATACAATATTGTTCTTTTCATAAATTGAAACAATTTTTTTATATTATGGAATAAGACGACGCAAAGAGCCAGACTCCTGTTATCTCGAACAAACAAGGAAACGGAGAACAGAATCGATAGTGTTGGTGTACGGGGAAAACTTTACTGATGGGAATTCATGACTCTCGTTAAAAATTTGCCTTTCCTAATGTAAGGTTAATTACCCACGCACACCACATAATTTATCACTTACTGTCATACACCCATGGTTGGAACCCTGTTGGTAATGTGTATAACAGCCGAATGCCATTTGAGCAGGTGAGCATTGTTACCAATACTACTCCTCGAACAACCTTCGTTTCCGGTTCACAGTGGCCGCTAGAAGGTCTTACGCATTACATTATGATCCCCTGATTCTTAAGAAAAACCTGGTTCCTTGCATTCGAGGGTTGGGCATGAATTGGAAAAAAATATCGACTACTCTCGTCGCGAATTTAATTAAACAACCGTAACTGCCCAGTTTGTGAGGCTACAGCAGAACTTTAAATTCTAACTTTTTCTAGCTCTGATTATTTCTACATTTATATGTGTTGGGCCAGAACACATA
Organism: Schmidtea mediterranea; assembly: GCA_022537955.1. Classification (NCBI taxonomy): domain Eukaryota; kingdom Metazoa; phylum Platyhelminthes; order Tricladida; family Dugesiidae; genus Schmidtea; species Schmidtea mediterranea. Next base: position 23,426,257 of record CM039681.1, read on the forward strand.
CGGCCTTGGAAAATGTTTAAATGGATCGGTAACACACACGCAAACATAACATGCAAATTTAAAATAAACCTATTAAAACATCAATTAAACCCTACCAAATATGAGGAAAAAAAGAGAGTTACATATAAAATAATAAACATAAAAATAAATTAAAATAATAACAGAACACAACAAGATCCGCACGATACAAACACAAACATAACATGAAAACCCAACAAATTCGACCAAAATTTGATAAATTAATAAAAGTTCATGAAAATGAAATTTAAATCAAAGAATTTGAATTAGAAATAATTCAATAATAATTCTAAATAAAAAATTATCACAATAACTTAAAAAATAATAAAAATAAAGAATAGAATACACTAGAAAATAACAAGGTCTAATTTTGTTTTACTACATCAAAATTAACACGCGAGGTTAGGGACAGAAAATAGGTATAAATACCGATACATTTTCACATAAAATTTAACCATTTTCAAATCAAAAATTATTTTTGAGTTTTGTTTAAAAATCTATTTGAATTTTTAGGTGAGAAATAGTTTTTTTTGGAACTCTCTCCACGTCCCATCCTCGCAACCTCGGTAGAGCTCTGCTTGGATGTCGACGTGGGGGAGATGTATTTTTATGAAATTTTTTGATTGAATGGAATGGGTCAAGTAATTTTGTATTTTGCTTTTAATATATATTAATAAATATTTATGATGTTAAAATCTGTCTTTATGAAATTAATTAATTAATTTTGTCGAAATTTTTCCGGCCACAACCAAAACACATCGCAAGACAGCAAAATCAACATATAATTCAGATTCGTGTAAGTGCGTAGAATATCGCCAATGATCTGTGCCCGTGAAGACCCGGCGTGCGGAACGCAGGGGCTGGAACGTTAATATTATTCCGTATAGAAGAAAGGAGAAATAAGGAAGGGGTCTTTTGGCTACTTCCTCGTTTCTCTTTTCAGTAAATTCGACCTAAATTATTCTACACACGGCTCAAAATCATCACATCGAGTAGTCCAGTGGGCACTCATTAAATATAATATGAACACAATATGCGCCTAAGGCTTATTAAAGGGAAAGGGTACGGGGAATAAATTAATACGAAATCGTTGATATGAAGTAGAATAAATTAATACGAAATCGTTAATAGGAAATAAAATAAAGTCGTTGATATGAAATAAAAATACATTAACAAATTTAATTGAACTCTAAATTATAGATTTATAGTCATTATTAAATAAGTCGCTTCAAACTCCTAGTAACGTAAAACATTTAACCGGGTTCCAAGATTCGACGTGTTTTTTCGGGATCGCCGCTATGTAATTAAATGATTATTTTTCTCATAAACTTATAAGTGGCATGGATTTAAAAAAGGGAACCATAAATTAATTAAATAATTGTTAGTAAATGGTTGTAATGATTGAACCCAGCTCACCCTGAACTTTTAGTGAAGTAGAAGATCCAACTAACCATAAGTCAACATACATCTCTCAATATACAGTTAGCAAACATGATTTTTGAACATTCTCATGGGCGACATCATCAAAAATTGAAAACTGACAAACATTTAAACCTAAAAATCCTTGAGCTAGGTTAAGCAAATTAGAGAAAATTCCAACAAGCCGACAATTTAATTTTCAAGACAAAATTTATTTTTGTTATGCAAACAAACTGCATTGACAAAAACCCATGCGATATCCATAAAACCTCTAAAAATCCTATTAACTAAATTAATTAAATTACTATACCCACTTGCGAGATATTTCCGTGTTAACTCCGCCAGAAAAAGCCATCTAATGAACTGGATCGAATTGATAACCCACAGTAGGAATATTTCCCTACACTCACTCCCAGCACATGGGATAGGGACATCCAACATTGACTAAAGAAAATTTGCTACATAAGAAAATAATGGCATAAAGGAACTTACCAGATCGCGTAGCGAAGTAAAATCCAAATTATCAATGATCGCCGAAAAAATCGACCTTTATGACATTTTAAACGGTTGGACATTGATTACGTAAAAATTTCACAATAACTATTCGTAAATCGACCGATCAATAAGTGGAGTTTTGACAATTTAATCATTTTCCGGTATGATAAACAATCCATATACGAACAGTGATTTTAAATCGACGAATTTTCTTTATTTTGCTTTACACTTGACTGTCATCATTAAATCATTATATGAATTTGTTTGAAATAACTCTAACATGGTGCGATTACACCCTAATACTAGATCACCTTATTACTTAATCCTATTTTTTTTTATTAGCCATGGAACCCACCCAACTAGTGCAAAAGGAATTATCCCGAGCCCAGCAAGCCAACAAATCTCTCTATGAACAAATCATTCAGCTCACCAAGGAGGTGCAGCAAGTGAAATCTACCTGGGTGGATCCGGCCAAACTCAAATCCATCCACCAACGCCTAACAGCTGCTCGAAAGGGTTGGGCAGAGGAGCGTCAATTGAACCAGAGTCTCCGGACACAAATCAGAGGGCTGGAAGTCGCCCTGGCTGCTAGTCGGGAGGGGGAAGCGGTAACTTACCCGCTTATCTTTGCCCCATCCCAGTTGTCCTACCGGAATCCGATCCACGATTCCGCACCGGCCGCAAATTCTTCAACAGTCCCATCAAGTAGTCACCGGCCGGGACGCAAGGAACGTGCCCGACGCAGAGTCGCACGTCTACTAATCAAAGCGAATTAAATTACCGACATGATATATAATTTTTGATCGTTTTTTTTTGTTTTAATAAATAAAATCGTAATTATGATTGAAATCTAAAGTAGTAAGTCACCAGATATGATTAAAATTGAAGGGTCGTCGAACAGTCGTGAATACTCGCATCGGGTCGTCGAAATAGTGTTCTATTCCTACGGGTCAGTATGAATCTGATTTTGAATTTTCTCACACAGGGGACAGAGTAAAGCGAGCATAGGTCTTCCAACGACAGCTCGTTGAACCCGAGGGTTGTCCGAGCAATTACAGTATTAGTAATAATGCTCACTTTTTGCGGGCAATCCACCCACTCGAACACATTTCCAACGTTGCCTAGCAACGGGTGCCGAGTGGTAGTCGAAGTAATATTTATATGGCGTTACCGGGGCAACAATAGGATGATTTAAACGAATAGCGAAACCCAGTAACCCACCATATGGGTTACCCATTAATCTATTCCGTACTACTACTGTGATTTGTAAAGACTTCATTATACATTACGCTGCAATAAATAACGGGGGTCATGTGGTTCATACAACTAAATAATACTGGATTACGTATTCCATTTAATATTAATTACGACAGAATAGAACGAGTATGATAATCAAACCGTATAATTTACAAATACATTTTATAGATTGGTACAGAAAGATATAATAAGATGATGCATGAAAAATACAATTAAACTATAATACAGTAAACATAATAATGGACAAGAGACAGGGTCGTAACGACCAGGTATAAAGTGATGTAGCGAATTAGTGTCACAATATTCAACACCTAGAACGTGATCACGCTAATCATCCCCATCTATGTCTACTGGTAGACGTCAATGTTTGGAGTATCTAGTGGATGGGCTCGAAGTTACTTGGCTCGGCCCCTCTTGAGACGAGGTTGCCGGCTCGACCACGGATTGGATGATCGGAGAGGAACGTTCAATTGGTGTGAGATTTAACATCGTAGAGATGCGGATTTGGCTAGGCGGTTCACTTCCAGCTGCGTTGAGATTTATTTGGGCTGAGGACGGGTGGCGGAAGAACGGCGGCACCGGTGCATATAATACATCCGGATCAAATGTGTGCCGCTCCTCTTCTTCATAAGCGGGAGGTAATTCGGCTATTTCTACCGATTCTCCTGACCTTAGGTTGGCTCGTAGCAGAGCGTTTTCTGCTCTGCGTCTTTCTCTACGGCGATGGTTCCTGCTGGGTCGATGTCTCTGATTTCCTGTCCGGCCTTCAGTAGTTCCGCTCGGGGAGGCCCGTTGTGCGGTTGGATCGCTGGGTGGAGGGGAAGATGATGCGCAGGAATGATATCTATTTCCTGCGCTAATCTCCGACTTGGTAGGCGAGTCAAGAGCTCATGCTCGGTGAAGATCTGCCGGAGCGCAGTGATTTGTTCGGATATGGTGATCCGCTGGCTCCGCTTTTTGATGATCAGATCATCTCGAGCCCGAGAAAGGCGAGATATTTTCTGGTATTTTCTGATCAACTATTATTATATTTTAAAAAATTAAATTAAAATAATAAACCATTTTTGTTGATTTACAAATTTTAGTTTCATTTTATAAAAACAATAAAGAAAAACATTTTCTTCACTCATTTATTACATTTTTATATTATATATTCAATTACACAAGGGTTAATTTTTACAAGGCAATAATCCCCAATCGGGTGATCCGCACATCAGCAAATTCTAATTAAAAAATTGAATTAATAGGAGCGGCAATATTGTTTTTGTTGGGTCGCCCCACGAGTACTAACACATCGACTTTTAAAACAGATTGCTAAAAAATCAAATTTTTAATACTAGACATCGACTAGCATTAATATCGAGTCTCAGAAACATCGATTATCAAAAACATCTACTTAAATTGACAAAAACATAGACTGGCGAAAACATCTTTTAAAACATATTACAAAAATATTTTTGCAATAAAACACTATTTAAAATAACTAATTATTAATTAATTAATATTCAAATTAACAGTTATTTAATAATCCAAAAAATTAAATACTTAAATAAAAATATAAAAATTCTAAACTTATTATCACTTGAATAGTCATACTATCATAACTTATTCTTGTTCCTTCAATAATTAATTGTGAAACTGTCATTGTTTTTTGGATTCCGATTTTCCAATTTCATCAACATTTGAGGTAATTTTTTATTTTCTATCATGTTAATTTTTTCAAAAAAATAAAATAAAAACATTTATGTTTGTCGATGTCTTTGACAGTCTTTGACAGTCTATGATTGTGACAGTCAATGTTTTATAAATCTATTTTTTCGTAGTCGATGTTTTAGAAATTGATATATATATGTACATATATAGTCAGTAGAACTTTTAATTTTTCGTGTAGTTCTGTAAAATGTTTTAAATAAATTTTGGACAACATTTACTTTTAATTATTTTTTCAAATCTAAAATGTAAGTTCAAGAGATTTTAATTTTTAATTTGAAGTATTTAAAAAATATAAAATTTATGATATTATTTTCTTTAATTGTTTGAAATAATCAATTTAATTAACTACTTTTGAATTTATATTTAGTTGTTGAAGTTGAAATTAAATTAAGTAAATACATCTTTCAAAGTTATTACGAAATATTAAAAATAAAATCTTTAAGTAATTAATATTATTAACGAGGAATATTGTTTAGGGGTATTTTTTAGGCAATGGTTACTTTTAAGCTTATCTATACAATCTTTACAATAGTACTTGGATCATCATTACAGTTTGGGTATCAAACCGGCGTTGTAAATGCTCCATTAAAAGTCAGTCTAAATTCCTAATGATTTCAAATTGGAATTGTTCTGTTCAGATTATAGAAAATTTTATTCGTAACAATACTTTTGAAAGATTTAATAAAACTTTAACTAATCAAGAACTCGAAATAATAAGTTCAGTAGTCGTTACCATTTTTCCAATCGGTGGTTTAATTGGTTCACTATTTGGCGGAATTATCGCTAACAGATATGGAAGGTATATATATTTTTTCATTTTTTAAAAATTAAAATAAAATAATTTATATTTTAATAAATTTATATATATATATATATATATATATTGGAATTTACTTTCGTCTATTTCAACAGTTGTGTTAGGTCCATCAATGACAATTGGATTATTGATAAACGTACTGGCACACACCTCACTAATATAGTTATTCCAGTCTATGACAGATGACTTGAAAATTTTTGAAAATTTTTTTTTATTTCTGTGTTTATAGGATTAAGGGGAGATATAAAATTATTATATTACATCTTTCAAAATTTAGTCAAAATTTTAAATCTTCTGTTACAATATGAAGAAGTCCAAATGTAATTGGTAATACGAAGGAAATGTTATTAATTTTTTTCACTTGAAAAAGGCTGTGCCGAAAATTCGTGAATATCAATAAAACATCGATAACATTACTGATTCATAGCCAAAAAAATATACTTTTTTAATGTCATACTAATCTTCATTCTGATGTAAACCTGATTCTTCTTCAACAGCAAGATTTTTGGGAAAGTTTTCCAAATCTTTAAAGATTATCTTCGGTGTTCCACATTCCAAAATTCGAAAATTAAAATATGCACACAGACGCGAAACAACAATAATAATAATAATAATAATAATAATAATAATAATAAATAATAATAATAATAATAATAATAATAATAATAATAATAATAATAATAATAATAATAATAATAATAATAACAATAATAATAATAATAAATAATAATAATAATAAAAATAATAATAATAATAATAATAATAATAATAATAATAATAACAATAATAATAATAATAATAATAATAATAATAATAAATAATAATAATAATAATAATAATAATAATAATAATAATAACAATATTAATAATAATAATAATAATAATAATAATAATAATAAATAATAATAATAATAAAAATAATAATAATAATAATAATAATAATAATAATAACAATATTAATAATAATAATAATAATAAATAATAATAATAATAATAATAATAATAACAATAATAATAATAATAATAATAACAATAATAATAATAATAATAATAAATAAATGTTATTTATATAAATATTATAATTTTTATTTATATTATAATTTTTTAAAAAATAATGTAATTTAAAAATTCAATTATTTTAATAATATTAAAAAAAAGTTTTTTTAAAAAACAATACATAAACATGATTTAACAAACGTAAACTATTTAAAAACATTCAAAACATTCGTAGTCACAGCATTTTGCACATTAATCTCTGCATCCAATGACCTTATCAACACTGCCTCACATATCTCACGTTCCCAATAATTATTAAAACTTTTCACCAAAATTCTAAAATCAGACATTCCTATTTCACTTGTACAGCCTCTATTGTGTTCACTAATATTGGTCAAACCCTTCAATCGACAATGCTCTAGAACTCGGGTACAGAGATGACGGGAAGTCTCTCCAATGTATGTGGCATTACACCCATTACATGTAAATTGATAAACGAGATCAGAACACAATCCAACCGGAGTTTTTGATTTATTAATAAACATATTGCGTACTTTACACGAATTAGAGACGATCTTATACTCTAAATTTCCCATCTGTTTACTTAACTTCCTCTTATAATTAAATCTTTTAATTAAATCGTTGCCAAATTTATTTAATTATTTAATTATTAATATAATTAAAATTTAATAAAATAATTATAACTAATATTAATGTCTACATGAGTACAGTTTTTTAAACGTTTGCAATCATTAGTTGCACTATTTTTGTCTTCTTTCAGAATTTCTTTGCGGTTTCTTATAATTGAAAAAAGTGTACTTGGAGGAATCCCAAAGTCTTCAGCAATCACTTTTTTTTCTTTTTAATACCTTTTTAATTCACTTTATCAGATAACGACGCCGTATTGAGTTTTATTTTCTGTCCACTCATATTTGCAATTGTAACGGCAGAGGCGTTAAAGCAACTAAATACCTTTACACTCGGGTTATGACAGGCAATATCCGGTAGAAATTCGTTATAATGGAAATAACCATAAAATTTTGGAAGTATTCAGAGGTTAAAAATTAGCGCTATAGAGTATTTTGTATCTAAAATTTTACCATCGTACAAATTTTTACTATGAGCTATGGAAGGTGATTTATATGTAAAATACCATCTAAACGTATGAAACTTTTTAAAAATTCAAGTTATAAAAAAATTAGAGTTACAGAAGTTCGACTTAGGGAAACTCAACTGTATTTAAGAAATATCCATCGAAACTCTAGATTTTATAATGCTGGTGATTGTTTTCATAAATAAATATACAAAAAAAATAATTGTCCTAATTCCTGAAACAATTGCGACATCATTCGACGGACTTACTGAATAAAATTTCTCATCCATTTAATAGATTAAACATGCATCAATAGTTAACTTGTAGCGCTTCAATGGTTTTAATCTTCCTTGGATAAACTAATATAAGGTTCTCGGTAATTACTTATCAATAATTATAATTTCAGCTGGCTTAATTTCTCCAGTAATGATTGCGAAGAAAATCGTCCAATTTACTAGCCAATCGAAACCCTTTAATTAAATCATACTATATAATAGGGACTATATTTTCACTCATTTCTTCGAATTTCGGTTAAAATAGATAAGTAAAATTTCAGCGTTTTCCTATTCCACTTTTAATGAAACACTATTTTTAATTATTTGACTTAAGAAAGTTAAAATTTTACAATAACTTTTAATTTAAATAGACAACATGCCAATATTATTTAAAAATCGATTTTTCTCTATTGAATAATTCATTATGTGTTTAATTAAAAGTATTTTTTTATAACTGTTACATTGTGCTAAACATGAAATATTTAATTTTAATGTTATCATAAAATTTAATTTTTCTTAATTTTTTACATACAAGCGGTAAAATGTGCTTGTCTGGTTGAATTCTAGGTTCAAACGTATGAGACAATTGCATAAATCAGTATTAAAATTTCATTAGAATCTCATACTCATAATGACATTCGACAAAAGGCAGTGAAACCCCTAGCTATAGGTCATAGAGATTTATAATGTTTTTTCTCAACCAATAAGTTTTAAGTAAAAGTTTTTTCTAATTATATTCAAGAGTACTTTTAGAGCAGGGTGCTCTTTGACTATAAAAACATGTATGTATTGATTTTCTAATGGTAAATGGATAATTTCTGTCATATTCATTGGTATATTTTTATCAGTCGTTCGGCATCGAATATTGTATTATTGGGGTTCATCGTAACTTGATTATTTGCAGCATCCTCAATTAATCGTTATCTATATGTGAATGCAACATAACTGGGTGTTGTGCGGTTTCCTTGATCATTAGCAATAATTTCAGCTTTTCCATGTTGAGATACACCAACGCATGAATAGATAATACTCAAATCAATACCGATAGCATTACTTGATATTTGGGATAAATCAACAGTAAATTAAACAATAAAATGAAAGAGTAAATTTGAAAAATTCTTTATTTGCTCTAAAATGTTTGAAATTCAAAGTTCAAATCAAAAATATTCAAAATACAAGTTCCAAAAACGCTCTACTCCATCAATTAAAAATAAAACATTAAATTTTCTGAGTTTTAAATTATCTTTCCGAGTAGAATGTTAAAATTATGCTTAAAACTCACTATCAGTTATTGAGGATTCTCAAAAGTTTTGAGCTTTCTTACTCATTATGGGGGATGGTAAAAATAATTTATCTCAGGCTGATGCTTTGAGTTTTTGTCAAATATGTTTTTACAAAAATATTTAACTTTTAGTGTCAAGTCATTTTATTGACCATTTTGTTGATCCAAAACTTACCTCGACAATTTCTTTATTTTGCCCAAAATCTGAAACCATTACATTATAGTGCACTTAAACAAAACACAAAAAATTCTCTTTTTAGCATATTTTTGCACTTAAAAATCAATATTTCAATTTTTTATAGTCATAAAGCAACCTGTAACTAAAACTGTCTCAGACTATAGCCAGAATATTCACTTAACATTTGCATTTATAAATCAATATTCAAATAAAATAAGTGTAATAAAATAAGACACAAAACCATTCACTGGATATAAAATGTTTCGATATTGGAATAATGACTATGAGTTTGAAAATTTATCCAAATATTTAAAAGCCTAAAAAAAGAACAAGGTCATAAACTAATACTTTTATCGTGAAAAGAAAATATGTTAAAGAATTTTGCATTAAAAATGCACAGAATTGAAAATATTTTGTTAATAATTCAGAAAATTGAGTATGATGTTAATGGCAATTCCAACGGCAATCGGATCAGTACTTATGGGTATTTCTTTGATATCCGAGATGTTTCCGTTGCTTATAGTTGGCAGATTTATTATTGGAATATCATGCGGTGAGATTATAAAATATACATATCTAATGAGTTGGCATTTTTAGAAAATATAAATCATTTTTATTTTTAAAATATTGATTCTCAAAGGGGAATTATTAATGTATTTCAATCAGTTAATTTTATTCATATCTTTCACCATAAATTATCTTTATTTTATTATTTTGTCTGACGATTAATAATTTGTTATATATTTTTATCGATAGTCAAAAAAAAAATTGTGAAAATAAAGTAAATCGAAAAAAAATCAATAATGAAAAATATAATATTTTACTAACAATTACAATTATTACTTTTTTCATTGATTTTCTCATTTTTCTAATAATAAACTCTTTCACGGCATAATTACTTTCTTTTAGCTGCGAAATTAAAATTAATTTTTCTGTGTTCAATTCAATTTCAATATAACGAATAAAGTTATATTGACTGTTAAAAAATGTTATTTTTTTCACAAAAATAATTTATTAAACATATTTTGAAAGTTCAAGAATTTTTCACTCGGTTTAACTGGACAATATTTTCTATAATTTAAAAAATGATAAATTTTATTATGGCAATTTTGTTATTCGTTTCTAATACATTCTTATGATGGAATTCTAAATTTTCAATAATTTTTTATCAAATAAAAATGCTACCAAATTAGTGATCAATAAGTTTACAAATGTGTCAAAAATTTTCCCAAATAAAAAATAATAAATTTAAAAAATTAATAAAAAGCATAAAAAATCTTTTTAAAAAGACTTTGAATTAAAACTTTTTTCAAATCGTTTTTTAAAAATATTATGATTTTTTTAAAATAAACAAACAAAATAAAAACGAAAAATTTAATAAAATATTAACTTTTGCTTCTTTCAATTAAATTACAAAACTGTTAATATTTAACCCTTACATGCTCTGTGCTGCAATTTGGCAACATAACAATATTTTATAACAGATAAGTGAATAACAAAATAAGCCCTTGTTGCGAGGGCTTATTTTGTTATTCACTTATCTGTTATATTAATTTATGCTGCTACCAAGGAATCATTGTTTTATACTTATAACAATATTTTGTTTATCAGTTTACTACTGAAAAGTAAATAAATGGATTCGCATGCTGTAGCTATTTGGCAACAAAAGTTTTTTTGCAATAAATAAAAAAGTTTACGTAATATTTTTTTTTCTCCTAGTTTTCCAGAGGTGTGTACGGCTTCTTTAATCAATTGCAATAAAAAAAAGTTATTAAAAAAATCGGACATTTAAGGTTTAAATTTAACCATTAACAAATTTCTTGATCGGGCAATTTATTTATTTATTTTTATTTTTAAAAATACTGATTTAAAAAAGTTTAAATTTATAGTCTTAAAAAATTTAATTATTTATGCTTTTTCAAATGTGACAAAAATTGCCAGATTAAAAGTTTATCAAAATTATACAAGGTAGCCTCATATATGGTAACTCGTCAGAATAAATATTATACAATTATGCCTCTTTAACTTGGCGACCACTTAAAAGTAAATTATTTAATATTCATATTTTTTAAATGAATGAAATTTTTTTGAATAATAAATGTAAATGACTGATACAAAATTTCTTTGAATAATAAATGTAAATAACTGAAACTAAATTTTTGAAGATAAATGTAAATGGCTTATAAATTGTATGACAAAACTGATAATGATGAAGATGTAGGAAAATATTGAATAAACTTTTAATTTTTTCCAAAATTTTCAAATAAATTCTCTTATTTTATGCGGTACTCAAACATGGTAATAATTAACGTAATACAAACCCTTTTGGTGTTCAAATACATTATTATTATAATGCTTTCATTAACAGTTTTTCAATTAAAATCTTCATTTTATCATATTCAATGCTAATTAATTTATCAGGACATTTCTCGTCATCAAGTCAATCATATCCTAAATAATTGAATATTTTACTTTTTAATTTTTTAAATCGTTGAAAAGATTAATTCCTATTATGTTTATTAAATATAGGTTTTAAACTTCAAATTCACGTTTTTAAATTTCAAATTCACTTTTTTAAATTTTAAATTAATTGAAAACCAAAATCAAAATAATTAAAATGTACAACTAGTTTGGACAAGAGAAAGATTTTTATAAAATGTTACGAGGAAGTGAAAACTATTGTTGAAGCGGCAGAAATATCAGGTATAAATAAATATACGGCAGCTTCATTGTTGAAACGGCATAAAAATGATGGGTGTTTAATTCTTCAAAAAAAACGTGGTGGAAAAAGAACTGCTAAAATAACCAGTGAAATAATGTCATCAATAGAAGATATTGTTGAGCAAAATCCGGCTATAACTTTAAAATCCATCAGAAAAAAAATAATGGACGAGAAACATATCAATCTGACAACAACTTCTATAAATAATGCATTAATAAGATTAAAGATCACATTGAAGACAGCGACACTGAATTTTGATCGTTTAAATTCCCCCTCACGATCTTGCAAAGAAAAGGATATACATTACATTTTTCACTCAACAAAATTCGTCTTTATTGACGAGTCTGGTTTTAATTGCCATCTTCGTAGAACCAAAGCTCGATCAAAAATAAATACAGGAGCGAATTATGTGCGCGAAATTTGTTGGCTGAATCAAGAACCGATTTAAATTTGGAGAATGTGATTCAAGAATCTTTAGCAACTGTTACTCAATCCGATTGTAATAATTATTATGTTGACATGACTATGAAATTGCCATTGGCTACAGGTGGCCAACCATTGCATTAAATTAAAAGCGCTTATTATTTTTGGTAAATAGTTGATAGAATGTATTTGCTGTTTAGAAAAGTGAATTTGAAATTTAACAAAGTAAATTTGAAATTTTAAAAAGTGAATTCGAAATTTAAAAAAGTGAATTTGAAGTTTAAAAAAGTGAATTTGAAGTTTAAAACCTATAAATGAAAATTGGTTGTTAATATTTGATAAGGATGTGTCGAAAATTTTGTATTTTTATTCATGGTAGAAAAGGAAATTAAAAATCTTTCTGATAATTGATTAAAATAATTTCTACTTAAACATAATTTAGGTGTTTACAGTGGCTTAACTCCAATGTATCTAACTGAAATTGCACCTTTAAAGTTCCAAGGTGCATCCGGGACAATAAATCAATTCGTTATAGTAATTGGGGTGCTATTGTCACAAATATTTGGACTGGAATTTATTCTAGGAAATGCTAATAACTGGAATTTTTTGTTGGGTAAATGCCTTATTTTTATTAGCTCATTGAATTGATGATTAATATTTATTATTTATGAAACTTCGAAAAATTATCTGCTATATTCAAAGAAATAATAAATTCGTATTAAACAATGTACCTGCCTTAAAATGATGGAAATTTTGAATAATGTCTGGAACCGTTTTAAGACATTTTTTAGACACTTTTCTTAATAATAGTTCAATATGGGAGTTGTTAAGTTAGAAGATTCACCAGGGATTTTTTTTTTAAATTTACTAACTAAATAAATTTTAATAAGATTTATTTTTATATTTATAACGAAAAATCATAGATTTTTCCTTGGTGATAATTTAAATTGTTTTTTTGAAACAAAAGTCGTTTGCATATCAAATCCGTTTCTAAATTATCTTAATTCTGGAAAAATCTCTTAGGTAAATACCAACGATAAACTGATTTCAAAAATTATGCTGCTTAATTCTCGGGCTCTTCACTTTTGTCGTTCCATATAAACGTTCGCCAATTATGTGAATAAATTAAATGTGAAACAAAAAAAATGATAAGATAAGTCTAGGAGGGCTGGCCGCCACTATAGTGGCAAACTAGTTCTAAAAATATCAAATGTGGTTTTTCTTATATAAAATTAAAAAAGAAAATTTTTTTTCAAATAAAAAAATCAAACTATAATGAAAATCACATTTCTGTGTGTATTTTTATAAAACTAAACAAAACGAATGATTTTTTTCAAGAAATTTTTTTTCTAAAAACTACGAATCAATATGTAAAAATAAGAAAAGACAAACAATTCAATCGAAAAATAAACTATTTTATTTTTATCAATAAATATGGTTATTATAAATTTACTTTTGTGTGATAATCTTTGAAACATGGTACAATGCATAATGGAACATCACATAGTTGACATATTATTGTGGTTCTTTTTCGATCACTTGAAGTAAAACAAACAACACAGCATTTCTTTCCATTATCACCAGAATTTATTGGAATTTTATCAGGAAAGTGTCTTCCTCGTAAACGAAGTGGGTTTTCGCTTAGTGGTGAGTAGTGGGATGTGTCACCGCTGGATCAACCCCCCCCGGGGGGGGTAAAAAAATTTTTTTTTCTAAGTCTAAAAGTACAAAAAAAAAAAAATTAAGACAAAGACAATGACTCATTCAAGGTCATTGAAACAAAGACCATGACTCATTCAAGGTCATTGGATGACTCATCAAACACTTTCAAGGTCATTGAAACAAAGACCATGACTCATTCAAGGTCATTGGATGACTCATCAAACACTTTCAAGGTCATTGAAACAAAGACCATGACTCATTCAAGGTCATTGGATGACTCATCAAACACTTTCAAGGTCATTCAAAAATTTTCAAGGTCATTCACACAAAGACCATGACTCATTCAAGGTCATTGGATGACTCATCAAACACCAAGTATTGAAACAAAGACCATGACTCATTCAAGGTCATTGGATGACTCATCAAACACTTTCAAGGTCATTGAAACAAAGACCATGACTCATTCAAGGTCATTGGATGACTCATCAAACACTTTCAAGGTCATTGAAACAAAGACCATGACTCATTCAAGGTCATTGGATGACTCATCAAACACTTTCAAGGTCATTCAAAAATTTTCAAGGTCATTGAAACAAAGACCATGACTCATTCAAGGTCATTGGATGACTCATCAAACACTTTCAAGGTCATTGAAACAAAGACCATGACTCATTCAAGGTCATTGGATGACTCATCAAACACTTTCAAGGTCATTCAAAAATTTTCAAGGTCATTGAAACAAAGACCATGACTCATTCAAGGTCATTGGATGACTCATCAAACACTTTCAAGGTCATTGAAACAAAGACCATGACTCATTCAAGGTCATTGGATGACTCATCAAACACTTTCAAGGTCATTGAAACAAAGACCATGACTCATTCAAGGTCATTGGATGACTCATCAAACACTTTCAAGGTCATTGAAACAAAGACCATGACTCATTCAAGGTCATTGGATGACTCATCAAACACTTTCAAGGTCATTCAAAAATTTTCAAGGTCATTGAAACAAAGACCATGACTCATTCAAGGTCATTGGATGACTCATCAAACACTTTCAAGGTCATTGAAACAAAGACCATGACTCATTCAAGGTCATTGGATGACTCATCAAACACTTTCAAGGTCATTCAAAAATTTTCAAGGTCATTCAAACAAAGACCATGACTCATTCAAGGTCATTGGATGACTCATCAAACACTTTCAAGGTCATTGAAACAAAGACCATGACTCATTCAAGGTCATTGGATGACTCATCAAACACTTTCAAGGTCATTCAAAAATTTTCAAGGTCATTCAAACAAAGACCATGACTCATCCCAAATTTTTCAAGGTCATTCAAAATTTTTCAAGGTCATTCAGAAGTAGGTCAAGGTCATTTTAAAGTAGGTCAAGGTCATATTATTTTTATACATTTTTAAATTTTAATTTACTACTTATTTATCTAAGTAGTATATTTTTTGTGAATTTATTTTATTATTATTATTATCAATATTTTATTATTATTATTATTATTATTATTTTTATTTTTATTATTATTGCTATTATTATTATTATTATTATTATTAATATTATTACTTATAAACTTTTTTTTTTAATATTATTATTATTATTAATATTATTATTTTTATTTATTATTATTATTATTATTAATATATTTATTATTATTATTATTGTCAAGGTCATTGGATGAGTCATCAAAAATTTTCAAGGTCATTCAAAATTTCTCAAGGTCATATTATTTTTTAAACATTTTAAAATTTTAATTTACTAATTATAAAAATAAGTAGTATATACTTTGTCAATTATTTTATTATAATTATTATTAATATTATTATTACTTTTTATTATTCTATTATTATTATTTTTATTTTTATTATTATTGCTATTATTATTATTATTATTAATATTATTAATACTTATAAACTTTTTTTAATATTATTATTATTATTAATATTATTATTATTATTATTCTATTATTACTTATAAATATTATATTATTACTTATAAAAACTTTTATTATTATTATTATTAATATTATTATTAATATGCTTATTACTTATAAAAATTTTATTTATACTTATAAAAATTTTAATTATTATTATTAATACTTTTAAAAACTTTTATTAATATTATTATTATTATTAATATACTTATTACTTATAAAATTTATAAATATTGTTATTATAATTAATACTTTTAAAACTTTTTATAATAATATTATTGTTATTATTATTATTATTATTTTTATTATTATTGTCAAGGTTATTGGATGACTCATCATAATTTTTCAAGGTCATTGAAAAGTAGGTCAAGGTTATTCAAAAGTAGGTCAAGGTCATTCAAAATTTCTCAAGGTCATATTATTTTTAAACATTTTTAAATATTTATTTACTACTTATTTTTATAAGTAGTATATATGTTGTAAATTTATTTTATTATTATTATTTTTATTAATATTTTTTTTTATTATTATTATTATTAATATTATTATTACTATTATTATTATTATTTTTATTATTATTATCAAGGTTATTGGATGACTCATCATAATTTTTCAAGGTTATTGAAAAGTAGGTCAAGGTCATTCAAAAGTAGGTCAAGGTCATTCAAAATTTCTCAAGGTCATATTATTTTTAAACATTTTTAAATTTTAATTTACTACTTATTTTTATAAGTAGTATATATGTTGTAAATTTATTTTATTATTATTATTTTATTAATATATATTTTTTTTATTATTATTATTAATATTATTATTACTATTATTATTATTATTTTATTATTATTATCAAGGTTATTGGATGACTCATCATAATTTTTCAAGGTTATTGAAAAGTAGGTCAAGGTCATTCAAAAGTAGGTCAAGGTCATTCAAAATTTCTCAAGGTCATATTATTTTTAAACATTTTTAAATTTTAATTTACTACTTATTTTTATAAGTAGTATATATTTTGTAAATTTATATTATTATTATTTTTATTATTATTTTTAATATTATTATTAATATTATTATTACTTTTTATTATTCTATTATTACTTATAAAAATTTTATTAATACTTATAAAAACTTTAATTATTATTAATATTAATATTTTTATTAATTTTATTATTATTATTATTTTTAATAATATTATTATTATTATTAATGTATAAAACTTCTATTATAAGGAAATAATTTTATTATTATTAATATTATTATTAATATGATTATTAATATTATTAATTAATATGATTA
The DNA here is from genome assembly GCA_022537955.1 of Schmidtea mediterranea. NCBI lineage: Eukaryota > Metazoa > Platyhelminthes > Tricladida > Dugesiidae > Schmidtea > Schmidtea mediterranea. Next base: position 23,443,847 of record CM039681.1, read on the forward strand.
CTTATTAATATTGTTTAATTATATTTATTTTTATTATTATTATATTTATTATTATTATTGTTTTTATTATTATTATTGTCAAGGTCATTGATGAGTCTTAATTTTTTTTTTCAAGGTCATTTTAAAGTATGTCAAGGTCATTTAAAATTTCACAAGGTCTTAGTATTTTTAAACATTTTTATATAAATTTACTACTTATTTTTATAAGTAATGTTTTAATGTTTTTTAATTTTAATTTTATTATTATTATAATTTTCTCAAAGTCATAATATTTTTAGTCATTTTTAAATATAAATTTACTACTTATTTTTATAAGTAATGTTTTAATATTTATTATTATTATTATTTTCAAGGTTATTGGATGAGTCATAATATTATTTCAAGGTCATTTAAAAGTAGGTCAATGCCATAGTATTTTTAAACATTTTTAATTTTAATATACTACTTATTTTTTATAAGTAGTGTTTTAATGTTCTTTAATTTTTATTCTATTATTATTATTATTATTATCTTTATTATTATTATTCTATTATTATTATTATTATTATTAATATTACAAGTTTTTATTATTATTATTTTCATTATTATTTTATATAAATTTTCAACAAAGTATATAAAATTAATATTGAATAGAAAAAGTTTGTTCAATTGTGGTTCATAGTATACAGGGATAGAACAATTGTAAATGTTTGTAAAAAGTTAAAGAAAAATTCTATATTTTTAAGAAAATATGTGCAAATAAATATCAAAACTAATTATGGCTCAAATGTGTGTTAAACCATCGATATGTTACAGTGTTTATGGAAAAACTTTAATGAAAATATGTGTTATTTTTCAACAATTTATGAAATATTTATTTTATGTGTATATGTTAAATGATAAAAATAGTTCAATATTTATGTAAAGTTTGAGATTGTTAAGAAAAATGTAAATAATTTATGATACACACGTGTTTTTTTTTTATTGAAATATAGGTGTTTGTTTTACCGATATAAGAAAAACTATGGACATTTTTTAAGAAAATACACGTAATTTATGATTATCATGGGATTAGAATTTGATTAAAGTTGTGAGAAAGTTGTTAAATTTGAGATCTTAAAATAAGACCTTCTGCAAATTGGTAAGAAAATAGTAGTTATTGAGTAATACTTATTAAAATTACCAAAGTTTTATAATTTTTGACAAGTCTTGATAGATCTTTAATAGAATTTGTTAGTACTTTGAATAAGAATTTAAAAAAAAAAAAAAAAAAAAAAAAAAAACAATGTTTCAACACAGTAGCAAATCGTAAAGAAACTAGTACTTATCAGTTAATTAAATTAACTAAGTTGTAAAATAATTGAAAAAATTTGTTAGATTTTCAAAATTTTAAGATTGTTAGGTAATTGTTCTAGGTACTTGTTGAATAAAAATTAATGTATTTTATCAACAGCTCATAGTTTTTAATCGTACAATTTCTCTTCATTCCTGGAAATAATCGTAAATATTTAAATTATTCAGAAAATTGTCAATAAAAAACATAAATAATAGGTAATCAAATATTTTTAAATACTAGTCAATTTTAGTTTTTAATTAAATTACAAATATAATAATAAAATCAAATAAATACTTGAATGCATGAATCGAAAAATTTCTTAGAACTGAACACGTATCGTATATTTTATTCAGATTCCAATAATATCATTAAAATTAACCAAAATCTTATTGTTATATTTTTATAACCCTTAAGTCAATGAAAATGTATCTATTTCACTAAGTATCCATCTTTTGACATTGATATCCAACCGAATAAATCACCCTAAAAGTAAGATTCCCCCTCTTGACCTATCGTTTTCCCCTAAAATAATATAAAATTTACTCTCAACCAATCATTTCTCTTTAAATGACAATAATCCAGCTATATTCATTATTTTCATAAAAATCAACGACTTATATCGATATTCAACCAAATAAATTTCTTGAAATCCCCTTAAAATAAATTCATCTCTTGACCAATCTTTTACCATCAAATAACACTTTCTCCTACTTTACCATATTCATTTTTTTTTTTATAAAAATCACCTATTAAATAACGATACTTAACCAATTTAACCCTTAAAAATATCAACAAATCTGTTCTTAATCGATTATTTCCCCTTAAAAGATCATAAATTCTCTTCTTAGCCAATTGTTTCTCACTAAAATAAAATTTACTCTTAACCAATCATTTCTCTTTAAATGACATTAATCCAAGCTATATTCAATATTTTTCATAAAAATCACCGACATATCGATATTCAACCGAATAAATTTCTTGAAATCCCTTAACATAAATTCCTCTCTTGACCAATCAAATTACCTTAAGATTATCATAAATTCTCCTCTTAACCAATCATTTCTCTTTAAATGACAATAACCCCACCTATATTCATTATTTTCATAAAAATCACCGACTTATATCGATATTCAACCGAATAAATTTCTTGAAATCGCCTTACAATAGAATTCATCTCATGACCAATCCTTTCTCCTTAAAAGATCATAAATTCTCTTCTTAACAAATCATTTCTCTTTAATTGACAATATTTCCACTCTCTCAAAAGATTTACACACATATTGATATCTATCTGAACAAATCCCCTAAAAATATTATAAATTCCTCATCTATATTTTCCATTTAGAAAATATTTACCCTTTGAACACAGATATTCAACCAACTCAGCCCCTTAAAAATGACAACAAACTTGTTCTTAATCGATTATTTCCTTAAAATATCATAAAATTTACTCTTAACCAATCATTTCCATTGAAATGACAATTTTCCTCACGGCACCAACAATATACATATTTTTTAAAAACCTACAAGGTAAAATTTCTGTAGAAATCTATATTTAACCGAATAAGATCCTTAAAAATTCATCTTTCGGATCATATTTACTATATGTATTCAACCAATCAAATTCCCACTTAAAATTATCATAAAAATCTGAATTTTACCAATAAATATAAATTTTCTTTAGTATTACAAAATTGTTATCATCATTTTCCGTTGAAAATCACCACAATTTGATTCTGGCAAAAATTCTATCAAATAAAAAATTCATCAAAAATGACTAAAATCGAATAAAGTCTATGTTTCCCACATAAATTAAATTATTGTAAAATATATATCATGTTGCTCAAATAATTAAAATTAATCAGTAAATCAAGTATAAATTCAATAAAAATTACCAGTCAACCCATAGAGATATATCAATGATTTTCATAAGTATACTGATAACCATACTGGGCATTGTCTTAAAAATCTCTAAATTATACTACTTTTGTGATTGATATCCATGAAATCAATAAAATTGAAAATGAAAGTAATTATCAATCTCTTTTTTACACTGTAAAATCAATTAAAATCTTAGGTTTCACTAAATATTTTTAAAAATTAACTGATTTAATCAACTATTTAAATAGAACATAAAATTATAATTAAAATATCATTAAATCTATCAGTCAAATTTGATTCTAATTCTTAAATAATTATCTTAAATAGATGTTTCATAAACATTTTGATCCTAAATTTAACTTTTATTTAAAATAATCCTAAAATCAAGTCAAATCTAATAAATTTTCAAGAAATTAAGTGTCTAAAATTATAGATTTACCCTAATTTCTTCTTCAATAATTTCATTTAAAACATAATCAAACCTTAAATCCATTAAAATTCAAAAGAAAACCATAAATTCACAAAGATGATTAAAATTTACTAAAATAAATACATCGTAAAACTAGATATCACTTAAATTATCATAAAATTTCCCTAAAAGCTCTAATTGATTTACATAGCCTAAAATTATTTTATTTTTGTCGAATACAAATTTTCAGTGAAGAAGTAATATTGGTGAGAGAGTACATTAAGTAACTAAAATCGGTGAAATTACTGAAAAAAGTGGGATAGTTAAAGATATCTACTAAATAGATGAAATATCAATTGCTATATTAAACACTTACAAAGGTAATATACTTTGAATGGAGAAAATATACATCGAAGGGGAAATATTCATTGAAGAGAAAAATATTCGTTGAAGAGGAAAAAACATTCATTGAATAAAGAAAACATTAATTGAAGAGAGAAAATATTCATTAAAGAGGAAAGCAATCATTAAAGTGAGAAAATATGAATTGAAGCTAACAAATATTCAGTGAATCGAGAATTGCTTATAATAAATTAGACGGTAAATTTCTCAATAATGAGATGAAATATCAATTAAATATTGGAAAATACTTTAAACGGAGTCTGAATTATTCACTGATCAACAAATATACTTAAAAGATGAAAATATTCACTGAAAATGAATTGTACTTTAAGAGTGGATGAATTACTATTATATTCAATTAAAACTTTTTAACAATTGAGTAGATTTTGTCGGTTAATTATATTTAAATAGGGATATATATATATATATATTTTTGATGGACACTTATGGACGGAGAAATAGTTATTAAAAACAATAACCGCGCGCGCGTATACTAATCCGGCGAATATACATTAAACACTGAGATATTAGAAATCAAATTTAAGTCTCTTACAATAGTAAATCCAAAACAAAACCAGCAAATTTAATACTATAAAATACTGGTGGATCTGATGCAATATAACAAGTAGGAAGAACGTAGTAGAAAGTCTAACAAATAAAGGAATGTAGTAACCAATACATTGAATAAATGAATAATTTGGTATTACGATTATAAGAAACATTTAGTTTTGTAATATTAAATAAATTCAGAAAATTGATGTAAGTTTTACTTTTAGAAATTATTTACTTTTATAAATAATAAACATTTTTTGATATTATTATTATTTATAAAAGTAAATAATTTCTAAAAGTAAAACTTACATCAATTTTCTGAATTTATTTAATATTACAAAACTAAATGTTTCTTATAATCGTAATACCAAATTATTCATTTATTCAATGTATTGGTTACTACATTCCTTTATTTGTTAGACTTTCTACTACGTTCTTCCTACTTGTTATATTGCATCAGATCCACCAGTATTTATAGTATTAAATTTGCTGGTTTTGTTTTGGATTTACTATTGTAAGAGACTTAAATTTGATTTCTAATATCTCAGTGTTTAATGTATATTCGCCGGATTAGTATACGCGCGCGCGGTTATTGTTTTTAATAACTATTTCTCCGTCCATAAGTGTCCATCAAAAATATATATATATATATATCCCTATTTAAATATAATTAACCGACAAAATCTACTCAATTGTTAAAAAGTTTTAATTGAATATAATAGTAATTCATCCACTCTTAAAGTACAATTCATTTTCAGTGAATATTTTCATCTTTTAAGTATATTTGTTGATCAGTGAATAATTCAGACTCCGTTTAAAGTATTTTCCAATATTTAATTGATATTTCATCTCATTATTGAGAAATTTACCGTCTAATTTATTATAAGCAATTCTCGATTCACTGAATATTTGTTAGCTTCAATTCATATTTTCTCACTTTAATGATTGCTTTCCTCTTTAATGAATATTTTCTCTCTTCAATTAATGTTTTCTTTATTCAATGAATGTTTTTCCTCTTCAACGAATATTTTTCTCTTCAATGAATATTTCCCCTTCGATGTATATTTTCTCCATTCAAAGTATATTACCTTTGTAAGTGTTTAATATAGCAATTGATATTTCATCTATTTAGTAGATATCTTTAACTATCCCACTTTTTTCAGTAATTTCACCGATTTTAGTTACTTAATGTACTCTCTCACCAATATTACTTCTTCACTGAAAATTTGTATTCGACAAAAATAAAATAATTTTAGGCTATGTAAATCAATTAGAGCTTTTAGGGAAATTTTATGATAATTTAAGTGATATCTAGTTTTACGATGTATTTATTTTAGTAAATTTTAATCATCTTTGTGAATTTATGGTTTTCTTTTGAATTTTAATGGATTTAAGGTTTGATTATGTTTTAAATGAAATTATTGAAGAAGAAATTAGGGTAAATCTATAATTTTAGACACTTAATTTCTTGAAAATTTATTAGATTTGACTTGATTTTAGGATTATTTTAAATAAAAGTTAAATTTAGGATCAAAATGTTTATGAAACATCTATTTAAGATAATTATTTAAGAATTAGAATCAAATTTGACTGATAGATTTAATGATATTTTAATTATAATTTTATGTTCTATTTAAATAGTTGATTAAATCAGTTAATTTTTAAAAATATTTTAGTGAAACCTAAGATTTTAATTGATTTTACAGTGTAAAAAAGAGATTGATAATTACTTTCATTTTCAATTTTATTGATTTCATGGATATCAATCACAAAAGTAGTATAATTTAGAGATTTTTAAGACAATGCCCAGTATGGTTATCAGTATACTTATGAAAATCATTGATATATCTCTATGGGTTGACTGGTAATTTTTATTGAATTTATACTTGATTTACTGATTAATTTTAATTATTTGAGCAACATGATATATATTTTACAATAATTTAATTTATGTGGGAAACATAGACTTTATTCGATTTTAGTCATTTTTGATGAATTTTTTATTTGATAGAATTTTTGCCAGAATCAAATTGTGGTGATTTTCAACGGAAAATGATGATAACAATTTTGTAATACTAAAGAAAATTTATATTTATTGGTAAAATTCAGATTTTTTATGATAATTTTAAGTGGGAATTTGATTGGTTGAATACATATAGTAAATATGATCCGAAAGATGAATTTTTAAGGATCTTATTCGGTTAAATATAGATTTCTACAGAAATTTTACCTTGTAGGTTTTTAAAAAATATGTATATTGTTGGTGCCGTGAGGAAAATTGTCATTTCAATGGAAATGATTGGTTAAGAGTAAATTTTATGATATTTTAAGGAAATAATCGATTAAGAACAAGTTTGTTGTCATTTTTAAGGGGCTGAGTTGGTTGAATATCTGTGTTCAAAGGGTAAATATTTTCTAAATGGAAAATATAGATGAGGAATTTATAATATTTTTAGGGGATTTGTTCAGATAGATATCAATATGTGTGTAAATCTTTTGAGAGTGGAAATATTGTCAATTAAAGAGAAATGATTTGTTAAGAAGAGAATTTATGATCTTTTAAGGAGAAAGGATTGGTCATGAGATGAATTCTATTGTAAGGCGATTTCAAGAAATTTATTCGGTTGAATATCGATATAAGTCGGTGATTTTTATGAAAATAATGAATATAGGTGGGGTTATTGTCATTTAAAGAGAAATGATTGGTTAAGAGGAGAATTTATGATAATCTTAAGGTAATTTGATTGGTCAAGAGAGGAATTTTATGTTAAGGGGATTTCAAGAAATTTATTCGGTTGAATATCGATATGTCGGTGATTTTTATGAAAAATATTGAATATAGCTTGGATTAATGTCATTTAAAGAGAAATGATTGGTTAAGAGTAAATTTTATTTTAGTGAGAAACAATTGGCTAAGAAGAGAATTTACGATCTTTTAAGGGGAAATAATCGATTAAGAACAGATTTGTTGATATTTTTAAGGGGTTAAATTGGTTAAGTATCGTTATTTAATAGGTGATTTTTATAAAAAAAAAAAATGAATATGGTAAAGTAGGAGAAAGTGTTATTTGATGGTAAAAGATTGGTCAAGAGATGAATTTATTTTAAGGGGATTTCAAGAAATTTATTTGGTTGAATATCGATATAAGTCGTTGATTTTTATGAAAATAATGAATATAGCTGGGATTATTGTCATTTAAAGAGAAATGATTGGTTGAGAGTAAATTTTATATTATTTTAGGGGAAAACGATAGGTCAAGAGGGGGAATCTTACTTTTAGGGTGATTTATTCGGTTGGATATCAATGTCAAAAGATGGATACTTAGTGAAATAGATACATTTTCATTGACTTAAGGGTTATAAAAATATAACAATAAGATTTTGGTTAATTTTAATGATATTATTGGAATCTGAATAAAATATACGATACGTGTTCAGTTCTAAGAAATTTTTCGATTCATGCATTCAAGTATTTATTTGATTTTATTATTATATTTGTAATTTAATTAAAAACTAAAATTGACTAGTATTTAAAAATATTTGATTACCTATTATTTATGTTTTTTATTGACAATTTTCTGAATAATTTAAATATTTACGATTATTTCCAGGAATGAAGAGAAATTGTACGATTAAAAACTATGAGCTGTTGATAAAATACATTAATTTTTATTCAACAAGTACCTAGAACAATTACCTAACAATCTTAAAATTTTTGAAAATCTAACAAATTTTTTCAATTATTTTACAACTTAGTTAATTTAATTAACTGATAAGTACTAGTTTCTTTACGATTTGCTACTGTGTTGAAACATTGTTTTTTTTTTTTTTTTTTTTTTTTTTTAAATTCTTATTCAAAGTACTAACAAATTCTATTAAAGATCTATCAAGACTTGTCAAAAATTATAAAACTTTGGTAATTTTAATAAGTATTACTCAATAACTACTATTTTCTTACCAATTTGCAGAAGGTCTTATTTTAAGATCTCAAATTTAACAACTTTCTCACAACTTTAATCAAATTCTAATCCCATGATAATCATAAATTACGTGTATTTTCTTAAAAAATGTCCATAGTTTTTCTTATATCGGTAAAACAAACACCTATATTTCAATAAAAAAAAAACACGTGTGTATCATAAATTATTTACATTTTTCTTAACAATCTCAAACTTTACATAAATATTGAACTATTTTTATCATTTAACATATACACATAAAATAAATATTTCATAAATTGTTGAAAAATAACACATATTTTCATTAAAGTTTTTCCATAAACACTGTAACATATCGATGGTTTAACACACATTTGAGCCATAATTAGTTTTGATATTTATTTGCACATATTTTCTTAAAAATATAGAATTTTTCTTTAACTTTTTACAAACATTTACAATTGTTCTATCCCTGTATACTATGAACCACAATTGAACAAACTTTTTCTATTCAATATTAATTTTATATACTTTGTTGAAAATTTATATAAAATAATAATGAAAATAATAATAATAAAAACTTGTAATATTAATAATAATAATAATAATAATAGAATAATAATAATAAAGATAATAATAATAATAATAATAGAATAAAAATTAAAGAACATTAAAACACTACTTATAAAAAATAAGTAGTATATTAAAATTAAAAATGTTTAAAAATACTATGGCATTGACCTACTTTTAAATGACCTTGAAATAATATTATGACTCATCCAATAACCTTGAAAATAATAATAATAATAAATATTAAAACATTACTTATAAAAATAAGTAGTAAATTTATATTTAAAAATGACTAAAAATATTATGACTTTGAGAAAATTATAATAATAATAAAATTAAAATTAAAAAACATTAAAACATTACTTATAAAAATAAGTAGTAAATTTATATAAAAATGTTTAAAAATACTAAGACCTTGTGAAATTTTAAATGACCTTGACATACTTTAAAATGACCTTGAAAAAAAAAATTAAGACTCATCAATGACCTTGACAATAATAATAATAAAAACAATAATAATAATAAATATAATAATAATAAAAATAAATATAATTAAACAATATTAATAAGTAATCATATTAATTAATAATATTAATAATCATATTAATAATAATATTAATAATAATAAAATTATTTCCTTATAATAGAAGTTTTATACATTAATAATAATAATAATATTATTAAAAATAATAATAATAATAAAATTAATAAAAATATTAATATTAATAATAATTAAAGTTTTTATAAGTATTAATAAAAATTTTTATAAGTAATAATAGAATAATAAAAAGTAATAATAATATTAATAATAATATTAAAAATAATAATAAAAATAATAATAATATAAATTTACAAAATATATACTACTTATAAAAATAAGTAGTAAATTAAAATTTAAAAATGTTTAAAAATAATATGACCTTGAGAAATTTTGAATGACCTTGACCTACTTTTGAATGACCTTGACCTACTTTTCAATAACCTTGAAAAATTATGATGAGTCATCCAATAACCTTGATAATAATAATAAAAATAATAATAATAATAGTAATAATAATATTAATAATAATAATAATAAAAAAAAAATATTAATAAAAATAATAATAATAAAATAAATTTACAACATATATACTACTTATAAAAATAAGTAGTAAATAAATATTTAAAAATGTTTAAAAATAATATGACCTTGAGAAATTTTGAATGACCTTGACCTACTTTTGAATAACCTTGACCTACTTTTCAATGACCTTGAAAAATTATGATGAGTCATCCAATAACCTTGACAATAATAATAAAAATAATAATAATAATAATAACAATAATATTATTATAAAAAGTTTTAAAAGTAAAAATTATAATAACAATATTTATAAATTTTATAAGTAATAAGTATATTAATAATAATAATAATATTAATAAAAGTTTTTAAAAGTATTAATAATAATAATTAAAATTTTTATAAGTATAAATAAAATTTTTATAAGTAATAAGCATATTAATAATAATATTAATAATAATAATAATAAAAGTTTTTATAAGTAATAATATAATATTTATAAGTAATAATAGAATAATAATAATAATAATATTAATAATAATAATAATATTAATAATAATAATAATAATAGCAATAATAATAAAAATAAAAATAATAATAATAGAATAATAAAAAGTAATAATAATATTAATAATAATTATAATAAAATAATTGACAAAGTATATACTACTTATTTTTATAATTAGTAAATTAAAATTTTAAAATGTTTAAAAAATAATATGACCTTGAGAAATTTTGAATGACCTTGAAAATTTTTGATGACTCATCCAATGACCTTGACAATAATAATAATAAATATATTAATAATAATAATAATAATAATAATAAAATAAAAATAATAATATTAATAATAATAATATTAAAAAAAAAAGTTTATAAGTAATAATATTAATAATAATAATAATAATAGCAATAATAATAAAAATAAAAATAATAATAATAATAATAATAAAATATTGATAATAATAATAATAAAATAAATTCACAAAAAATATACTACTTATATAAATAAGTAGTAAATTAAAATTTAAAAATGTTTAAAAATAATATGACCTTGACCTACTTTAAAATGACCTTGACCTACTTCTGAATGACCTTGAAAAATTTTGAATGACCTTGAAAATTTTGGGATGAGTCATGGTCTTTGTTTGAATGACCTTGAAAATTTTTGAATGACCTTGAAAGTGTTTGATGAGTCATCCAATGACCTTGAATGAGTCATGGTCTTTGTTTCAACGACCTTGAAAGTGTTTGATGAGTCATCCAATGACCTTGAATGAGTCATGGTCTTTGTTTCAATGACCTTGAAAATTTTTGAATGACCTTGAAAGTGTTTGATGAGTCACCCAATGACCTTGAATGAGTCATGGTCTTTGTTTCAATGACCTTGAAAGTGTTTGATGAGTCATCCAATGACCTTGAATGAGTCATGGTCTTTGTTTCAATGACCTTGAAAGTGTTTGATGAGTCATCCAATGACCTTGAATGAGTCATGGTCTTTGTTTCAATGACCTTGAAAGTGTTTGATGAGTCATCCAATGACCTTGAATGAGTCATGGTCTTTGTTTCAATGACCTTGAAAATTTTTGAATGACCTTGAAAGTGTTTGATGAGTCATCCAATGACCTTGAATGAGTCATGGTCTTTGTTTCAATGACCTTGAAAGTGTTTGGATGAGTCATCCAATGACCTTGAATGAGTCATGGTCTTTGTTTCAATGACCTTGAAAATTTTTGAATGACCTTGAAAGTGTTTGATGAGTCATCCAATGACCTTGAATGAGTCATGGTCTTTGTTTCAATGACCTTGAAAGTGTTTGATGAGTCATCCAATGACCTTGAATGAGTCATGGTCTTTGTTTCAATGACCTTGAAAGTGTTTGATGAGTCATCCAATGACCTTGAATGAGTCATGGTCTTTGTTTCAATGACCTTGAAAGTGTTTGATGAGTCATCCAATGACCTTGAATGAGTCATGGTCTTTGTTTCAATGACCTTGAAAGTGTTTGATGAGTCATCCAATGACCTTGAATGAGTCATGGTCTTTGTCTTAAATTTTTTTTTTGTACTTTTAGACTTAGAAAAAAATTTTTTTACCCCCCCCGGGGGGGGTTGATCCAGCGGTGACATGATCTAACGGTGACACATCCCACTACTGTGGTGGTCTTCCAACTCGTTCGCTTCTTTGAGATCCATATTTTTCTATCAATTGTCTAACCAATATCAGTCTAAAATCAGCCAATTGGATTCTTGACTTGTTCTTCGCTCTGTATATACAATAAGCGTTATGTACTACCATATCAGTGATGTGAAAAAAGAACTTTTTGTAACATTTGGTAGTCTTTCTAACGCATTCTGAAAATGACATTCTCATATCAGAATAATCCACACCACCGATGAATAAACTGTAATCTATAACTGTTTTTGGCTTCATTATTTTTTCGAATGATTGGAAATTGGTCTTTGTTGATTCAACTAGTCCATTTCTATGAATTGTGGACAACATGAATACTTCGCGTTTATCCATCCATCTTTGAAACAATAATTTATCAGTATTGTATTCAGTATTGAACAATATTTTATAAAAAATATATTATAAAATATTTATATTCATGTAAATAAATTTTATATTAAAAATTATAAAATTAATTTTTTTTCCGGTTTTTAATGAAATAAATAAATATTTATAAAAAAAATAAAATTTAAAAATTTAAAAATTTAAATAAATTTTAAAAAAAGCCGGTCCTCAAAGGGTTAATGCAAAATATGTATTGAATGAGAAAATTTACGATTATAAGATAATTATTTTAAATCGATTAAAAATGAATATCTTATATTTGAAACTTTGCTCATTTAATACATATTTTGCTGCAAAGGCTATTCTTATGCTGTTATAATATAGTAATTATATAATAATTTCTAATTAATATACGTGGAGAAACTAATTAATTATATATAATATTCTGAAGAATATCATAATTCAATTTCAACATAACACAAACTTTCAAATGTTTATATATTTAAAAACAATTATTTTTAGTTTTGAAATTTCTTTTAGCTATTTAACGTTATTTGGATTTTTTGTTTCTTGCTATCAGCAAGAAATTAAATGTTAAATCAGTGAGATAAGACCATCGTCTCAAAATACACCAAATCCTAATAAGTACGGTCTTGAATCAAAATAATATTAAAAACTAACCAATAATAAATGTATGTCTTTAATAAAATGGTGAGAAAAAAAATAAATTCGTAGACACAAGCACGGTACATAAAATTTCTATGATAAAAATCACATACAAGTGTACAATAAATAAAGACCTTGAAAATAAGTAACGAGGTTTTCTAATAAATTTTTAATGTTTCCACATCACTAATTATTCAAAACAAATTTATAAGTTTTCTTAGTAAATTCGTTTTATGGTAGAAATTGTGCCAAAATTACTGACTTTTTCGAAGAATTAAAAAAGCATTTCAAGAAGGATTCATATTAGTTATTAATAAAAGCTAGATTGCACGGGATATATTTTAATAAATGATAAATTATCATGTATTAAAATATATCATTGATAATGAATCAAATTTCAATCATTTCAGTTAATTGAGACCTTCAAAACCTAGATATTGGTGATTTAAAAAATTATGATCATATCAAAAAAATCGTTCCAAAATGTTTGAAAACAGAAGTTATTTTAGGATATGTGTAAAGATTTGAAAAAGCTGTGCCTAAATTTCGTGAATATCAATAAAAAATCGATTTTATTACTGATTCATAATCAAAACAGTTTTTCATAAAATAAATATAATATTAAAAATAATTACGTTGAAAATGACCTTAAAACATTAATAAACATTAAATTACATCAAGTTAAATAGATAAATCCATATTTTTTTGTCATTTATACCGTTATCTATTGTTTTTGATAATTTATATTCACAAACAGCATATAATTATTTTTTCTGCTAACTTGCCTCGTTTAATTCAGCCACAAAACATTCACATGTAGGTTCTTGGGGAGCTTTTTTAGTCATATTGAACAATTTATCTTACTCTGTAATACCGAAAAGTACGTATTTTATGCTTCAGCACAATTCAGTGACAAAATAACTCCAATAGACATTTTCATTTCAATAATTATAAATTTTAAATAAAATAACGTAATTTCCACACGTTTATTTTAATTCAAATTAAAAATTCCTAAGTTCCAGAGCAAACAAACCCACAAATTTCAAAACTTCATCAAAAATGCTTTATTTATTAATACGACCAAGCGTAATTAATTTGAAGTATTAATTTAAAAAATTCGAAAACTAAATTGTGCACACAGACGCGAAACAACAACAATAATAATAATAATTATAATAATAATAATAATAATAATAATAATAATAATAATAATAATAATAATAATAATGTGTTTTTGAAATAATTATCTCAAGATTTAAGCTAAAATTCTCATTGTTTAGGCCTTAGTTTAATCCCATGTGGTTTTCAAATAATTTTGTTAATATTTTGCCCGGAAAGTCCTCGTTATTTACTTTTAACTAAGAATGATACCAATGGAGCTCGGAGAGGTATATTTTCTTCTAAGAAATAAATTTTAGTTTAACATATACGTCTCAGCCTTGCAATTTTTACGACAAACAAAAAATGTTGATATTGAAATTGAACAAATGCAACTTGAAATGGAAAATGTTGCAGTAGCACAAAAAATAGTGAGTGAAATTTTATTTTACAGTTAAAATAAAAATAGTTTTATAAAATATTTAATACAAAATCTTACAATATCTAATAATAATGATAATAATAACAAATATCTATTAGGCAAATTTTTAAATTTTAAACTTCAATTTTATTTTATAATTTTACTTAATTAACCAATGATCATTAAAATGTTTTATCTTCACTATTAATCTTCTTTTCAATTTCATTTCGTTTTTAGTTTATCGATCAATATATTTTGATTAAAAATGTGACATAATATTGAGCGACAACTTGTGATGTAATTATATTGTATTATATTTAATTTCCCTGCGCTTTACCTGGAGAATTTACTCAAATATTAAAAAAAATATGACGCATAAACATATATTAACAAGATCGTGAAAAGTGTTAAGAAGATTTTGAAGAACAAATTAACAATGTCAAAGTTTTAACATCATGTTTTTGAAATATTTTCTTGACAATGAAGAAGGAAATGTGAAATTATCGAAGATTTACTCGAAGGAAAGTTAACATAAGAATAGAATTGACCGATGAATACACTGAGATGGTTTTGGTCGTCCACTACGAGTGTTAACACTGGATTTTCCTGAATTATGAAATCGACACAATATTCTTTCCTTCATTTTCTCTCATGTTCTGTATAAAATATATGAAATGAGGTTTGTTAGTTCAATTATTAATTCAACAAAAATAAATATGTGCTTTGTAAAGAAAATTGTTTGGAATCAGTAATGTTATCGATGTTTTATTGATATTCGCGAATTTTCGGCACCGCCTTTTTCAAGTGAAAAAAATTAATAACATTTCCCTCGTATTACCAATTACATTTGAATTTCTTCATATTGTAACAGAAGATTTACAATTTTGACTAAATTTTGAAAGATGTAATATAATAATTTTATATCTCCCCTAAGTACTATAAACACAGAAATAAAAAAAACACTTTTAAAACCGATGGTAAATATTCTAATGATAATTAATGCTAATATTTTGGAATATTTTTAGCTTTCACTAAGAGAGATTTTTGGCTATCGGTATTTGCGGTTTGGTATTTTTATCAGCGTTGGAATGCATCTAACTCAGCAGTTGTCCGGAATAAATAGTGTAAGTATAATGCGTTCCTAAATGATAATATTATCTTATTAATTTTCCGATATTACTAACAATGTTCCCCATAAAAATAAATTAATATTAATAATCCTATCAAAATTGCTGTTGAACCAAATCACTTTTTACATAATTAAGTGATGATAGAAAAATATTTTTAATCACCTTTTATAATAAATTCGGTATGATTAATTTTTTTAACATTTTATCAGTAATTGATAAAATATGAAACGAAGTCTTTATTAAAATTTTTGAAAGTCAGTGAGAAAATTTTTATAAATACCGAATGCCAACTTCTGATTTCAATCTTTGACATTTGTCATAAATTTAGGATTATTCGCATTATTGTAGGTTATCGCTCGATTTCTTTTTTACTATTAAAATACACAAATTCTATATAACGTTTACTTCAATAATATTTTCTTAACTAGTTTGCTGCCTGACTGAAGCCGGATAATTTTGCTTGTGTGTATGGTTATAGCAAATATATATATATATATATATATATATATATATATACACATACAGAAGCTTTATTTTAAATATTATATCATCAGAAATAACTGTTATTTCAGCAACACTATCAATTCATAACTTAATCAACTGTCTGGTATCACTTATTAAACTTTATAATGAATTTTAAAAATCCAATTTTTAAAATTCATTCAAAATGTATAAAATAAAAATATTTTATATTACTTTTAAACTTGTAATAAAGTTTTATATTATAATGATCGAGCGTTTACTTACAGACAGACAAATGACAAAGTTGTTTTTTTTATTAATATTTTTGTTTCTATCATTTCTATTATTCTCCATTTTCATTCTAAGAGTTGATGCATTTTTTAAACGTGCCAAGTAAAACTTTACTAATTTCAACCATGGCAAATCTTTTCGGTTTTCGTGCTGAAACTGAAGCTTCGTTTAAGAATTGTAAATGTGAATCTATCAGTTTTTAGCAATCAGTCTAATCCATACTGTTTACCTATACATATTGTTTGATCGGGTAGCAGTCTGGTCCGAATCAGTATCCATTAATTTATTCAACTCTTCATCATTGCCGATAGCAGATTGTCAATCTCAAGGAATAATACGACCTTTCTTGTTATCTCTTGCAGCATCATCAGCTAATGCAAGTAAATCAGCATCTAAGTATTCCAAAACTGCTGCTAAATAAACTGTTGCTCCAGCTTCAACACATTCAGCAAACTTTCCTTTTCGCAACTTCCTGTGAATTTTACCAACAGGAAAATAAAGACTAGCACTTGAACTACGAATTCTGCTTTGGGAATTATTTATTTTTCCAGCTTTACTTTTCGTAGACATATTAAATGACTTTAATTCTTACACTGAAATCGAGGGTTTTATAGAACAAGCTCGAGAAGCCATATCCAATGCGCTCCTGAACACCTCATCATTTAAATGGTAGATAGGATACCATGATTCGGTTAAATTATGTTCACAAAACTTCATCAAAGTTGCCAATTGCATAATTTTAAAAACATTTTGCAATGATGTTTTCGTTAATACATTTACATTTGAAGAGTAAAAATTAGAAATGAGCATGAACAGAAATTTAGACATAATTTCCGATTCCGTTTCTGTAAGCGATGACATTATTTCGAACGAGAAAATAATTTTGGAACTATTTAAAGCGGCACAGAATAATCCACAATATAATTCAAGGTTTTCACCACATAAATTTGAACAGTACTCAATACCAATTTCATCGTCATTTATATTCAAACTAAATTTGATGAAGTCTTGGAATTCTTTAATATACTTCTCCATTTTATATTAAAAATTCTTCAAACTATCAATTGATATTCTTAAATTAAGAGAAACTAATATTCACATAAAATAATATATTTTTAAAGTTTACAATCGGTTAGTATATTATTAAAACAACCTTTATATTTTTCAAACAAACTTAAAGGTCACATAATTCAGTCTTTTTTTTAAAACCAAACACCATTGTCAGAAACCGGGGCCAAATCATTGTTTTTCATTTAATTTTAGTGAATTTTAATTCTAAGATCCTCTACAATTTAATTTAACATAATTTAATTTATGTGATGCATATCCACATATGATAGTGTCAATTATTAATGATTTTATTCAAATTTTCCGGATTTTTTGAATATACGAGTGAAAACAAGGGTTCTTTGTGCTTTTTGAACACAAATCTTTAAGATTTACTGATTTTAATCTTGTCTTTGATAACTTTATCTAAGATATCAAGTAAATCATCAATAACAAAATTATTGAATTATTGTAAAATAATTCTTTTCCTGATGAGTGCCTTTAGCACTTGCAATAAAATATTAATGTTTTTTGATAGATTATGGTTTTAAGTTATGTGAAATGAGATTCAATGATGGAACGTTTTATGACAATACACTTTCGAAAGTATTAACTAATTTTTGAAGGAATTGGTGCTTTCATTTTCAATATTTTAAGTTTGTTAACTTTGGGTTTGATAATTGTTTTGTCACTTTGGTTTTACACACACTTGAAACATTATTAATAATATAATTTATTTCTGATTTTATAAACCATGATTCCCTCTTTGTTAACAAATATTTATTCTAACTAGTAATCCAACGGGTAATTATTGAGTGATCATTAATTTGTTTTTATTTTTTGGGATTAGTGAAGTGGTTTTACTGTAAATAGAACTTTTTCCCCACTTTGTTAAAGGGCACAAAAATTAATACATTTTGCAAATTTTCTATTAAATATATTTAAGTCAAAAAGGTTGGGAAACGCTGATTTAGATTACTTGGAAATAAAATAATTTTAAAAATAATAAAATTTAAATAAAAAGTAATATTGTCACTCCCTTTTTAAAGATTTTATACTTTGTAATTATAAATAAAATGAAATACTCCAAATTTCTTACCACGCAAATTATTAAATAATAATTTGTCAAAAAATTTCTATCAATTTTAACCGATGTTTATTCGGGTTGTTTATAAATATATTTTTTTCTAATGGAATACTCTATATACTAGGTTGTGTAAAAAGTTCCCGGGCAGTTTTGGATTACAATTTCAACATATAGAATGACAGTGAAAGCAAACATGATTAACCAACCTTTTTATTCGTCAAAGTAAAGTGTACTAGGTCGTGTAAAAAGAGTTTATTAACTTATAACTTCCATGTATGCAAAGTGCTTTGTATATTTACTTGCTGCTGCTGCCCGGGAACATTTTACACGACCTAATATATGCGGCAATCAAAATTTTGATGAATTCTGTTCATTGTAATTGTTAAGTTTTATCTTTAATTTTGATAAAAATATGAAACTTCACCAATTTTGGTCTTTATTGACAATTAACTTATATTGTAAGGATTACAATGATTTTATTGGTAAAAAACGGTGCCAATTGTGTGCCAAAAAATTTTTATTAATATATAATACATTTTTTTTAAATTTTTGAATAAATCTGATATATTTTAAATTTCCTATTTTCAAATATTATTAAAAATATACGGCATAATATTTTCTACAAAATCTTATTCATAGTCAAATGTTGTAGAAAATATTATGTCACTTATAAAGAAATCAGAGATGAAAAACAAAAAAAAGTCCTTATAAAAATATACGACCTTATGTAAATTAGCTTATGTGGCCCGTGGTGCAAATCGAGTTTGACAGAAAATAAAAAATTAATATTTTCTTTTACTATATTAATTCTCAACGTTATATTTAGGTTATATTTTATTCGGATAAAATATTTGAAAAAGCTAATTTCACATCAACTAATGCTAATTACGCAACTATTGGAGTTGGTTCAACTAATCTTCTCATAACCTTTCTATCTGTAATCTTAGTTGATAAGTTGGGTAGAAAAACTTTGCATTTGATTGGTCTTTCTGGAATGTTTATTTTTGAAATCTTTTTATCAATATGCTTAATATTAAGTGATCACTGGCAACCATTGATGTATTTTATTATGGTTTTCATTTTTCTTTATGTTGGATCGTTTGGAATCGGACCGGGTAATGCTTTAGATTTTTTATTTTAATGATAGTGTCGATATTTCAGGAGCAATTCCATGGTTTATTGTTGCAGAAATGTTTACTCAAGAGTCTAGAGCCGGCATAGTCAGTATTGCAGTTTTTGTTAATTGGACCTGTCAGATTGTTATTGGACTTGGTTTTCCACAACTATTAGTAAGTTGGTTATATTATTTTATTCAATATTATCTCTCGTGTGTTTTTATTATCTTTAGTAAATGGATATGTCATCGCTGGACCAGTACCCCATTGAGGGCAAAAATTTTTTTTAAATAAAAGTAATAAAAATTCAAGGTCATGTCACTGCAGGAGCAGTTAAAAAAATTTTAAAAATATGACCTTCTAAAAATTTATGTACTTTTATTTAAAAAAAATTAAAATTTATATTTTGTATTTTAAAATCATTTATTATTATTTTAAAAATGTTTATTATAGTAGAAAAAAATTTTTATATTGAAAGAAAGCTCCAATAAAAAACTCTTCATACGACATATTTCGACAGTTTAACTGTCATATTCAGGTACACAAAACCAACTAAAAATATTATGAATTAAATAAAAGTAATAAAAATTCAAGGTCATGTCACTGCAGGAGCAGTTAAAAATTTTTTAAAAATATGACCTTCTAAAAATTTATGTACTTTTATTTAAAAAAAATTAAAATTTATATTTTGTATTTTAAAATCATTTATTATTATTTTAAAAATGTTTATTATAGTAGAAAAAAATTTTTATATTGAAAGAAAACTCCAATAAAAAACTCTTCATACGACATATTTCGACAGTTTAACTGTCATATTCAGGTACACAAAACCAACTAAAAATATTATGAATTAACTTATAATTTAAACAAATTTTTTTTATATAAATTTAATTTTCTAAGAAATAAACACTTAAAAATATTTAAATGATTTTTTAAAATTTTTTATATAAATATTATATTTTTTTAACTATATTATAATTTTAAAATAATAAATTTAAAATTATAATATACTTACAAAAATTATATAAATTTAATTTTCTAAGAAATAAACACTTAAAAAATATTTAAATAATTTTAAATAATCATGAAAAGGGATATTGCATAACGAGAAAATAGCTGTTAGTAATTTATTATTTTTGTCAACATTTCAATCATTATTTATATGGGAAACGGTTCACTTTAAGAACGGATTATAAAGTTATCACGTTTATGTTATCCACAAAGAATCTGATATATCAAGAAAGAGTATAGGAAAGTATAGAATCATTGAAATGCACATATGAAATGCACATAATTTTTACCTGAAGATATCAAAATGAAGTTGATGAAAACTCGAACGATAATCATAATGACAAAGACTGAAGATTACAAATAGCAAAAATATAGTACAGAGATCAAATAAATAAAACAGGAAATAGAGCTGGCTTAAAGTTGAGAATTTATACTGACAAACGATTTGATTAGAACTAAAAGCAGTAAGATATGAATCTCCATAGACAGAAACGATAAAGAGCATTTATATTGTACTCAGGAACAGAAAAGGTAACGAAATATTTAAGTAATGAAAAATCAGTAAATGCGAATAATGTCAAAGAATGAAAGTGGTTATGACAAGGAAGAGACAATAAAGCTGACAGCAGAGTACCCTGTGAGAAAATTTACCTAGAGATATAGTGTCCATTACAAAAGACTTTAGAAAGAAAAAATATAATCACAATTATTGATTTTTTTAGAAAATATATTTCCTTGATAACCGTAGCTAGACATAATGAGAATACTGTGATTCTTAGGTTTTGAGCACCACAAAAGATTCACTTGAATTTCGGGAAGGTATTCAAATCAAAAATAATGAAAGATTTTACAAGATCAATGAGAATTACACTATACGCCTGGAGACCGTATCATTGGGATTCTAATGGTGATAAAATGATAGTTCAGTACGATAAGAGACAATATAAATGCATCATTAAAGAAAGAAGTAGAACCTATTGAACAGAGATCATAACAAAAATAGAATTTACGGTGAACTCAACATTTCTGAAATTGATTGGAATAAGTCCGTCAGAAATTATATACTAGACAAAATATATAAGAAATGGCTTCAATATAGGAGCCGGTTTACTGGTAAAAGTAGGATCAATATCGAAAGATAACAAAAGATAGAAATACCATGCAAAACAGTGCAAAATGCTACAAGATTAAAGTGAAAGATGAAGAAATTTCTTAAAGAAATTGGTGTAAGGTGTTTTCAGATAAGAATTAAATTTTATTAAAATAGTTAAAATAATTATAAATGAATAATAATATTAAATAATTGGGAATATCCACTTAATAACCAAATAAATTTTTTCATTCGCCTTCTACCTAAATAAATTTTTTTATTCACCTACCTAAATAAAATATTTTTTCCACTTTCTACCCAAATAAAATTTTTTTTCACTTTCTGCTCAAATAAATTTTTTTTTACTTTCTACCCAAATAAAAATTTTTTATAAATATTAAACTTTTTAACTATATTTAAATAAAACATTAAAAAAATGAAACAATTTAAAAAATTTTAATTTAACAAATTGCACTTAATATTAAAATTTTTAAAAAATGTTTTAAGAAATAAAGAAACATCAATTTGTCACATACTCAAACTATTTAAAAACATTTCAATCATTCTTAGTCATAGCTGACAGTTAAGCTGGCGAAATATATCGTACGAAGAGTGTTTTATTGACGTTTTCTTTTAATTATATATAAATGTAATAGATTCTAAGAAATATTCTTGTGTTGGGGTTATAAGAAAACATGAATAAAAATAATAAAATTTTAAAATTATGAAAATCAATTAAAATTTTGAAAAAAGTAAAAAATCAATATTTTTCTCTGGGGAAAAAGTGGTAACCAGTGACAAATTTGATGGTGAAGACGAATAAAATACTATTAGATTCAGATAAGGTATATTGAGAGGTCGGGAGCTCAAAAACATATTAATTAATTAAATTATTTACCGACGAACCCATTAATCAAGGACCAGCGAGCTGAACGTCAGCTTAATAGGTTTCCCGGCATTAGTGAAACGGGCAATAAATTGTCCGAAATGGGAAATTGTTTCCCCGGCAATAATCCAGATTAATGGGAATACAAAAACTATAAAAGGAACTGACAACAAAATAAGTTGCCAGTTAGTCGAAGAGAGCATCTAACGAGTTTAAGGAACAGTGAAGAGCAGTAAATCGATAAAGTTAATCAGATTGCAGTGACTTACATCGTGATACCTTTAGGGTGTGTATGAGAAGTAAACAATAGTGTATCGTGGTGAATATTTGTCAATAAAGATTTCTTTGTGGGATTTTGTCTCTCGAGAGACATATTCATCGACGAATATTTAATATCCCAACACTTGTAACATCTTGAATTTAGAAAATTTGAACAATGCCAGAATTTTTATAAGAAAAAATGTAATTAATAAATAATTAATTGGCCACTTGGGTGATGAATGATGGCGTGATGATAAAACCGCATGTCATTCATACGATTAGTAGTCAGGTGCGATCCGTTAAGTATTTCGTAATATGCAAATAAATTCTGTACTGATGCTTTAAGGTGCTGAGTTTGAATCTTTTGTTTATACACTTGATTATGTTTTGATATTATAAATTCGATGTACTAAACAAATTCACTAATAGTTTGGCTCAAAGTCCAGTTATAATAGAATTTTGATTTTCAAATAGATTGGTTTTCATTTATATTCATTATGAAAATATATAGATTCTTTTTCTAAACAAGTTTTTCTCTTTGAAAAATTAAAATTTTTCGCTAGAAAAATCTAGAAAAGATATGAAAGAATGTGGTCAGCAATTATATAGACAACATTATTTTCTTTATTTTTGCAGAAATAGATTTTTGAAAATCTCATCCCCGCGATAAAACAAAAAAGTAAAATTTCACTTAAAAATCAGTATTTGCACTTTCAATCAATAACTGCACATTTAAATCAATACTTGAGTTTTTCTAAAAATTTGCACTTGAAAATCAATAATTGCAATTTTAAATCAATAAAAATTAAAAATCGTTAAAAATCAATAATATCAGTTTTCACTAGGTGGGTTTGTTGCTAATCAGTGCGCGGTAACTAAGGGTGGATCAAAATCTGTAGTCATTAAAAGTTCAAAATTTATTCAAATCAAAGATATATATTCCATATTTCCGAGTATTTAAACAAAATTAACAACGGCATTTATTTTTATTTTAAAATTTAATTTCATTCAAAATATAAATTTTAAAATTTTATTTTATTTAAAATATAAATTTATAATAACGTCCTTATTTTATTTAATAATTAATATAATAATTTATAATCAAATATTTTAAAATATTTCTATCTAATTTATCCAAAGTTAATTTAAATCTTATTTTTAATTTTAATTATTTTAAAACTTAATTTTATGTCCGTTGTTATTTATGCCCAAATATCTTCAGAGCATATATCAATGACTTTATTTTGTCTTCATTGGCTTCAACGAGCCTTCCAGAATGTGGTGCGTCTTCAAAATCGAAATTGCAGGAATGAAATTTTGCAAACCAATTTTGGCATTGTCGTTCGGTCATTTGATATCTTCTCCATACACATCACATAATTTTTGCCTTGCTTGAACTGCATTTTTACCTTTCCGATAGTAAAAGAGTAGAATATGCCGAAAATGCTTCTTTAAATTTTCCATCGATTTTCCAAAAACTATTACAAAGAATCAAACAAAATTTTTAACAAACAAACCTTACTATATAAGCTCTC
This sequence comes from Schmidtea mediterranea, assembly GCA_022537955.1. NCBI lineage: Eukaryota > Metazoa > Platyhelminthes > Tricladida > Dugesiidae > Schmidtea > Schmidtea mediterranea. The sequence continues at coordinate 23,468,591 of CM039681.1, forward strand.
AAAAAATACATGATTGTACGGCTCAAGTTGTCTGTGAAAATATAAAATTGGTCCTCTGTTGGGAAAAAACCGAAATGACTTTCCGATCAACCCGATATAACTATTATGGAAACAGATCAAATATGAAGAAAAAAAAACTATTTTTATTTTTTTTTTGAATTAAAATATCACCAATTGCATTTTACTAAAATAGATAAGTTTTTTTCTTAATTCTAGACTCGTCTAGGAAACTATTGTTTCTTACCATTTGTAGTGACACTTTTGATTTCCATAGTTTTCACATATTGGTATGTTCCTGAAACCAAAGGAAAAACTCCAGAAGAATTAGAAAATTACCTGAAAAGGAAAGTTGATAATTTCGATATTGAAGAGGAGCCATTAATCGTTAATGATAGCATTGGCCCAATAAGGGTTGATTATGGTGAGATTGTATAAGTTGTTCGTATTGGTTATTCGTCTATTATCTGTTTAGATGATCGCGTATAATCTACCAGTGAAATATTTAGTTAAATTGTGTCCCCAAACTCACCTGTTCCTATTTATACGTGTAATTTGTGATGTCAGATTATTTTATTTTTTAATAAATCTTTGTCGAGTTTTATATATAAATATATTAAACTTAATTCTTATTGGTCAAAATATGTTTTTTTGTGTATAATTTTGAAATTAAAATAAAATGATTGGAGGAAAAAGCTGAACTTGAGTGAATATTATTATTTATCCCTGAAAACCAAAAAAAAGAGAAATTGAGAAATAAAATGAGAACAATTGATAAATAAATAACAACTTAATTTAAAGGAAAATAACGATCGGTATAATTAATTCGGAGTAATTGACAAATAAAATTCATTCTAGTGGTGATACACATAGGCAGTGGTGTTGTCAAGCCGGAACGTCGTTTCGGAACTAAAGATGATTTCTGATAACGAGAATTGGCTGACGTATTGAAAAAAGAATTGCTGATTTTTTTTCTAATTTTTGACGAATTTTTATGTATTATTATAACCCATTTCGTGTATATGTATATATAATATATACATATACACAAAATGGGTTTCGTAATGATTTTCGTTTCCTTTCCTTTTTATGCTATATACAGGGTCGATCCTGGCGACGGGCGAAAATTGGGGGAAATCTCCCCACGTCGTCAAATTTGGGACATGAGACCGCACACAGCGGCCGCCTACCCAGGATCGGCCCTGTCTATATAATTATATATACGCGTTCCGGTAAAAAAAATTAGCACAACACCACTGCACATAGGGAGTCGATGTTGCATCCGTGTGCAGTTTGAATTGATAAATAATACTGTGAATACCGAAAGTTAAAGTATTAAATTTGATTGGAGTGATCAACGTAAATGAAACTAAGAGATGAATCAAATTATGTAAAAATAATAGTTGATTGATCGTGTTCCTAATATTTATAAGTTTTATTTGTTTCATACAGTCCTAATAAAAATGAATAAGAATGTCAAAGGCAAAACAAAAAATTATTCATCTATTATAATTTTTATTGTTTCTTTCATAACAACTTATTCTTGGGTCAATTATTATTTTCATTTTAAACATAAGATGTAAATTTAAATTAATATATTTACAATGTTCGTTAATGAAACGGGTTAGGGCCCCCGATTAATAAATGAATATTTCTTAGTGTGTTATGAGTGTATAAGTAGAAAATAAATGTAAAATTTTGATAAATAAAATATTTACATTTATAAAAAAATTATACAAATTATTTTTGCTAATTAAAAAATCTCAAAACTTACTAATGAGAGAAAACTGAAATTTAATTAAAATTTTTAATATATTATTCAGTTTCCAGTAACATTTTAAAGCATGGGTTCTCAAGGTGTGTCGTGAAATTTTTTGAAAGTTTATTGATATTTGAAGTTATTTGTTGATAAACACTTAATAAATTTTAAATTTATTTGTTATTTGTTGAACATCAAAACAATCAATAGATCAAAACTTAAATATCTTTCTAAAATAAAACCATGTTTTGAAAGCTTTGCTAAAAAATATCAACAATAAATTAATTTTTAAAATAATAAAAAAGATAGATGTAAAATTTAATTAATATTTAAAGTCTTAGAAAATTTGTATTGAATAAGAATGTCGCAAGAAATGAAGTCGTGAGAACTCCTGAATTAGATGATACAAAGGTGATGTTCAATTGGTCTCTACGCAATCGGATAACTTGAATGCTACTATTTACGTCATTGTGTGCATAGTACATGCCACAGGAAAGAAAGTCATATGATATACATTATTGAATGTTGTGTTAAAAATTTTGAAGTATTGAATCTAAATTTAAAAATTGTTCCTATAACAGTATTATAAAAAGTTGTGATATTCAGCCTTAGTTAAATAAATTAAAACTAAGTGTATTTTATCTTAAATTTCAAATTCAATTTTTTTTAAATTTTGAGTGTTTTTTAAATAAAATTGGGAATTTCCTATCAATACATTGTAATTTTTTTAACTGTAAAAAACTTAAAAGTAGAAATAATCGAATGGTGAGAAATCTTCGATCAACCAAAATTACGTGAAGCAGAATTTAACATTTTCTCATGATAATTTTAAATTCAAGTTTATGATTAATTATAAAAATTTCTGTATTCTAAGGATTTTGCTTGGATAGTATTTTAAGCTAATGTAAAAAACGGCAACCTGAGACGAACTTAAATGCTTCGTTAAATAAATATACCACTTTATTTTTTGAAAATTTAATTATAAATTTTAATGAGAAGTTTATTTTTCACTATTTGATAATTTCTCGTCCACCTGTCATCATTTAGGGGGATTGTGCAAGGTAATGCGTAGCATCTTCTAAGACGCATATAACAATAGAACTGTTTGAATTGACATATATTTAACTGGTAAATCCATTGTTTCATACATCATTGCAATCACGCCTTCACATTCAATGGAGCTTCATTTAGCAATACTAGTTGTTTTTTTAAACCTTTCGATTCAGCATATAACATTTTATTTCCAGAAAATTAGAACAAGTTCCAAAAATATATTAAATTCTAAAAGAAAAAATAAAAAGTGTTATTCAAAAACAAATAAGTTCCAGAAATTTGACTTGGAAAATACAATCAAAAAATAAGCGTTAAAACAAACGCAAAGCAAAAAATAATTCCATAAATTTCGAAATAAAAATTAATTAAAATTCTACAAAACAAACAACCAATAAAATTAATTCCAAGGGAAATATAAATTGCTTCGCATCTGTGTGCTCACTCAAGACAAAATCAAAAGACAAGCATCGCGCACAACAGACTCGACAACCAAAAGTGAACACTATTTTTGCATAATTCTTCAAAATCTACTTTATATTTTTGACTGAAAATCTCTTATTGGCAATTATTTATTGATATGATCGATCCTCGCTTTTATAAAAAAAACTTCATTTTAGAAAAAAGGGTTTTATCCATAAAATTAAGTTTTTTATAAGAATTTAGATTTGTATGGGAAGTCACAAAATAAATCAAGACCTATAAAGGATATCCAAAAGTTATTTATTAAAACTAAGGTTTATTAATTAAATTTTATTTGGTAAGATTGAACTAGTATTAATAATTTTAGTTTTTGTATTTAACATTAAAGAGGTAAATGGCATTCACTCGAAAGGCTAATACGAAATAAATTAAGATCTCTTTTAGTTAATTAACATTTTAAAACTTGTATTCTCATTTATTTTGCATTGTCTCACCATTCTCAAATAAGTTGAACTTATGTCCCTTACAACTGTCGGTTTATAATGTTAAATTTGCGCTAATTTCAGCCACAAATAAATTTTGTCGAGAATTTATTTCTCAGTAAGATATCATTTGAACAAATTTTAAAAGATTCTTATATCATGTCCACAATGTTAATTTATGGTTGTTTTGCTGTACGGTAGATATTGTAGAGCCTAACAGCGTCACCTATAAAAATTTGTCTCAATAAGGTCGGTGAATGTTGTGTCAGCAATTTAAAACGTTATTCGACTAAAATTATTGTATTTAGAAAGAATAATTAAAATAAACACACTGTAAAAATAATTATTAATTTGATAGCTTTTTCAAAAATCCAACAAAATGTTTAATATAATAACCCGAGACTATCGAGATGAACAAATTAAGTTAGTTGTAGATGTGTGATAGGTGTGGGCAAAAATAGTACTTTGATGTAGCTCCTAATCGATAATCTTTTGACTTTAAATACTGTCAACAGTATGTTTCTTCCTATCAAATTTTATTTTCTTTGTCCTGTTATTCAATTTGCTTCTTCGGTAATTTTAATTCTTTGTTTTCGAATATTATTTCCGGGCATCTATTGTTTTAAATTAATACGTCAATCAAATGTTTATTTTTCTAATTTCCAATATTCTACTACCTCCGTTCCACAGTTGTCACATTTGGATATTTTTGGTCCAATTATTGAAAATGTATGCTATTTGCTAAATTTGTACTGTTTTAGTTATTTTCTAAAAGCGCAAATTTAAAAAAAAAGTATTTAGTTAAAAAATTAAAGAAATAAAATACTAGTATCACTCACAACATAATACTAGTAGCATTATAGTGTGAATGTGCCTTGTTTAAGACCAAGATCGGGTTCATCTAAAAGCCATTCACTTTCAAAGAAAACGCCGAAACTCTAAAAAGTCGCGCAAAGGGAACTTTGGTAACGAAAGTTATGTAACAGATCGGCAAAGAAATTCGAAGGTTAAAAAGTTTTGCGAGCTATACGCGAAAATTTTCCAAAAAGTGAAAAATCAAGTACTGTTTAATTACAACAAGACAATGTCAAGACTTATTTAACAAATAATGATTCTGCTTTACAAGAAGAACTTGTAAAAGAATGTTGGAGTCTGCAATTGATATCTCAACCTCCGAATAGCCCAGACCTAAATGTTTTCGAAGATAAATTCGACTCGCCAAATACAAAGGATTTTTTGAAATATTAAATAAGTGTTACTAGTATAAAGTTAATAAAAATTTATTTCTAACTAGCAATTTTTTAGTCACCAAGGCTTGTTAGAAACCCTTTTAAAGAGCTATTACTTAAGAAAACCAGTCTAACACAAGCGAAGCAACAGATTTATCAAATGGGACAATTATTATGGAACAGAGGTAGTATTATTCTTCCCAATATTAATTTAATTACTATAAGAGTATTGATTATTTTCTAATAATATAAAAAAATAAATAAAACAGATTGAAAAGTTTATAAATCCAAAACGTAAAAATGCAATCAGACAAAATGAAAAGATAAATAAACAGACATTTATTCACACTCAAATAACTAAACTGATTCCGGCATTTCCTAAAAATAAAATGATAAATTAATGATTTATAAAGACACAACCAATGATAATAAATACATCATTGCTCTGCACCACGTAAACATTTTGACTCCGACGATTGGTGAAAAATTCCTGCATTTCCGGAGTATTGATATCTAGTTTATTGGAATGTAATTAAAATATTATTTCCATTGGTTATTGGATTTTATTTCCTCACCTGCGGTATTTATAATGATGAATTCCTCGGTATTGTTCTCGCAAATCAATAAAACCAGAGATTCTCCGGGTTTCAAATTGATTCCCTCTGGGATGGAAATTGTATGAGTGTTTGGATCGTCGATCAGCTGTTGATCCATGGACTCGGATTCATCAACAATCATCATTTGGCCTTGATTCCCATCGTCATTGCTGCTGCTGATACCGCCGGCAGCAGCAGCCAGTTCCGATTCTTGGAATTGCTCTTCAATAGCTTGGGCTGGCCTTCCTCCAATAACATCCATAATGTTCGTTACGTTTTCTAGCTCCATTATCATGTTTTTGTTCCCGTCACTTTCCAGCTCTGTATCTTCTATGCCAATCATTGTTTCGTGTTCCTTTTCTGCTTGTTCTCGAGCGGCCAATAACTGGGGATCCGGTCTCAGTGTGACCATGCATACTCCACACTCTTCCACCAGATGACTTGTCAGGGCATTCCCATCAAGATTTGTAATTGCACATTTTGTACAATAGAAATCTTCCGCTCTCACTTCATTTGAATTAGTTTTCAATCCAAAAAGTAGAGTGACTCTAGAATCGTCAACTTCTTCAACGTTAGTGTGGTTTCGTAACACATGCCGATGAAATGCATCGGCACAGCAGCTCGCGAATCGACAGACAGAACATGGCAGATAACGTCTAAAAAAATTGTAAATAAAATAACAATAAAAAAATGATTAAAAAAATGATAATTATGACAATACTAAAAAAAAATGTTAAAAAATATAATAAAAAAAATAACAATTACAATAAAAAAATAATAATTTAAAATAAATAAAATAATAAAAAAATGATAAAAATTTAAAAAAATAAAAAAATGATATTAAAATTATTATCTTTAATATTATTTTATTATTATGATAATAAAAATAATAATAATTGTGATAATACTAATAAAAAAAATAAAATAATAAAAAATTAATAATAACAATGATAAAAAAATAATAATAAAAAAATGATAAAAATTTTAAAAAAATTAAAAAATGATAATAAAATAATAAAATGTTAATTATGATAATAATAAAAAAATAAAATAATAAAAAATTAATAATAATCGAAAATAAAAAAATGAAAATAATAATAAAAAAATTAATAATAACAATAATAAAAAAATGATAAAAATTTTAAAAAAAGAAAATTATAATATTAACAATGATAATAAAAATAATAATAATTGTGATAATACTAATAAAAAAAATAAATAATAATAAAAAAAATGATAATAATAATTTAAAATAAATAAAAATGAAAATAAAAACGATAATAAAAATAAAAAAATGTTAATTATATAATAATAATAAAAAAAATAAAATAACAATAAAAAAATAAATAATAATAGAAATTAAAAAAATGATAATAATAAAAAAAATTAGAATAATAAAAAAATTAGAATAACAATAAAAAAATGATAAAAATTAAAAAAAAATTAAATTATAATATTAACAATGGTAATAATTTAAAATAAATAAAAATGAAAATAATGATGATAATAAAAATAATAAAATGTTAATTATGATAATAATAAAAAAAATAAAATTATAATAAAAAAATAAATAATAATAGAAATTTAAAAAATGATAAAATGAAAATAATAATAAAAAAAATATAATAATAAAAAAATTAATAAAAACAATAAAATGATAAAAATTTTTAAAAAAATAAAATTATAATAATAATAAAAATAATTGTGATGAGTATTATATTTAAAAATTAATCTATTTTAAAAATTTTGAGATTATGAATTTTGCTTTATTTTAAATATTAAATATAAAAATTTATAGAGTAAAAATAATTACAATAATAATCATAAATTTAATATAAATTGATTTTAATTAATTACATGCTAATTTGCATTTGTATGAATGCCTATGATAATAAAAATGATAATAATAATATTAATCATAAAAATAATCATAAAAATAATAATAATTATAATAATAAAAATAATAATAATTATGATGAGTATTATATTTAAAAATTAATCGATTTTAAAAATTTTGAGATTATGAATTTTGCTTTATTTTAAATATTAAATATAAAAATTTAGAGTAAAAATAATTACAATAATAATCATAAATTTAATATAAATTGATTTTAATTGATTACATGCTAATTTGCATTTGTATGCTTATTATTTGGGTTTTTAAAATAAGAATGACAATTACGATTTTGTTATTTTTCAAATATCATAATAATCAATAAATATGTACAAATTGTGCAACTACAATAGGAAATCCTCTCAAACATCGTACGAAACATATTCAATTCCATTACATATTGAATAGAATTATAAAATAGTATAATAGGTAAAATATTAAATTCTCGAGCATTAATTTTTAACTATGATTAAATATTTAAATCAATATATAATGTCACTTGTGCTGATCCAAGCTTAAGCTTTCTCCGCATTCGATACACATCAATGAATCTAATTCCTCGGGGAAAACTAAATTTGACAGATCTTTAACACGAGACGGTTCTGGAGCGTTCATGCGTTTAATTTGTGGAGCACTGAACACATTCGGCAGAGGACTCTAATCCGAATAAAAAATGAAAATCCTAACTGTGAATGATTTAATATTCACTAACATCTTCAATTGGTTCGTTTCTAGTTTCCGATGCAGACTCAATTGCCAAAAATGATGACTTGTAATCAGGATATGATTCCGTTTTGACAACTTGACTTTTATGATCGAGACGACGATGAAGTTCGAAATCGGTTTTATTAATGAAATTCAATGTACATCCTGTGCAATGTTTGAATAATAAATCCTTGTGGGTCTTTAAGTGCTGCAAGAACAAGCTAGTTTGACCGACGCCAGTCATGATGCTTGGAGGTTCGTTGGGATTCATTGGGATGGCATCGTTTATATTAAATATTCTCAAGCAATACGGACAGATAAGTTCGTTGGTGTCACAATGCGCTTTTTTAAAATGCCCAATAACGTCTTGGTATAATGATGTATGGAAATTACAAATGCCACATCGATAAGGCATTTCATTTTCTCGGTGGGAATTTTGCAAGTGATACGCTAATGCAAAGTTACTGTCGCATGTTTTTTCGCAAATTCGACAAGAAATCGTGCATATTATATTCCCATTATTAGTATCTATGTAAACTCTTTGTTCACCATCTGGACCAATAACTGACATGTGTTCCTGATATAATAATCAATTTTGAAAATTTGATATTAAAATATTCATTTTATCATTTGAAATGTTGTTTTGATTTAAATTGTGGTATTTCTCGTGAGAAGTTCCGAAATGTGTATTTCATTCGTATTTCATTATTCATTGTTTTTATAGTAATTTTAAATTGAATTCTTTCTAGAGTAATTTCCGGAACTGAAGCACTAGCTGTCTAGTTTTGTTGTTCATCGAAAAATCGATAATACTAACAAAGGAATCTCGATTCAAATAATGATTGGTTAGAATTTAGAATATGTCCACATGATCTCATTTGGATTGTTAATAACTATCTATTGTGTAAATATCAATCATGTGAAGCGGTGATTAGCTATTGTGCTATTGATTTAGTTCAATAACTACAGTTGACATGATGATAAAAAATTAGCTAGGAATAGTGTTGCCCTTAAGTTACGCATAAAACATTATACGACAGTCTATATGGGAACAACGGGAACTGAATGAATGACTCTCTGCTGATGTGTGAGTACATTGATCCACCATTATTGATTCTAATTAGTAAATATCTATACAATACCAAATGTATGACAGCATAAAATCATAAATTTGTATTTACTGTATTGAATTACTTTTTAAGTCTTTCTATTCGAAAAAATACATCTTTTTTTTAATTGGAACAATTTTTTTAATCTATAAAAAGGGAATATAATTTATTTAAAAAATTAATATTAAATGCCAAGAGAAGCTAAAAAATAAATATAACTTAATGCTACTTACAATTTGTAAGCAATATAAATTTTATGTTATTTTTTTTACTCCAGAAATGTCTATAGGGCACATTTTAAATTTAAATATGCGTTTAGGTATCATCTATGAAAAAATTAAAAATTATTTTTATAACTAAAATTTTTACAAAAAAATTTTAAAAAAAATTTAAAAAACTTTTTTAAAAAAACTACATAAATTCTTCTATTTTTTCTTATACACGAAACCTAGATAATGTTGGGTAAAATATTTTTTATGAGATTTTATTGAAATGGTTTTTATTCTTGATAAAATAAAGTTCGAATTTTATAAATAAAATACCATATTAGAATAATAATTTTTTTACATTGGTACTTACTTATAAACCGTAATCCTATCCTAATTAGCAATGGAAAGAAAAATCTTTCTTTGATAGTGAAGATGAAAGTGAAATGAACATTTCTACAACAGACGATTAAGTTGAGCAAAATGTTGCTTTTGGTAATGTATCAGGGTAGCGAAGAAGCATAATAGAAACCAATTCGGATAAGCAGATAGGTGACGGAAAACGAGTTTTTGGAAGAAGTTACAGTTTATATCAGCACTCAATGGAATTCCCAACCTTTAATTAACATTGAAGCGGTTTTCTCTTGAAAAATTTAAATTTGTCGCTAGAAAAATCTAGGAAAGATATGAAAAGAATTAAATAGACAACGTCATTCTCTATTTTTGCCGAAATAAATTTTTGAAAATCTCAAATCCCCGCACTATAGCACGATAAAACAAAAGATTTCACCTAAAAATCAATATTCGTACTATTTAATTAATAATTGCATATTAAATCAATACTTGAATTGATTTTTTAAAAATTTGCACTTAAAAATCAATGTATGCACTTTTTAATTAATGATTGCATATTAAATCAATATTTGAATTGATTTCTAAAAATTTGCACATTATAATCAATAATTGGATATTAAATCAATACTTGAATTAACTTCTAAAAATTTGCACTTAAAAATCAATAATGACACTATTAAATCGTTAAAAATCAATAATCTCCGTTTAGAGTTTTCGCTAGAGGTGCTTGGTTCAAAATGTGGTGGCTATTCGATATTGCTACAATTTATCCACTCTTCGGCATACCGTTTTGGAAAGAAAGGCTCAAAAAGAAGTACAAACAAAGCTCAAAATATCGTAGGAAAATTATTAGGTGAGCCATATTTCAACAAACATAGAAATATTGCTTTTGATAACTTTTTTTGCTAGTGTTCCATTGACAGATCCTTTATTGACAAAAGGTTTAACAACCAATAAACTGCAATAAAATCAAAGCTGGAGTAGATACTCTAGGATAAATCACATCAGTCATTGGTTTACCATTTTATTGGTGTTAAAACAATCAATATTTTTGTTCAAGTCCAACACTAAGACCACGAATAAATAACAATTGATTATGCAAAACTATACCGGAATAGTTGAAGACATTTCATTGGTTCAATTGCGTTGCATTAAAATGTTGAAAAAGGAATAGTAAATTTTTAGCAAATCCAAAATAAAAATTGATCAAATAATCGGCAAAACAACAACATACCGATTCCATGTGATTCCTGAGTTCAAATGCATTTGCTAGCATTTTACCGCATGTTTGGCATTGCATATTATCGGATGTTTTAAACAGTTTCATGATTCTCTCATCAATATGTGACAGAATATGCTCAATGGTCGACACGTTTGAGTAGAGCGTTATTTGACATGATGCACAACTGAATCGATATTCGCCTTTATTTGCAGATACAAATTGGCGGCCTTCAATGCGTCCATAATAATAATCCGCCAATGGCATTAGTTGAGCTGGAAATTGGATTTATCAGTTTAAGAAACTTCTCAAAAAATACATAAACAACATTTATAAAACTGAAACAGAATGACAAAAAAATTAACTTGTTAAAATAACACTGCTATCGTCATCTAGATTAAATTAATCGATTATTTATTAAATACAATATAAGGTGTTTATTATAAAATATAAATTATATATGTGCTGCTATATTCCTGTAGCGCGATAAAACAAAAAAATAAAGTTTCACTTAAAAATCAATATTTGCACATTTAATCGATAATTGCACTTTTAAATCAATACTTGAATTAGTTTTTGAAAATTAATAATTGAATTTTAAATCAATAAAAATAAAATCGTTAAAAATCAATATTCAGGAAAATCATTAAACTCCGTTATGAGTTTTTGCAAGGGTGATCGGTTGATAACCCGTGTGTGGTAACTAAGGGAGGCTCACACCAACCTACTCCGATTTTGAAGCCTTTTTGCGTAAAGTACATTTTTAAAACTTTTAGTTTCAGTAAGAATAAAATCTCAAACTCTTTAAATTTAGCCTGGTCAATATATAATGGGAAATGTGGCACAAAAAATGTACTGGTGAAACATTCAAACCAAATGTACTTGATATCATAGAAAGGCAATTTTTCAAATCGCATGTGGGCACCAAAAACTTCGTATTACATCTTTCAGTTATGCTGTGAAATAGTTATGGAATTCATAATTGCATCCTATTGATATTTAAAATGAAATTAGAGATTTTACAAGCTGCTCGAACCTATTATAACTTTTTTCTGCTCAAGAGAAATATAAAATAAGGAAAATTGTGAATGTTACGGCGACAATCTGTAAAGGAATGGCTTTATGGTCAAATGAAGTTTTTGTTTATTATTTCGATTCAAAAATAAGATTTTCAATTTAACTCAAAAATCAAGTTCTAGAATCCCATTTAGACATTATATTTGGAGAAAAAACCTTTCTGTAAATTTATTTGGTTTATTCAATAATATGAGAAAATATTGGTTTTGATGTACCGAGTTTTACGCAGGACAGCTCAAGCGTTTCGTTATCTGTTGATTGTGTCAATTAGCCATTGCAACAAAATGTTTCAATATTACAAGTTATAACTTTTGTAATAATTACTATTATGCACACATTTATCGACTATTAATTGATTTATAAAATAGCATACAACTCATTTTGTCTATTTAATTGATAGATTTGATTTTTCGGATTGGGTTCCGTTAATAGCTCAATTATTCGTTAAATATAATATAAGGTGCTTATTGTAAAATAGATATAATTTATAATAAATAATGTGCTGCTATAGCGGCAAAAAATCTCAAATCCCTGCACTACAGCGCGATTAAAAAAATTAAGATTTCACTTAAAAATCAATAATTGCACATCTAAATCAATACTTGAATTATTATTTTTTAATTGCACCTAAAAATCGATATTGCCATATTAAATCAATAATTGCACATTTAAATCAATAATTTCCGTGGAGTTTTCGTTAAAAGGGGTTGGTTGATTTTTCGGATTGGGTTCCGTTAATAGCTCGATTATTTGTTAAATATAATTAAAGGTGCTTATTATAAAGTAAATATCATTTATAATAAATGATTTACTGCTATATTTCTGCTATAGCGGCAAAAAAATCTCAAATCCCTGCGCTACAGCGCAATTTAAAAAGGTAAGATTTAACCTTAAAATCAATAATTGCACATTTTAATCAATAATTGCATTATTCTTAAATTTGCACTTAAAAATCGATAATTGTCTTTTTAAATCAATAATAGCACATTTAAATCAATACTTAAATTATTATTTTTAAATCAATAATTTCCGTGGAGTTTTCGTTAAAAGGCGTTGGTTGTTAACCAGTTGTGGTAACTAAGGGTTGTTAAGTATTATATTTCATTCATGCTCGTTCAGTGCAGATAAATATTCGTAATTGACATCATTTTACTGTTACGATTATTATAAATAATGAAAGGTAACGAAAAAACTTTCAAATTTCTAAATTGGTCCACAGGCGGAAATTTAATTAATACAAATTTCAATAAATAACATTTAATTAATCATTAAATAAAAAATTGATTATTTAAAATTTTCGAAATCATTTAAAAATGTCACATTTATTAATTAAAAATCAATTGAAATATTATTAAACTAACCTTCTTTTCCTTCTTTTACATATTTCTGAACCATTATTCCCTGTTCGGTAGATACAATTTCAAAATCACCTAATTTAACAGAGCTAAAATGAAATGAAAATTCACACTTTTGATAAACCTTCTTGAGATAGCATTTGTTTAGATGGCCTTGGTTCGGGTTCAATTGCATCATCAACATCAGCTGCATTTCTAAATGAAATAGTCGGAGGCAAATAATTTCGAAGAGGTAAAGCTGATCCATGGAGTTTGGCTTTATCTTGATCAACGAAACATTTAGTTAAATGAACTGATGGCCAGTCTGGTCTAATAGGTTGTTCAGAATCTAAGAACTCATCTGCAACTGGATTGTGAGGTCTAACAACAGCCATTTCACCTTCTAAATCCGATTGAATAACTAAATTAAAATAGATCAAAGAAATATAACCTGGATTTGAGGGATATTCCCAATTGTGTTGCTGAAAAAAATTATAAACTGAAATCGATCCCGCATGTTGAAGGGCATTTAGGGCTTCGCCTGTGAGTAGTCCAGTTTCACCAATAGAAACGGGTTCTTCTGTAATACAAACATTTACGCAATTCGCTAAACGATTGACGCTATCCAAATAATTTTTATATTCTCTATATTTAAGTTTCATAGATAATTCAATACTAATAATTTACTGTAATCTAGTCTTGTAAGATTTAAATTGCACTTCAGAAAGAGGTTCATCGTGACATATCATAGACAATGAAATACTTGGAAAAGCGAAATTCCTATCTTGTCGCGAATAAAACATAGAGCTTCCAAAATCCTAATTATAAAAAAATTCATTTAAATTATAATTAAATAAAGAAAATGAATTGAATATTGAAAATTTAAATATCTAAAATGGATAAATAATTCAAATTTAATTATAAATATTTAAACAAGGTCTTTATAATGTGAAAATGTATATAATTAATTTATATTTACAAAGTTAAATAATTTTTGATTAAAATTTAATAAAACTAGATAGAAATTTAATAAAACAATATATTCATAAATATTTTTTAAATAACAACACAAATATAATGAAAAGAAAATATTGTATAATAACTTTCAAAGATTCGAATGATTTTTGGGGTTCGTATCACTTATTGAAAAATAAAATTTTCAAAGTGATATACAATACGATTTCAAATGGAAGAAGGGTTTAGAGCTTATTAAGTTCTTATTAGTATTGCGGTTTTGTGACTGTTGACCTGAATTTGTCTCGTCTTGATATTAATTACAAGAACGAACTGTTAATCGTGCTATACCCAAATTTGCAAACAGACTACATCATTCCGGAATATTTTATTTTGGTAAGTTACTAACGCTGACCTTGACTGACCCATGCATTCAACTTATGTTATCTACCCACTTGCTACTCAACGTTGGTATTGTAACAAGGGATTGTATGTTCGAAAAATATGAGCTTTGTAACAAAGACTGCTCTGGCCCAGAGCACACACTGGGTTCAGCGAGCTGCCAATTTTTTTTCCAATCACTTAGTTGGGTCTCTTCGATCATTATATATATAACTTCGTACGTTATTAATTATCACAGAATTAGATAGATATTATTTTCAACTCAAATCAAAATTTTTTAAATATAATTAGAATTTTAGATGTGGGTTCACGGGTTGAGTGTCATGGGCTCCTTGGCAGTCTTCAGTGCATTGATAAATCTGATATTGTGATTCTCAGCTCTTTCTGCTTTCCCGGCTTTTACTTCTTTGAAGCAAGGTTATGTGCGAAGAGGGCGGTCATATTCTCTCTAAATGCCAGCTCAGCCGTGATCAACACCAGTGGATAGGTGACTGCATTTCTTTCATGGCTAGTCTTTAAAACGGTTTCAAGAACTAATCTGCACACACTGCGTCTTTACCTCTTAACCCTCGGCCTTTAGCGAAACTTGGACAGACTATAATTGCTCGTAGATTTCCCACACTTTGGCCAGCTTAACCAAGGTGGCCCGTAGTTCTTGTAGCTTCTGACTTTGCTGTAAAAATTTGTGATTCAATTTACCGTTCTCTCGACGGATGGTCCGAATCTCAGAATATCATTGTCACTTAAAGTCCCGCTAAGGTTTAGTTGTTCGATTTGAGGACTAGCCTGGCCTTCGTGTCGTATACGAGTAAATATCCGCAAGTAGGTGATCCAGGTGATTTGGTACGACGGCATAACTTCCAATCTCTGGTCGTCTAGCTTGAACTAGAATCCATATCCAGGCTCTGTGGAATCGCGATGTCTTCGTTTATCTGAGACAGCTGACTTCTTTCAATGAATAATAGTCTAGATGCGCATAACTAATATAATTAAATTTTAAAAGTTCTGTAAAATTACCGTGATCAAACTTTTAATGTGTTGCTGAATAAGGGCCTCTTGACAATAATTAGGGCCAAGTAAAATAAATATGCTCAACTGATCGAAACAATATACGTAAGACATTGACATAATCGACTTAATAAATAATTTCAACTTTGAACATGAGTTTAATATAAAATTTCAACTTAAAACTATTTGTATCTTGAATCGCTTAACCATTTCATTTAGATTAAGAAGCTGGATCGTGAAGACGCATATTGAATTCTAGTTGAATTATGTGATTTTCCATAATATTTTAATTCCATAATTATAAAAATTATTAAGTATTAAAAAAAAAATATTAGAAAATCACAGTAATATTCATAATAATATTTAGTCTCTTCTTTCATGAATAGTCCATCCTAATTTAAAAATTTCATGAAAAATTTTTTATTTACAACAAAGATCTAAATGCATGCAAAATTAAATTACATTAAAATTTTCAAATAAAATTAAACAAGATATGTTCTCATTTGACGTCATTAGAACTCCCATCGACTTAGGCATTGTAGGAGGCAGTAGTTGTCCGGATTACTTTTCTATACATTATATTTCTTTTCTTATTATAGGAAACTCATATGAGTCTTCGTCACCATCACGATCAACTTTTCAGCATGATATTAATAATTTTCGGATCAACTTCATTTTATCCCCCGGGTGGATAAAATAAGTTGATACATATTTAATTAGTATGTACCATACTTGATTTTTCTGAAAAAGGTAAGGATCGCCCCTGGCATTTTCAAAATATTTCCCAAGACCCCCTTTTTTTCATCGAAAACCCTCTACTTTTTTGTTACAATACCCCTCCTTTTTTTCTTTTCGCGGTACCATCCCTCGTTTTTTTGTTTAAATCGATGATAAAGTCATTTTTATAAAACTTTTAAAACGCGACTATGTCACAGTTATGTAATTTTCCTATGATATTTTTATATAGAAATAATTGCCGTGTTGTACTCTACCATTTTATACCTTCAAACTTTGTTTAAATAAATTATTACATAACTTCAAAACCTTTATAAAATCATTGATTATGTCACTCAGTTTTAACAATCATCTAGAATTGTTAATCCCTATAGTCGTAATTTTTGATTTTTTTTCTAATGGTACTATTACTTACTCTATAACTTAAAAACTTTACATAAAACACAAAAAATCAAAAGATTTGTTAATAATAATAATACATTTATTCACATATTAAAATCCTAGAGAAAGCCCAGTATTGACTAATTTCCAAATTGACGATATGATATCTTTTTCATCTATTTTATAGTCTTGGATTACCATATTGACAAACCAACTTTCCAATCTTTATATCCAATTTCTTCAAAGGCATCATGAAAACTGACAATTCGATGGTTGATGAATATATTTTCATTGCAAATTAGATTCTTGTTAATTTTCATTAACACTTTATTTACTGCAACAACATCTTCCTTTGATAACTGTGTATAGAAACTTGAATATTGAGACTTGATCAATTTAACTAGCTTTGTACATTCATATGGGAATTCATTCTTTAAAAAATATATCTTATAGTTATGATACATTCGCACTGGTTGGACATCTATTTGCTTATTCTTGGTACTCATTTTCAAAATAATGAAATAACATTCCACCTCTCTTTTATACCTGTAAACGCATGTGTGTAACCAATCAGATTCGAGCATGTATGTGTGTTATCAAGTTATAGCATGTGTGTAACCAAAATCGATCATATGTGAATCAAACGCTTGTATTGCACATAATTTGTATTATTATTATTATTATTATTATTATTATTATTATCAACCAATAATACAACAAATTTCAACACAAGATTTACTATTCATCTACAATTGAAGAAAAGTGAGATTTTCTCAGTTCTTTTCGTAACAAACAAATGTTATATTTTTTCTCACTGTCAGTACATCCTTCACAACGATATGGGCATACATAGTTATCAACAAGGACAAGCTCTTGATCCAAGGTTTGTAAAGTATTTAAAGCACTACATTTAGATATATTCCAGTGACCATCCATATTCTGAATGGAATAATCTCTGGCGCCCAATAAATTAAATCTTTTAGTAAATTCGGATATAGATCACACATCTTTCTAATAAGGATTTGTATTAATTTCTCTAAAAAACAAAGATTAATTAAATAATTGATAATAAATAACTTACCGTTTGCAGATAAATTTGTCATTTTAAATAATTGTTCTAGTATTATTTTGATACATACATTGTTCATAAGAAACATTTACAAAATTCAATAACTGATTTTATATCGTTTATTGATTTCTTCAACAATAAATTAATAATCCAATGATTTTATACCAAGTATAACTACTTTACCACTGCTAAACACATTAACGCATAGAGGGTTATAATTAATTTAGCTCAAAGCTGGAAATGATTCTGGTTCATTAAAACATTTCATATACTTTGATAAATCAGGTAAATTAACTGATGTTCCAAGATCTTCAGTAACTGTAATTGGTTGTAATTCTAAGTTACTGATTTTATATTGCAAGTCGTCGACTGTGATTGAATGTTTACACCCTATTATTCGAAATTTTCCAGACTTGAAAAAATATTATTGTATATTTTCAACTTTTGTCAACTATTTGTTAAGGTTTTCCAACAGGAAATATCATATTGGACGCATCAACTTTTCTCAAATAATTTATATTTGACAACATAATTAAACAATTATGAAATATTAATCTTTATATATGATTTTAGAAAGAGTTCATTTAAATGTATAATATAAACAAAAACTGTATTTATACAAATTAAAAATGCTATTAAAATATGATGTGGTATATCAAATTGTAGGCCCAAGTGGAAGTGGTAAGACATTATTTGTTTGTAAATTATTACAATAAACAATGTTTAAATCAAAATTCAATAAAATCTATTGGCATATGGGTGCAGATGACGAACATGGTTTAACTCAAGAACAATTTTGCAAGTTAAAAATGACAACAATAAAGGGGTTTTATAAAAGTTGGATATCTAGATTACAACATTGTGATGTAATTATTATTAATTACTTGTACCAGGAAGCGAACAAAGAAAATATTTTTCTAATTTGCTTACAAAAATCAGTAGACATCAAGGTGTTACAGCTATTTTTATAATCCAAAATCTATTTCATCAGGGTAGTGCACATCGAACACGTAATTTAAATGTTCAATATCTAGTTGTTTTCAAAAACCCTAGAGATGCAACTGATATTGGTTTTCTTGCAAGACAAGCATATCCCAACAATATCAACTTTTTAATGGAATCGTTTCAAGGTGCAACCAAAATACCCCATGGATATGTATTCTTCGATTTTACTCAGCAATGTCCTGATGATATATGGGTGAGAATAAATATTTTCAATAAGGATGGTGTAACTGTTTATAAACAAATTAAACTACTAGACTAATTAAATAAAAATGGGATTCAAAAAAGTTTTAATTAAACAGGAAATAAATCTAGTAAAGAAATCTAGTAAGAAATCTTTAAAGAAAATAATAAAGAAATCATTAAAGAAAATTCTTAAGAAAAAACCATTCACAATACAGAAAAAATGAATTAAATTATAAGCAAAATGTAATGATAACATATTTTCAAAATGGAATTACAACGTGGTATACCGTATTTTAATGCTTTGATTAAAGCACCAGTCTTGAAAAGATCAAGTATTTAACAATCATTCCCTTCGTTTGTTGTTGATGACTTACTTGAAATCATTGTTAACATTGAGCATGGCAATGTTGATATTAGCAAAGCGAAAAAAATTGTATAAAACAACCTCAAGAAATCACTTTTATCCTTAGTCAATACAAAAAATAAACGATTAATGCGAAAAATTATATTTAAGCAACGGAGAGGTTTTCTAGGTGCATTATTACCGATTGCATTATCTTTATTAGGAGGAGTAAAATGTAGCTCTGTATAAACAATGACTTAACCGATCTTCATAAACAATGGGACAATCAATACCTAATCTTGTTTAAATTTTAAATCTTCTTATTGCAATGGAGAAGATATTGACAAACCCAAAAGACCCAACAGGTTTCGGTGGAGTAGAAAAGTTAAAGAAATGAGTTCTAAATTCGAAAAAGGAAACACAAAAGTGGTTATCAAACCAACTGGCATACAGTCTAAACAAACCAATGATGAAACGGTTTCCAACTAGATCATAAAAAACATATGGTATTAATTATTTATGGAAAATGGATTTGATAGAAATGATATCATATTCGAAAATCAATAAGGGATACAAGTATATTCTGACATGTATCGATATTTCCAGTAGATTTGCCCACGCTATACCTTTGAAAACAAAAGCTGCTAATGATGTGGCATATGCAATAAAAACAATGTTTAAAAATGGTAAAACTAAAAACTTACAAACTAATTTAGGTAAGAAATTAATTAATTTTATTTAATTAATGTTATTTTTAGGTAAAGAATTTTACAATAGCAAAGGTAAAGAAATTATCAATGGAGTAAATCATTACTCTGTATTTTCTCAACTCAAAGCTGCACACGTAGAACGATTTAATCAAACATTAAGAGATCGATTGAAGAGATATTTTGTGCATCAAGGTAACAAAACCTAGATAAATGTTTTACAGAAAATAATTCATAGTTATAAACATTCATCCCATCGTGGCTTAAAAGGATTGAGACCGATTGATGAAACAGATGATATGAAAATATCACAACAAGATAAAACTAAGAAACCCAAATATAAAGTTGGTGACCATGTTCGAATAACTAAAATATCCGCTTCGCCATTCATTAAAAATTTTAACAACAACTTGAGTGATGAAGTTTTTAAAATATCAAAGATTAATAAGAAACAAAATCCAGTCATGTATGTGATTACCGATATCGATAATAATGAAATCCAAGGCAAATTTTACGAACAGGAACTGCAGATTATCAGACCACATACCGTCTTTAGAATTGAAAAGATTCTGAAATCAAAATATAAAGGCAAGGATAAACAATATTACGTCAGTTTTTTCACTATTTTACTAAGCAATGTTGTTAGTAACTTTATGGGCGAGTTACAAAACCCTATTTACTTAGATGGCAATTGGGAAGTTGCCTTGCTTGATTATACATTTGTGTATAACACATTTCTATTTTATAGTAATTCAAAGATTGAATATAAATCAAATGCATTCAAGTCAGTTAAAAAATTTTATGATATTGAAGGTAATGAAGAACAACCGATAAAACAATTAAATGAAGAGTGTTACATGTACGTTAACAAAGGAGATTTACATTTTCATTGTAATTTTCATCCATTTGAAATAACATTTGAAGATATGGAATCTGTAAAACGTTCGGGAATTCCAGAACCAAAAATCACAAGTCCCACTGGTACATTTCAAATAGTGTTACCCCTTTATGAGAAATAACAAGATATCAATTTTAAATTAACGTACAGATGTTTAAAAGATTCAGTGTTTACATTTACACGGAAACTTGAAGATTTAATGTTTTATTTAATGAATAATTGTCCACATATTTTCAGATCTATTGAATTACATGAACATATCTTCAAATTTGTTCTCGGTGAAAACATAAAAGAATTTGTTTTCGATAAAAACTTGGTAAACACATTTGGATTATAGAAACAACAATATAATGAATCTCAATTTGTTGGTATTCGCAAAGGAAAAATATTTAATCACCATCAACAAATGTTCATCTATAGTGATATTATTGAACCAATAAATGTTGGTGATTCATTGGTTCCACTTCTGAAAGCTATATGGATTAAAAAATATGAAGAAGATGAAGTTATACAAATACAAATTGAAAATACCATGTATTTGCCTGTTGGAAGAACATGTATAAACAATATAGAAATTAATATACGTGATGATATTGGAAAATTAATCCGATTTGCAAAAGAATCAAAAACTGCTAAAGATGTATTAATGATTAATGCCAAACTCTTACCAACTTTAAAATCTAATGCTAGAAGAATATGAACCTGAACCGAAGCAACGACGACAAAAGTATATAAACAAAAGAGTGATAGGACGTGGAATTATATTCGAATAATGATCTGTGGAAAAACTGAATTATGTAGGTTGGTAGTAGTGAACTCTCGATGACTCATCATTTTCTACCCAGTGTGTGTGTATGCAGTGGGCATTAAATAGGATCCTAAACTTTTGTGCCCCAGTGTGTGTGCACGGGACATTTAATAGAAACCTAGAATTTTTTTAAAAGTGCATGTATTTTTCTATAAAATGTATGAAAGTGGTAAAAGTTCAAAGGAATCATTCCACTTTCTTTTCAATTTATCTGCATTAATTTACTTGGACATTCTTAACCAACGATTTTGGAAACCGTATAAATAAAAGATTTTTTCGAATGCTGTGATTACAGAAATCTTTCCGCGTTGGCAAAAAGTTTAACGCAAAACATATACAAATAAAAGAATAAAAATAAAGAATCTTGTTGTATTCACTGTATTCATGTGACATCACACCTTGCATAATCCCACATAAGAAGTTTACATGTCCGAATTAAAAACATAGTTTCAAAAATAAATATTTGTGAGTTTCTTTTATTGATTAAACTTAATAGTATTACAATGAAATTTTCGCAAAATTTTCTAATAAAAAATCCAGGCAAACAGAGTAATATTTAATATTTTTTGAAAAATATTTTACAAACATTTAAAAAACCTATGCCGAAAATTCTTGTTTTATAAAAATATTGATTTACAGTCTGAAATGAAGATGAATAAAATTGATAACTAGAATGATTAAGTATAAAAAATTTATTTCCTCGGAAAAATGAAATATATTAGAATACTGAAAAGATAGGTTTTATTTAAAATATTGGAAAACACCACTCAAACATGCGTATTATGAAATAATTAGACAGTTTTCCTGTCAACATCAAATGGAATAGAAAAAATATATTATAAAAAGTTTTCAAATAAATTTAAATAATTAATTATTTTATTCACAAGCACATGATTTATCTCAAGGAATCTTTATCTTGAAATGATACGCTTTATTAACGATCAATTATAATTATTTAGATGTATTTATAAAAGTTATTTTATTTATTTATTCTCTCGCTGGAGAACATTGGAAGCCAGATAAAATACATGTTTTTGATCCGATAAGATATTATTACCCGTCTCTATTAGCTAATAAACTACAAACAATCGGCAAACCAATCGTGTATAATAAAATAGAGTACCAAAATCCAATGACTCAAACATGTAGTAAACATTTCCTTGCATGGCTTAATTCAATATATAAACAATTTTAGTTTAAATAAATGTTATAATCATGTCTTGTTATTTTATTGATTTTATTAGTTATAATGATAATGTTGGTAGATCAATCATTAAAGAATTGTGTATTATGAATGTTAATAATATTTTGAGACCTTACGATTTATCTTTTTTGGGTGGAAATGGCGATCCCGATTGATTGAAATGGTATGAGTGGGAAGATTCGTTTTTTCCAACATGTATTTTGAAAGATGTAGAAGATAATAGTGAAATTTTCTATGTTACTGATCAAGACAAACTTATGGTTTTGAAGAAATATTTCCCAAATTTAAGATTAATAAAATATAATATCAAATTTTCCAACTATTTTCCTGATAATATTCTATGCACATAATTCTATACATGCCAATATTCTATACTCATTTTACGAAAACCACCTACATCATTTAAAACAATTTAGTTTACCTAAAAGAGATCGTTTTTATTTAATAAAAAATAACACCAACAATATTTCACCCACAAGTAATGATAATAAAAGAAAAAAATTCCCCGATCCCGAAACCCTCTAAAATTATTAAAAAAGATGTTATAATTATTTCTGATGATGAAATGTTACCAGAAATAATTAATTCATATTCAATTAATAATAATAATAATAATAATAATAATAATAATAATAATAATAATAATAGTAATAATAATAATAATAATAATAATAATAAATATAATAATAATAATAATATATCTATCAGTAGCATTAATCCTATTATTAACAGTAGTATTTCAGATATTATATATGATGTACAATATGGTGGTTCAATTGAACCCGAAATTATATATAATTTAAATCAAACCCACGCTAAAATTAAAATGTATGTTTCATCCTTAAATTTAAAAACAGTGTTTATACCAGATACTTTAATTAATGAACTAAATAAAGTAACAACTGAGATGGGTACAACAAAAATTCAATTTTGTTTGAAAGTAGAATTTGATAAAGAGGATGAATTTCAATCATTCATTATTTCAAATTCGGCTAGACCTATAAGTAATACCTTCTTACAGGAGGGTATTGATTTATTAAATGAAAAAATAATTAAAATGAATGAAAAAGGAAGTAACTGGTCCATAAATAAAATTGAATATATAAGTTTTGTAATTACAAAATTTTCTCAAATAAATAGATTAACAGGTCATGGCTATATTGCTACAACTGAAACTTTATTAAATAAAACATGCACAGTAAATGTTAAAAATACCGATAATCAATGCTTCCTATATAGCATTGTATCTATTTTAAAATATAATGATATTATTCATAATAGATCTAAACCTTATAAATATAATACATCGGAGTTAAATTTTGATCCTTCAACAGATCTCCCTATGCAACTTTGGTATATTTTTAAATTTGAATCCCAAAATCCCGGTTTATCTATAAATATCTTAACTTATAAAGAAAATGCATTGAATGATGTGTGTACAGAGGTTATAAAACATCCTTATGTTGATATAATTTATTGATCCAAAGTTGTTGGAGGGACACCAATTAATTTAATTTTGCTTGAAGGTATTGATAGATATCATTACATAGGCGTTACCAATCTTGATAGGATTTTGAATTGTGAAAATCTTTCTATTACTGATGTTAGGATTTGTTGCAAATGGCGGCCAAGATGCTTACATGATTTTAGAAATCCAGATTCTTTCGAAAGACACAAAGGTTTGTGTGATAAAAATCAATTAGGTACAAAATTATATACTCTGCCTGAAGAAAAATATCTTAGTTTTAAAGATTGGTCTAAAACTGTTACTCCACCCTTTGTAGTCTATGCTGATTTTGAGGCAATTTTGCCTAAAGACGATAAATATTATCAAAAACATTTACCAATCTCAGATAGCTTGGTTTTGATAAATAATTTCACCGGGGAAAAATTTTATAAAAGTTTTATAGTATTAGACTGTGTTGAACAGTTTCTTACTGAGCTTGAAATAATTGGAAAAGAAATAGTAGTTCCATATTTTGATAAAAGATATAAAAAGTCTATGCTATTTAATAATACTGATAAAATAAACTTTTCTTCGGGTACAACTTGTCATTTGTGCAAGAAAACATTAGTAGTTCTGGTAAGAGATCATGACCATTTTTCCGGTACATTTTTAAATGCGGTATGCAGATCATGCAATCTTTCTCGACGAATTAAACCGATTTTACCTGTTTTATTTCACAATTTACGAGGGTATAATCTCCATCATATTCTCAAATTTGACTAAAGTAAATTTAAAACATGGAATATTAATTGTATTCTTATTTAAGGTGACCAACTATTTTTTGTTCAAAAAGAGTACACTCATCCACTCATACTCATGATATTATAAATTGCATCCTAAGCAAAATCTAATTAAACCAGAAAAATGTAAATAATAATATTTATTTAATAGTATAAGACATAAATTATTATAACAAGAAAGCAAGCAATCCCTTTCACAAAAATGGAAAAAGAATATCCTAGAAATAAATTGCTTAATGTGTAAAATTGCTTATACACATCACGAGTTGTTCGACGGTAGAGATTAGTTTGACAAAATTTTTCCTCGATATACACTTCAGTTATCGATTTTTTTAATGGATCTTAATGCTAACTCTTCGTTTAGTCTCAGTAACTTGAAGTGTGTGACACACGACCATCTCAGGTAAGGCAAATCAATAGCGCATTAACTTTTACCACTCATACAGAAAATAATCCCGCAAGCCTAGATACATATGTATCTGCAAATTCAAATTCAGATCCTAGCTTCCGAGTAGCTTATAATAAATCGATTGATTCACAGAAAATATTATCAAGGCAGAACAATCTAGAAAACTGACACTATTCAAGTCTCAGTAAATTTCGAATCGGCATTCCGTCAAAACGAATGTAATTACAGATCTTACAAATCAGACAAGGCATTTAACGCATCAGTCAACATTAAAGCTCAATTCCCAACAGTCACATCAGCTAATTATTCCGTCACAATTACTTCTTACTATCGAAAATTCCGATTGAATGAGGAATTCTCAAAACTATGTCAAGTCAATCACCAATCAAAAGCTTATTGGATTTATTTGGAATATATTTTGAACGTTATTGTTGTGTTCCTACAGATAACATAAATACTAAATGTTTGGTACAATTTTTTTATGTAAAAATTTTATTTAAAATTAATTGATTGGTAATTAAATTTACTCCCTTACAATGCCTATTGTAATATTAAATGCAATCGACAAAGATAAAAGAATTTCCAAATTAACCATTTCTCTCAAATTTATCTTCTGCCTTTTAAAGAAATTTTAAAAAACTTTTTCCTAATATATTCAACGTCATTAAATTTATTATACTCTTCTCGACATATCATTTTGATTATTTATTAAAGTTTGATCAGCATTCAAATAACTACAACATTTAGAATTATTTATTAAAATTATTAAAATGACTACTTTAATAACATAAGTTCTACACTATCATATATATATATATATATATATATATATATATATATATAAATGATTTTTTCTCTATTAATTTATTTGTCATCTTTTTATTTTCTCTAAAAACATTTCAGCCGAGTCTGATCCTGTTCATAATTCAAAGCTTCTTTTAAATTACCCATTTCCGATGTTGGTTTTGAGAACGCATTTTGAAGTTTCTCTTCCATAGTTTTCTATTATGCTGCTTCATAATCTTCCATTAGCGATCTATCTGGTAATGTTGTTGTTAAAATTACTTAAATCTTAATTGTGGTTTTTGTTGTGCAGAAAACCTTTGACAATTCTTGATAAAACTCTCTAAGTCATCTTCTTCACGGAACTTTTAGAGTAATAATCGGCTTATCAATAAATCTGTGGTCGTGAATGCTATGTTAGACGCAATTAAATTCTAGTATTCTTCTAACATTTATTTAATTATTACAAAATCCAAATTTAAAATTCTTCTCATTATTCTGCCAATTAAAACAAACTGAGGCGTTGTAATTTTTAATATTGGCATAGCTATCGGTTACAAATATAATTAATTTAATTTAAAATATTTTAATATAATTTAATATAATATACTATAATTTAATATAAATTTTAAAATACAAATTTAACATAAATAGTTATTTCAACTAACTGATCACACATTTAAACTATATTATTTTTAAATAGTAATTTTATAACTCCTTACACTCAATATCGCGACAACAAAAGTTAAACATTGAATTTTGAAGGTCCAATTGAGCTTGTGAATTTGATATCAAGTCTCACTGTTCTAAATATTCAGTTATATTTCTAAATTAAATCCTCGCGAATTCATTCATTTCCCCATATCTAAAAGAATTTTGAAACAATTATTATAACAAAAAAAAATTAATATAGTAAAAAACCTATTTGCAAAAAGATTATTTTGTTTTTTATTTAATTTTTCTTAGTAAATATTTTTTAAGCTCTAGCTTTTTTAGTAGTAGAGTCGCTACACCTCTTTAATCCTGACGGACTTTATTGAAATTTTTAAAATTATAAAAAATTTTCAATATTATTTTTAGTTACTAAAACATAATACAAAAATTCTATGAATAGTGTGAGTATATTCAAAAAGCATTATTTCAAATAAATTTACAAAGTTATAAACAAAACTTAAAAAATTATAATTCTATATCCGTTTAAACAATCCATTAGTCGGACAAATAATAAAACAATATATAATTGTGCTTTTTCTGTGTTTTTTAGTTAACAATGATTAGCTTAATATTTCTTGTTTTACTATCAGCTTCATGTAAGTAAAGGAAATTAAGGGAACCCCAAACTGATATTTTTTGCTGAAAAATAATATCTTTGGTTTCGGAAAATTTTACCTTCTTTAAAAAATGGCTTTCCATTTCTAGACGATTATTTTTGATGAAAATTATTTTTACTCTGTACAATTTCATTGTTTCAGATTTTCAAGTAGAAGCTTTTGAATCGAGTGACGAAAAATCTGTAGAAAAATTTCTTAGTAATTTCTATGATTACAACGAAAAATCCGACAAATTGAGTGATGCTGTAAAGTAAACAGAAAAAATTATTTCGAAGGGATTTAAATATAAATTATTTTGATTAGAAACATTCAGAAAATGGCCGGCTTACCAACAGACGGAAAAATTACGAAGGAATTATTGGCTCACGTTGAAAAAAGTCGATGCGGAGGAAAAGACAGCAAGAAAAAAAGCAAAAGATATAGTAAGAATTTTGAGTTTAACTCAGCTCTGTATGATATTTTAATTAAGATGCAGCACAAAGTAAATGGGATAAAGGGCAAACCTATAGATTTTATATACACGATGAACGACACCCAACAACAATGTCATTAGGGGAAATTCAGTAAAAAGATTTACTATTTGATGTTATTTAACTAATTTTTTTAGACGAGCTCTAATAATTGCTTTGAATTATTGGTCAACAGCAGCAGATATATACTTCGGAAAAGTTAGCAGTAAACAAGGATCTATGTTTTCTTTGAGTTTTGCTGATGCTGAACATAAAATGTACGATGTTCACAACAATTTTGCAGAGTCTAGAGATCCATATCCATTGGATAATGTACCTGGAAGTAAGGATCTAACAAAAACCATTTAATAATATTTCTATAATTCCCATAATCTGTAGATGTTTTGGCACACGCTTTTTTCCCAAAAAGTGGAAATTTACATTTCGATTCAGCTGAAGAATGGACTGAAGGTAAAGATGATGGAATTAATCTTCGCGTAGTTGCTGCCCATGAAATGGGACACGCTATTGGCTTGTATCATAGTAATGATCCAAAAGCATTAATGGCTCCATGGTATGGTGGATATATTTCTGAAAGTGATTTCCGTCTTCCTGACGACGATTCTCAAGGAGCAATTTCTCTTTATGGAAATACGAAAAATGGAAAACGATTCGTTCGAAGTGACAGAGCAAAACGAGAACAGTCAAGCAATCAAAAAGAACTGTGCAACACTACTAATATTAATTCAGCTTTCCAATGTAAGACTTTATTCTATAATATTAACTTAGTCATATTTTTAGTTGCTGATGGCCATGTCTATGTTGTGACGGGTAATAACAAAGTGTTTAGAATTCTTCTCAAAAATCATTCACTCATTGTGGACCCGGCTTTTAAAACAATACAATTATCAAACCAAATCTTCGATTCAGACGCTTTACTATATGATTACTCTGGTAGACGATTTGTTGTCTTTAAAGGTAAACAAATATTCTAATTAAATACGAATATTAATGAACAATATGAATCAATTTTTATAAAAATGTATAAAATGTTATATATAAATAGGAAATAAAATATTTTCGGCCAATGGATTAGAACTAGAAAATATGGCTTTATCCGAATTGAATATAACTCGATTTGGAGCTTTCCAAGGCCGAGTTAATGCGGCTTTTGTCAGAGATAAAGCTGGAAAATCTAACACCTTGAAATTCTGGGCACTTCAAGTAAAGTTTTTTATGGAAACTGATTAAGTATTCGCATAATTTAAATTAAGGACGGAGAATTGATTGCGGGAAGAGTTAAAGGAAACCAAGTAAAATTCTCTCGTCGAACAACCAAATTGTCAGAAATCTTGAAAATGCCAACTGGCACAAAAACTCTATCAAACATTGATGGGGCATTTGTATTAGGGAAAAAGGATAACAAGCGACTGATCTTATTTGTTGGAAACAGGTAAGAGTTTTACTTGATAATTACCAAGAGTGTTATTTTAAATCTTTTTCTAGTGTTTATGTTGGAAATCCCAACGGAAGAAAACTTGTCAAATACAGTATTCCTGCACAATATCCGAAAACATTTAAACAAATTATTCATTGCTAGACAAATCTAAATTTATCTTTTAAATAAATATTTGTTTAAATTTAAAGTTGTTTTATTGAAAACTTAAATTGAAATACTAAAAATAATGTAATAAAAGTTAAATGGAAAATTACAATTAAACACTATGAACGTTGAAATTATTTTGACAAGATTTCTTCTAAACAAACCCATTATAAAATAAAAACTTAGAAGATTATGATGAAAAAAATATGAGATTAAATTTTTAATAATAATTAACAATGAAAATATGAATATATGACATTATATTTTTGAGAAAATGAAATTATTTAATTAAATTTAAAATCTGACTGTTAAATAACCAAACTTTTTTATTATAAAATTACTAAAATTAAGAAATATATTTTCTTTATAGTTTTAACTATAACAAAATTGGTTAATAATAAAATTGAATCTCTTCGTGACAACTCCTAATCACATGTCTAAAAATTATTTCTGAATCACTTATTTGTTCGTGGTAATTACTATAGTGCAAGATACGTTGGATAAAAAAATTTAGTGTTTAAATTTTTGGAAATTTCTAACTCTTTCTATAAAGAAAAAATTTATTAAATTTTGTTTTTATATTTGTGCATTTTTAAAAAAAATTAATTTTGATATCAGTAAATTGTAAAATCGTCAAGTTATAATTGATGTCATTAATATTCAATTAAATTCCGTGATACAAAAAAATATTCAAATAACACAAATTTTATTAATAAATAATTAAATAAATTTGGCAACGATTTAATTAAAAGATAACGTCAATTTGAAAAACCTTTTGTTTATAAAAGGTATGTGGATGATATTTTTCTTATATTTGAAAACCAGAAACATGTAGAACCGTTTTTGCATTTTATGAACAGTTTACATAAAAACATTGTATTCACATGTGAAACGGAGAGAAAGTCATCAATTGCGTTTTTGGATTTGTTAATTCAACGCAAAGATAAACAGTATGAGACAGAGATTTATAGAAAACCAACTGATACTGGTCTTTATACTTCTCCAGAAAGCTTTTGTGAATTTAAGTATAAGAGAAATATGGTGAAAGGATTGATTTATCGTTCATGGGTTTTATCTTCTACTTTTGCTAATTCGGTAAAAAGTGTTGATAAATTGGTTGAGTTGTTGATAAAGAATGGATATTCTAAATCATTTTTATTGTTGATGATAAAAGAGACTGTTGATAAATTGATTAAAAATCCTAAGGATCCATGTTGTGGAAAGTCTGAATGTAATTTGTCGGATGGGTGTGAATTGAGTGTTGATCTGGGTGATGGTAAAAATAGATATAAAAAAATTGAGCCTAAATATGTGTTAGTATTGCCGTACTCTGAAGGCTTTACAAATTATAAGAGGAAGTTGGGTAAACTGATAGGAAATTTAGAGTATAAGATCGTCTCTAATTCGTGTAAGGTACGCAATATGTTTATTAATAAATCAAAAACTCTGGTTGGATTGTGTTCTGATCTCGTTTATCAATTTACATGTAATGGGTGTAATGCCACATACATTGGAGAGACTTCCTGTCATCTCTGTACTCGAGTTCTAGAGCATTGTCGATTGAAGGGTTTGACCAATATTAGTGAACACAATAGAGGCTGTAAAAGTGATATAGGAATGTCTGATTTTAGAATTTTGTTGAGAAGTTTTAATAGTTATTGGGAACGAGTGATATGTGAAGCATTGCTGATAAGGTCATTGGATCCAAAGATTAATGTGCAGAGTGCTGTGACTACGAATGTTTTGAATGTTTTTAAATAGTTTACGTATGTTAAATCATGTTTGTTTTTTTAATATTATTAAAATAAGTGAAAATTTTAAATTACATTAATTTTTAAAAAATTAGAATGTAAGTAAAAAAATTTAAAATTTAAAATTAATTTAAAATATATTTTTAAAAATATTTATTTATTAAAAAATTAAATTAATAAAAAATAATTTGTTTAAATTAAATGTTAATCATAATATTTTTAGTTGGTTTTAAGTACCTGAAGATGATAGCTGTGCTATCGAAATATATCGTACGAAAGGTTTTTTATTGGCGTTATCTTTTAACAAATTTTATTATTCATCAATTAACCCTCATATACCCACGATTTTTTTGCCTACATTTGTAACCACCGGGGAGGTAAAATTACCCCCACCCCCCACATTGGATATCAAGCATTTCATGCTAGATATCGGGAAATACAAAATACCATTTGAAAGTAGGGCAATACAAAGCCACCTTTGTATTTCTTCTGATGCTTGTCTTAGTGATAATCGTCTCGATGACGCCATCTAAAAGCGACAAACGTTACAAATATTGCTGACAAAATACGTTGAATGGCATTTTTAAAGCATAATTTGTTGTTGTTGTGATGATAACTGTACTTTTTTATACTAAAAAGATATAAAATGGAGTTGCATCCATGAATAACTTACAGTTTGTATCTTTTATTTTGCCTATCATTATCAGTAATATACTGGGCACTGGGGTAGGAAGAAAATGGACAGTTATTAACGCATATACTGCGTGTGTGTGCATTATTCCAACAGCATAAAAATCAAAAGACAGCATTTATTACTGATCAAAAATCATAATTTTACCTGCAGGATGGATGTATATTTGTTTTACAATGAAATAATTACAAAAATTTTGTTGTTTACAAATAGTGGCAATGACGTCATACAACGAATAAATAAACAAAGAAGTAAGTAAGTAAATAAGAGTATAAGTTGCAGTTAGTTAAAATAGAACTAAAAATTACTTGAATACTTAGCACATACATCAGCAAATTACCAGTAACATTTCTAGATACATACTTTCCGGTTACCGTGACATGATTACACTGGGATTACTCAACAAACGCATCAATGTATATATATATAAATTTTGCATCCCCTTGTAGCCCAGGCAAACACAGGAAAAGTCATAAGAGCATTTAAGAAAAATCCAATTGGTTTTGACACAAACCTAAAAAGATTAGCCCGTGGGGTAAAAATACCCCCCGTGGTTACATACGGGTTAAATCCAAAATATCATATTCATCAGAATATTGCTAGAAACTAGTTCAATAATGAATTCTTTTAAAAATCAGCTTTATTTACACGGGAATAATACTATAATGAGTATACTTATGGCCGCATTAAGAGAATTCATTATTCACCAGTTGTATCGTGCCACATGACGCAAATTTAGAGATTTAATATATTTTAAATGCTTTAAAGAATTGTTATATCATTTTATTTAATTTTTAATTATTGTTTTTATACATTCGAAATTTGCCTACGTAATTAAATTGGGGTGCCAGATTCATGCTTTCCCATAGCACAACTATTGTTTGCTGTGGCCCTATGCATATATAATATACCAAAAAGTTATATAATATCCTACATTTTGAAATGGTCATATTATTTCAAAATATTCGTTTCTATAATTATTAGATTTGGATAGGAAATTATTTCTATAAGGTTTACGGTTTCGTTCTTCAGGTTTTTTATGTATTGGTTACGATCCGGTTTCAAAAATATAAATTATTCTTGCTTACTGGTTTATTTATGCTCAACTTAACAATGATCCACCTAATTATTTTCAATTTGAACTTGATTTTACGATCTCAAAAAGATACTTCTGTGTCAAATTTCCCCTTTCTAGCTTGAGACTTTCATCATCATGATTTTAAAATTTTTTTGTGTAATTTTCTTAAGGTACAAAATTTAAATGTTATATATTAATGAACAAATGGAAACTAAAAATTAAATATTTTTTTATTTTTTAGTAAAATTTAATAACTTTAAAAATAATTTTCAAAAATTTTGTGAAACATTTGAATTAGTTTTATGTATAAATAGTATGAAATGCGTATCTGGTGAGTGTGTTGTTCACGGTTGATCTCTCTATGAGCGCTAGTATGATGTTGTGGAGCCTTGTTTTATGTATAACTTTACTTTCTTCATGCGGAAGTATTATTATTTCTATTTTGTTCGCTGCATAATAATGTAGAAAGTGCACATTCAGTGGCTAGATGAGGATGAAGTTGATCTTTCTGCAATTATTCTTCCTAAAAACGATGGTGGTGAAAGATTGATGCCATTCGTAACTATGGATGAACACTTCACTTATCCATGGACGAATGATGCCCAGTGAATATTTTTGAACTAAGCACAATTCACTGGCACATAATAAACAAATTCAATATAGGACAAGAGTTTGTCATATAATTTGTCAATCTAGTCTTTTTTAGTCAATCCGTTATGTTTCCTTTTTATTATTTAATCACCGAGTGAGGTCAAGTTTCACTAATCTACTTCTTATCCGATGTAAAAAGATTATATAATTGAAAGATTTTCTAAAATTTCACCTCACCTATTGTAAATGAAAAAGCAGCAGATAAATGATGTGTATTATATAATTGTCTAGTCTAATTTTTGCAATTTTTGTTTTCAAATTCAATGAATATCTGTGACAACTATTGACAAATAACCATTTTACTGATAAAGTCATTTTAATAATATGATGGGTTTTTTTACGAAGAATTTTATATTTTAAAACTGAAGTCTGTTTAAATTAAAATTTTAATTAGTTGTTTATTAAAAAATGTTTTTCTTTTAAAGTGTAACGTACTTTACGGGAGGAAAACACTGATTTTGCTGTGTTTTGATAATAAGTGTTTTACTATTAATTTTGAGTTTATAATAAAAGAAAGCACTAATCCAACATATATATTATACTACAATATATTTCGACAGAGTCACTGTCATCGTCAGGTAGATATGAGCTTGAAACTATATAGAATTAATTACATACAGTAGAGACGAGACAATTGACTGATATTAATAAACGCAATTTTCTGTTACAGGACGAAAACAAATGTAAAATAGTTATGTTTAAAAATTTAAAAGTAATTTATGCAGAATTTGAAGTTTTGTTAAAATCTCGATTTTATAAAATTTTAAAATTTCTTAAAACTTGAGATTTATAAAACAGAATTTAAAAACTTTAGTAAAATATTTTTGAAGAAATTTGTTTAAATAAAAGTAATTTATTCTATATAGTTTCAAGTTTAAATTTACCTGAAGATGAAAGTGAGTCTGTGGAAATATATTGTAGTATAAAATATATGTTGGATTGGGGCTTTATTTTATTTATAAAATATTACTTAATTATCCTTCCTTTAACGCATAAAACTACATGTACTAGCATGCAATATTGTTTCCACAGTCTGATAAGAAATATAAACTAGATTTGTATAGGTTACCATGGTTTCTTTGATTGGGCTCCGTCAATGTACATGAATTCCGTTATTTTACAATTTTATACTTTTTGAGCGCAACACATATTTTTTTTTAAGTAATTGTTAAAATAGATATTACAATCAAATCATAATAATTTTGATAAATAATAAAGTATTTAACTTTGGAAAATTATCCTTTTTTCTCAGTGTTAATAAAAATAATTAATAATTGATTTTCTCTCATTAATTATTACCATTAGGGTTCATAAAAAAGGAAATCCTGTCAAAATATAAACAAAATTACTTGTGAACTGTTCTAATCTAAGTCGATCACAAAACCTCCATTTATTACTATAGTAACAGCTTTATTATAATTAGGAATAATATATAAAATACATTTGACTAATATAACCGATATTTGAAACTGACAGCAATGAGATTGTTGAAATTTTAAATTCGCGCATTATTACGTTTGATTTTAAACAAATTGACCAAAAAGGTTTTAAGTAAAAGTATTAGGAGATTTAAGGTCCTTAAATTATAAGCTGTTTAAATTCAAATAATAATAAAATAAAATAAATGAAATGGAAAGGAAAAGGAAAAAAAATGAAATAAAATAAAATAAATACATTAAACGGGTCACACGTTGCATTCGGTCATACAATTAATCACAAATACTTTCAAATATCTATTTTATAATTATATAATTTTATTGGGCTCCTCTTGCACTAATAATAAGAAATGTCTAAACCAGTTATCATTAATTAAGTGCAATAAATAGAAATGTTATTGGCAGTTGGTAATTAATAATAACTTGTTTGATTTGTAATTTATTTTTTTTTATTTTTAACCTATTCTATGGATTTTTTAAAAACTTACACGTTTGGTTTGTGGAATGCGCTTTGGAGCACACAGAAATAATGATTTATTAATTATTTTAAAAACCAAATGTATTCACACAATGAAGATTTTATAACTTTTCACCCTAACCCTAACCCTAACCCTAACAGGGTTTTCCCGTTTTTTTGCTTTCAACCCGAGAGCCTTTCCTTGGATTTTCAATCGGACTTCATCAAATTATTGTATTAGTATATTACTGCATTTTATGATTGGTAACAGTATGCATTATTTTTAGTAATGACCACTCTTGGTTTCAGTGATAATAGGACACCAAATTTACATTTTATTTCCGGGCGCCGAATACCCTCACTATGCCACTGACAATAATAAATTAATAACCAAATAAATTTATTATAAAATAATTGTTAAATTTTGCATTGTTATTTCGAGTCTTACATTAAAGCGTATGCGTGCGCAATTTAGATTTAGAATTTTAGCATTATTATCAAAAGTTTTTTGGAACTTTTAATTAATGCATCAAATGGATTTGTTTATTCGTACTAAAGAAGTTATTCTTGAAAATTTTGAATTTGGTGTATAAAAAGTTTTTGGAAGAAGTTTGGAATTTTTAATTGTCGATTTAAAGAAAACTTTTTGGAACCGAACCAACATAGTTTTATTTTAATGGTTTCCATTCGTAGTCAAAAGGATAGTTATGGTGAAAACGAGGCTCAATTTAAGAAGAGTCTTACCTTTGAATTATATGATTAAACACTGTTATGTTACAAATTATGATGACATGGAAAATATATAGTATTACTCAATCTACAATGAGTTCAAAACAGCAGAAGAACAACCAGTGTTTTTGAATGAAGCGCCGTTAACTTTCAATCTAAAAATGAGAAGTTGACCCACATTATGTTTGAAATAATGAATTCACCAGCTATCTATGCGGCTATGAAAACAGTTCTTTCTTTGTATGCGTCTACCATGCAACGGGTCCTACAGCGACTTTGTCACGCGAGACTTTTACGCGCAGATTATTGTTTTAATATTCAAAAAAATATACATAATTTCAAAATACAATATTATTAGAGATTCTTTTTAAGAATGCTTGTACGCTAACGTCGGCGCACAAAAGTCTGTGCGGCAAAGTCGGGGTGCCACAATGGGTATCAATTTGGAGTCTGGAAAAAAAGTATGAAATACTGTGCCAATTTATGAAGGCTATGCGGTATCTCTTTTTTTATGGTGCAAATTATCCTATATTGTCATGAACCATCTCTTTGTTATTCCAAAGACTTTCTTTGAATAAATATGTTTTTTTACCAAAAATAATTAAAGTTCTAGTAACAATTAAAAAAATTTCCAAGACCATTTCTATGTAATTTTTTGTAATATTAATACAGGATTTTTTAATCAAATATCTTGAATATATATGAAATGCCTCATACGTATGATTGACTATTCCTCAACTTCGTTCTAAAATTCTTGATCACTGTCGACTGAAGGAATTGATATACTTTTTATATTTATATTTAAAAATTATTTTTAATGTTTTAAAATAAAATTTATTTATAAGGTGTGTTTATATAAAAATTTAATTTGATAAATAATCTGAAATATTTTGATAATTTTTAACGAGCAATAAGCAATTTTTCATTTAATAAAAATTTGAATTATAATATTGTGAATTAATCATAATATTTAAACAAATAATTTGTTACAATATTAATACATTATTCTCCTCTAGGTTTGGAAGCTTGTCGGAGGTCTGTTTGTCTACAGCATCTGGTCATTGTTTCTTGCGGTGTTTTGATCACTATCATTTCTTGTTATCTGTTATTAGGAATTGAGGTATTAAACTCGTTCTCGGTGGTATTTTGCGGCTGTAGTGGGTAAAGTTGCTCCTTGTTAAAATTTTTTTCATTTACAATGTCGTTATGTGGTAACAACTCTTTGTTAATTTAGCAACATCCATTTCGGTAATGTATATTACAGAAGGACCTAAATGTCTAGTCGAAATGGCATCTATCTTTCCGCTTGGGTGTTCAATCATGGCAGAAAAAAGTTTCAATTAATGTTAGCATTTCTACTGGAGAATTCTTTTTGGCTTTTGCAAAAGTTTTTTATAATAAAGGATTGCCCGGATTCGTCAGAAACGTTGGAAGATCGGTAAACCTTGAAAATCTAAAAATTCTGGAATGAGGAGTTTCGTTCGTTGCCATTGAAAGTAGTGTGCGCATGACATTTAGCGGCATGTATAGCACTTTTTCCCACTGTGATTTATCAAATCTTAGCTCTTTTAACGTAAGGTTTATGGTTTTCATAATAGTACCATTTGTCTTTTTACATTGGCTAGAGATACTGATCTGCCGCCAAGGAAGAAACTGGAACTTTGAGAGCTATTCGCTTCAGTTCTGATAAATATTGCTGGATTGATTCATTATTTTCTTGTATCTTGGCCTTGATTTCTTGCCGCATCATTAGGCTAGTATTCTTCTTCAGGAACTTAGAGTTCTCGATCTTTTGACAACCTGGAATTGATAGGTATACCACATGAAAGGAGAAGTAAGTCTAACTTGTCTTCTTCCTTCTCATTCGATTTTTTGAGGAATATTACCGCCATGGATTTCCAAAATAGATATTGATCTTCGGTTGGATCATTTGGGAGTTGTTGTTGGAATATCTTTGAATTCATAAACTTTTTTTTAAATAAAACCATAATAGTTTTTTGTTTCTACCTGATGATGACTGTGAATTTAGTAATAGGCGAAATAGTAAAATGCTTGTTCGATTAGCGTTTTCTAATATAACTAATATTACTGATATAATTAAAACCAAACTTTAATTATTGAGATTTTTTATTTAAAATTCATAAATTACAATGAAAACGTAAAAAACTATTTTAGTTTGAACATAAAACATTTTAATCTATTTAATTGTCTTTCATGTTATTGAAATTATTTGCAAATTCTAATTTGATGTTATGTTTTGTATTTTAACAAAATTATTTCCGTTTCATTCAGACATTAGACAACATTTTTCTATGTAAACAATTACTTCACTTATCAATTCTGACACTAATAATTTAAAAGAGAACATAAATATTAATTGAAATTTTAATTTAATATTTGTTTAATTATTTAATTCAAAGCATTTAATGCAATATTATACATAGTCACGTTTATTTAAAAATTTTGATGGTATACACTGTTTCATTCCGGCCAACGTAATATTTACATTTTACTCAGTCCGTATAAAATTATCTAATTAAAAAAATTAAGTATCAATAAAATATTTACCCTTTTTCACTTTTGATCTTTTTTTATTTACAATATCATTTATGTATATTTTTTCAGATTATTTTTTCCGTTCAAAATAATTAAAAGAAAAATATTTATTCAATAATTTTAATTTAAATCAATTAAATTTATCTATTTACTATTATAATAATTTTTATCTGTCGTAGTCAATTGAATTGTCAGTTAATTGAATTGCATTTTAATTATTTAAAAAACGTAAATTAGATAAAGTAACATTTATCTGTTATGAGTAGTAAAAATTCTCGAAATTGGGTCAATGTTTTAAAATGAACGGTATATGAATATAATTCAAAACATTACATAACTATTAATCAATCACCTGTTTTTGCTTATTTTGGATATCAAGGATTTAATATGATTCTAATTTAGTAGATGAACGTAACCAAATTATTTTTTTTACGCTTACTGATGATGAAAATATGGAAATTGGTGAATATCGAATGAGATATTTTTTGGAATTAAGAAACACTTCAAGAAACAGGGTTCAGTGAAGAGGAGTAGATATGAATGTGTTAGAAGAGAATCTGAAAAATAAAAAATAGAGTGGATAAAAAATTCAGTTTTTGCATTGTTTTTATTATTTTTTAAATTTTTTAATATTGTATGCTAGACTGTTATTTAATTACTTTATCTAATTTAAGTTTTTTAAATAATTAAAATGCAATTCAATTAACTGACAATTCAATTGACTATGACATTACTAATTTTTATCCACATGTTCTATACGTATTTTCATTCAATAATACTACAGAAATTAATTATAAGAAAGAGCTAATGCAAATTTATTATATTTCAATGATAAGACCAAACATAAATAAAAAATAAAGATTAAAAAATAAGAACATGGGACAAAAAAAATACACATTTAACAATTTGCTGAAAGAAAATTATCGCATTAGCGATTTTATTGTATTTGAATTACAAATAATATTTCCTAATAACCTTTTAAAAACAAATAATAAAATTTGAAATAAATTTGACTGGAATACAATTTTTTATTAAAATAATTCAATAATAATTGTGAGCTATAGTGGGTGTCCTTGGATGACACATAATAGTGCTTTTTAAAAATAAAAGTTTTTTGAATTTAATCGTTTTATTATTGAATTTGATTATGATTGCTGACTAAAACAATTGCTATGTGATTTCAACTGATATGTCGATCACGTCTACAGATATTCTAATCGGAAGACTAGTACCCGAAAGACTTACGAGAAAAGATAAAGATAAAATAATCAATACCAAAGATTTTTCAAAATGATAAAATTTCAGATGAAAATTAAACCAACTCTTGTTATCACAATGACAAATAAATAGTTGAGTTTTAAGCAGTTGTCAAAAAACTTTGACCAATAGGTGAGGACAACGTCTTAAAATCAAAAAAAACACTCATAGACGATCTTACTGAAGCTTTAGAATATACACAAGGGAACCAGTAGGAAGACGTCTTTATTCACAAAATAATGACAATGGTACAAGATTTATCTTCTCATGGACGTAAGGAATAATATTGCAACAAAAGAGATGAAAACCGCAAATGAAATAACATCAACGATAAAGGAGGAAAACGAAAAATTATGTGAATATCATTAAAGTGTTACCAAACCCTGGTGACAATACGAGGAATTACAGATACGTGGGAATGGAAACCAAAATGATAAAAGCCATGTTAAACAAGAAAAATGCTAGCTATATCATAAATTTGGGCTGTAATTTGAAAAGGAAAGGACATCGCTTTGCATGTAGCCGTGAAGGCCATATCAAACGGAATTGTCAAACAATTCAATGTAGAAGACCTTTGTAACAGCTGGTGATTTAAAGAGAGTTAGACTTGGGACGCTAAACTCGAAATACTGAATCAGCTGGTTGATCAAAAGGAAACACTTGTAAATATAGAGAACCGAAACAAAACAGAAAATTGGATGTACAACAAATGACATTTCCAATGAGACAGGACAGCGGTAAATTCAATAAAAGAGAAATAGCTGCCATTGAAAACAAAGATTGAAGATTCTTAATAACAAACAAAATTGTTTAATCCTGAAGAACAGGAATTGTGACTTTTGTCGCGCTGTGTGCGTGATGATTGTTGTTGATTTTTAATTTTGTGTGCGCACACAGACGCGAACAGTCTTTTTAGATTGGTGATTAAGAATCGATCTGTGGTCGAATTTTGGAGATTTTATTAATTTGGAAATTTTTTGATTTTATTGTAATTTGTTGAACTGAACAATTTGTTTTATCACGATTAGATTTGGTGGGAATTTTTAATTTTGATGACTTTAAATTAATTGAGTTTTTCAGGTTACTTAAAATTGTGGAATTTTTTTATTTATTCTATCGTTACTTGAAAAGATTTATGAACTTTCAGATGGACCAGACGCGACTATGGAAAATGAACAATGCAACGAAAAATTCAACATAGACCAAAACAAAAATGACAAGTAACCAAAAAAAATTGAGTTGGAATTTTTTGTAATAATTTTGTAATCCATTATTACGACTGAATTTGATATTTTGAATATAATTTTTGGATTTTACTTTGTTTTTTGATGATTGCCTCACAATTTGTTGAAAACTTTAAATTGTTTAAGTCAAAAAATGGATAGGGATTTATCAATGATGACAATGAGCGAAAGAATAAATATGCATTTGTTCAATTTTAATCTATTGCTGCAATTCGCCCTTTCAATGCGGCTAAGCGTCCAACCGAATATGCGCTGCCACGTGTAATTTACAGAATGGTTTTGGCTGGAAGAGATTTGACCGATTATCTAATGAAAATCCTAACAGAAAGAGAAAGATTGGGTTATATTGCTCTTGATTTTGAGCTAGAAAGGCAAAGTGCAGACTATTAATCGTTACTTGAAAAGATTTATGAACTTCCAGATGGACCAGGGGCGACTATGAAAAATGAACAATGCAACGAAAAATTCAACATAGATCAATACAATAATGTCACATAACCAAAAAAACAAAAGAAAAGCTCTGATATGAGCAATATGTTAGATAATTTCGGTGTTTATGAAATATGATTGTATGGATTGAATAATGATAAAATAATGAAAGTATATAATTATTAAAATGAATCTATTGTAAATAAAAAAGAAAATACTATAAAAATTAAAATAAATAAAGTAAATAAACTTCGAACCAATAAAAAGAATAATTATGTTGTGATAGAAACCGATGACAGAACAAGCATACAAGTTTTAAAAGAAAGAAAAAGTTAAGATTAATGAAATTAATTTTCTTGAATCAACCACACATAACTTTGTGACATAAAGGTTAAAAACCTTTTGTCCAGCGGAACATAACAAAAAATTATTATTAAAATTTATTTAGTT
Source organism: Schmidtea mediterranea (assembly GCA_022537955.1). NCBI lineage: Eukaryota > Metazoa > Platyhelminthes > Tricladida > Dugesiidae > Schmidtea > Schmidtea mediterranea. The sequence goes on from CM039681.1 coordinate 23,511,273, forward strand.
TATAAACTTTTTATCAAAATTTAGCCAGATGAAAATTAAAAGTTATATATTGGCTTTTGTTAGTCTTTGGATTGCTTTCTATGTTTTTCAGTTGTAGAGAATTTGCTTATGTCCGAAATAAATATGTAGAAAATGTCAGTTTTAAAAAGTTATCGGGTCTTGGTTATGAATATATGTCATGGGTGCAATGCCACATACATTTAAATGACTACCCGCCATCTCCGTTCTCAAGTTCTTCATCATTAGTAATTGAAGGAATTGATTATTAGTAGTAAACACAATTTTGAGATTTTAATTTTGTTGTATTTGAAGTGGTACATGACGAAAATTTATGAAAAGTATTTTAATAAAATAATGTAAAAATATATAATAAAAAATTTATTAGGATTTTGTTAAAATTTCGATTTTTATAAATTTTATAATATAAATTTTTTAAATTTTAGATTTAGAAAACAAATATTATAAAATTTAAACAAAAAATATGTTAAAAAAATTTAATGAATTAATTTGTTAGGAAAAAAGCAACTTAAATCGACATAGTTTGAATTTAAATTATTATTATTTATTGACCAATCATGTTATCCAAGTCTCCCACTTCAATGACTATCAGATTAAAATTAAATTTTGACACTAGCCAGACCATTCCCACGAATAAACTTTCTTCTATTTAATTTTATATTTAATAAACGATGTCGATAATTCATGTTAAATAGAAAACAAAATATTAAATTTTAAAGAATTTAAACAAATTTGTAAATCAAAGGTGATTAAGTTAAAATATCTTCATAAAATTTACTTTAATTTTTGTAAAAATAAGTAATACTATCTTTCAACATTATCGCTAAATGAAAATTATTGTTAAAATTGTAACTAACATTGTCTTAAAAATTTCAAAAATTTCCTCAAACACTTAAAACAAAAGTAGATTTAACTAGTACTAAGATTTAAAACTTTTATCACTTTTTTTAGAATGAAAATTTTAACTTTCATTTAAAAAAGCTTTAAAATTAAATTTAAGATATACTGATATCGAATTAAAACCAAATTCTATAAAGCATTAAAGAAAATGCAAATTAATTCCGCCAAGCAAGTTTTTTGATAATTTGTTTATCCAATTTAAATTATTTATACTTTGAATATTTGAAAATATAATTTGAAATTTAAAAGTTTAAAAAACATATCTTTAAAGATTTTAAAGCTTATTTTTACAGATTTAAAATATTAACCATATAATTTATCAAAAAAATGCAAATTATTTTATTTATTTCTTTCAAGCAAGTTTCTTAATTCGTTTATCTAATTTAAATTATTTACACTTTATATAATTTAAAAATATAATTTGATGTTTTCCAAGTTAAAAATTATATATTTGCAATTACATATTATTTTTAAAGTTCATTTTTACATGTTAAAAAACTAAATTATAGAATTAGAATTACACACTCACACACATACCTCGTTCCACTGGACTAAATTTTTCATAATTGACAAAAATCAAAATCTTAAAAAACAATTATAGTATTATAGTAGTGTAACTCAATACAGCTTGACTACATGCTGAAGGTTTGCATGTATTTTTTATTATGCTTGTGTGCTTTATTCAACTTTTCTACCACTTTTTTATTTCTATAGTGTAGACTGTATCTCACGGTACTTCTAAAGAACAACATTAAAGTGATTTGGTATGTATCCATATTATAAGATTATTGGTTTTATTTGACATTATAGAGTTTATCTCGATGCATTTTGGTGTAACTTGATCAAAAAATTAAATTTACTCTTACTACAAATTAAAAAACTCCAACTATAAATTCTATATAACATTTCACTATATATTTCTATCGTTTATCAGTCTTCTTCAGACTAGAAATCATATTAACAAAATTTAAATGAAAATAAGAAAATTTAAACAAATTAACCAATAATTATCGAAATCAAATCGTACCGCAAAAAATAAAATAAATTTAATTAAATAAAAATAAACATGTAAATTAATTTTTAAAAAACATAAAAATTATCATTCTTTTTAAATAAATTTTTAAATTTAAAATTACTTTTACATAATAAACTCATTTTAACATCCCAAAAAATTACATCAAATACATAATACATATATAATTCACATTCAGTTATTTAAATACATTCAAAATAGTTGGAGACTGAGCATTTTGAACATTTATTAAAGAATTTAAAGACCTCACCAACATCGCCTTACAAGTTATTCATGCCAAATAATTACTCAGAAATATTTTTTTTTTATTATAATTTAATAAACTATTCGAACCTATTTTAGTTTTTCATTTTATTCAATTTATTTACTTTATATTTTGATATTCAATTAATATTTTATTTTTTCATATTTTCTTTTTCATACCTGACCCATCCAATAATGATCCATCAATAAAATCTTTTATTCTATGACTGATTTATGGACCACTAAATTTATGATTAATTTTTAAAATAAATATTCGCTTAATTACATTCCAATTAATCTGTGATGTGATGCATATTTGTTTTAGTTCATTGAAATCCAAATTGATAATTGTTTATATAAAGAGACATTTATGTACTTCTATTGATGCTTGATCGACAAAGCATAGTTTGACAATTTTTTAGTAAACAAATTTGATTGATTAATTATTTATTTTATTAGAAAGGTTTAAGGTGAATTTGGAAAGTGTAATTCCAAAAACAATATTTATTATTTTAATAATAAATTATTTACTAATTTTTGAACCAATCGCAAGGACTTGATTATTTTATGTTATTTTAAAGTTGTTTTTGCAATTTCTTGTTTATTTTCTTTGAGAACAGAACTTATTCTTCTTCATTCAAGTGCCATTACTCTGACTAATTTCGTGGTTTATTGACTTATTTTTGTTTTTGAAAGAAAATCTTGATCAACAACTTAAGTAAAACACTAACTTATATTTGCAAATGAAAATAAAATGATTGTTAATTTTATAATTATTTTTTATAAAATAAAAATCAAATGCATAAGAAAGAAAGAAATGTTTCATTTTATAAGATAAGATTCACCAATTAAAAGTATAAAAAATAAATTTGTTTTAAATTGTTTAATGAAAAATTACATGTCAAATTTATGAACGTTGAAGATCAAAAATTTATCAACTATCTATTGGTTATATAAATAAAAATTAGAAAAAATGAGTAAATAAAACAGTAAAATTGAATGTCACATAGCAATGCAAAAAGTTAAATGATAACAAATTAAACGATAATTAGTTAATAAAATTATATTTAATAAAAAAAATATTTATTTAAATGAACAAGTTTAATTTATTAACCTTTATGGTGGTCGATAGATTATCATTTATGCTATTGCTAGGAAGTCACCACGGAGCCCAATGGCATAGATATAAAACTTTTCAATAAATAAAACAATCATTATCACATTATTTACTCATTTACTTTATTTACAAATCATTGTTTTCTTTTTCCATCTACTTTATCATCATTCTCATCCATTTATATTGTTCTTTGCCATCCATTCTGCCATTCATTTACTCTGAAATTGATTATATTTCTATTTTTCATCTCCATCATCTTTGTATTATTTTCTGGATTTATTTCCATTATTTCTTTTGTCAAATCCGTCATTTCCAACACTATACTAAGACATTATATTACGATAGAGAATTTACTGATACTCAAAATAAATATTTAGAAAATTTCAGTTTTAAATAATTATCCAATAAAAATGAAGAAAGTTTTCTAAAATTCCATTAATTCTCAAAAAAAACTTAAATTTTGGTGATTGATCCCTCTACATCATGGGTTCCCAAATGGGGGTCCATGGACCCCTTAGGGGTACGTGGAGCATTACTCGGGGGTACGAGAAGCGCGGCCGGTAAGAAAAGGTTTTCGAATTATTATTGATAACTAATAATATTTTAATCATAGTGATTCTGTCATATGATTTATAAGTGGCAATCAATGTATACTATCATTGTCGCCAATCGCCAAGGATTGTAATGAATGGTGATTTTTCGAACTAATATATTTTTTATTAGCTGCTCTTCACTAACTGTTAAATTTATTGAAATATTATCCTTGAAATATTATATTATATTGAAATAATTATAAATCATAATAAGTACGTACTTGAGTAAGTATTATAAGAAAAGAACTAAGAGCCAAAATATAATTTATATATAAAATAAACTACTACGTACCTACACTGTTTAAAATTTACACAACTACTACTTTATCCTATTTAAACTACATGTAAATTTCCCAGCAAATATTAAACATTTTTACTCTCAGCAGTCTTAGTTTAATATATTTTGCTAAGAAATTTACACATGGTTCCCTGACACCTCATCATACGAGACATTTCATCATTGCAACATTTCATCATTATAGCAATTCATCATTATAGTATTTCATCACCATAACAATTCATTACTAAGAGGCCTGTGATCTTAAGATCACAGAAATACTGGCCTTGCAAAGAAATTTCTTATCAGATTATGCTTTGATATACCCTCAGTGCACAGGAGCAGTGCCCGCATTTTATGCTGACTGTCGAACTGACAACATCTCTTGTTTTACTGTAATGAATTCTGTTGTAGGATAATAGATAAAAGCACTTTATGCAATGATGAAATGTTATGGTGATGAAATACTATAATGATGAATTGCTATAATGATGAAATGTTGCAATGATGAAATGTCTCGTATGATGAGGTGTCTGGTCACCGGTTAATTTTGGGTTTGAAAGATGTTTGCAAACAGATTAAAATTAGACGAGCATGGCCCATCAAACTAAAAGATCCTTATTAGTTTTGTTTTATTTACGTAAAAAACTTATCAATTTCAACATAAACAACTTAAATTTCATATTTTTTCGAAAACTAATCTATCGTTGAAAGTGTTTTCTGGTGACCGAACAATGCAGAAGCAATATTTCTATATGACTAATAAATCATGAAGAATCTATTGAGCAATAGTTTTGGAGTATGAAGCATATAAACCAAACATATTTTCTTTCATTACATGATTTTTGTTCTGTTAAAACTTCTAACATTTTCATTGCTTTTGTTATTGTCGACCCTTTAAAATCTATTCGATTGGTTTCATCCATCATATCTGACCATAGCATTGAATTTGGCGTAGAAACCGATTTGGCTTATTGCAAGTTTCATTTCTTCTGGTTTGGAAAATATTATACTTGGATTGACCTTTAAACTTCATTGAACTGTAATTCTTATAAATCACTTTCGAACATTTTCTTTATTTGACTGCAGCTGCATTTTCAATAAGTTTCGATTCTTTCACTTTTTTGAAGATACATTTTATGTTTTTACTATACACCGCGGAATTTCTATTCAGTTCTCCTCACAATTCAAACAGTATTTTAATAAAAATACTGTTAATTTATTACAATCTCAAAATCCCTTCAATGTATTCGTTTTCTGTGTTAATTAAAATCATAACATAAGACTTTGAGTATTTATACCTGTTGAATCAGAGACTATTGTGCAAAACAATAAATGGTTCACAAATAAAATAATACACACACACATCAAATCATTCATAATAATCATTAACTACGTAATTAATAAAATAGAAATAAAATAAAAAAAACTTAATTTTATCAAGTAACATTGTTTTAAAATAATCAATTTCATTCTTTTATGTACATTTTACAATTTTTTCTCGCTTGTAAACTAACAGCAGTCAAACAATTAATAAAAAAGTTTAAATTTATAAAAAAGTCACCAAGTCGGAAAAAACTATATAAATGAGATTTCTTTTTAATCAAATATTTTTAAAAAATGTTAATTAGTTTCGAAGTGAAATTTAATTTGTTTATGAATGAAATTTCGCAAATATTTGATAAAAACATATTATTTTTTTTAATAAACATACCAACACAAAACTTTATGATTTGGTAACGGAATAATTTAAAAAGACTAACAGTTAAATCATTCTTTTTTTAACAATAATAATAATAATAATAACAATAATAATAATAATAATAATAATTATAATAATAATAATAATAATAATAATAATAACAATAATAACAATAATTATAATAATAATAATAATAATAATTGTTCTCACACCGTTCGTTCTAAGGAAATAATAATAAGTAAGTTTGGGGTCTTATAAATAAAATTAATCCCCATTAAACTAATAAATAAACAGATGAAGCTGCTGAGGCTCAGGATGCTGCTCAAATTACTGATGAGGCTGAAGCTGACAAAGAAGTAATATATGAAGAAGCTGCAGCATATGAACAACCTTTTAATAAATTTTTTATTGTTCGATTTATGTTAAAAATGTAAAAATTTATTAATTTTCTTTAAAGGTAAATGTGTGGTTTATTTTAAATATGGTAAAATGTAAATTAGGAACTTTTGGTTTAAAGAAATATGTAGAGATTAATAAAATGTTTTTTTTAAAAAGGTTGGTGTTTTAATAATAGATTTTGTAAAGTGTGTTTCGAAATGAAAAATAAAATTTGAATATATTTAAGTTTATATTTATTTGGTGTTTTATTAAAAGTTCTAAAATCTTTTTGATCAAGCACAGAATGGAATTTAATGTCCTTAATTTGACGTTCAATAGTGAAGTTGAATTCAGTGAACTTGAATATTCTTTAGATTCAGCTATCAATTCACCGAGTTTAAAATATAGATTTAATCAGTTAAATATGATCAATCATAGATTGTTTGGATCAAGATATAGTGGTAGAATTTGTAGTCAATTAAGAAAATACGGAATTCAATATTATCAAATAATTCATATTTCTGATAAAAATGAAATTTCGGCAACCATGAGTGATATTGGAAGTAATTCGATTTGTTCCCAACAAGCAAATTTATTGATTGTAACAAACAAAATAGATGATAAAGAGAATCCACTTCAAATACTTGAAACCCAAATGCTGATAAACCACTCTAGTCAAACTTCAAATCTTGAATTGTTGAAAAAAGAATTGATTATTGAAAACCAAATAGAAAATAATACTGAAACCATGTTTAAATGACGAACCTTTTATATGAAACTTGATCAAATTGACACTGAATTAAAATTATAACGACCTCAATGGTCCTGTCTTCAATGTAACAAAATCCATAAGTTTATAAAATCCTTGGTAACTTATATTTATTCGTGTAATCCAAAATTTGCGTTTTGCGTTGATTGTGTCACGGGAAAAAAGCAAAAAAATCAATATTACAACTCTCGTTTTGTGTGATCTTCACGTAACTAAATATCTCTTTGTCTGTCAGATATGTTGTTTTGAATCTCGGGAATATACAGTTTTGTTTAAGCATTTCTGGAATTCATACAAAGAATTTCCCGAAGTGTATCTCAATTCAATTATGCAAACAACCAATAATAATAATAATAATAATAATAATAATAATAATAATAATAATAATAATAATAATAATAATAATAATAATAATAAAAATAATAATAATAATAATAATAATAATAATAACAATAATAACAATAATAATAATAATAATAATAATAATAAAAATAATAATAATAATAACAATAATAACAATAATAATAATAATAAAAATAATAAAAATAATAATAATAATAATAATAACAATAATAATAATAATAACAACAATAATAATAATAATAATAATAATAATAATATATAATAATAATAATAATAATAATAATAATAATAATAATAATAATAATAATAATAATAATAATAATAATAATAATAATAATAATAGTTAAAGAAAATTATTAAAAATAATTCAATAAAAAATACTAAAAATAGATTGTTTTTTAACGTATCTGCTCTGTAAACATTTAAAGATCAAAACACATTAAGTTGATCTAATTTAAAAAAGAGACTTAATACTTTAAAGAATAACTTTGTTTACGAAGAAAATTTAATTTTTCACAGAAATATAGATTAACGGGTCGAGACTGAAATTAATTCTAATTCAATTCCAAATTATGAAATAAATTATTAATTGATTCTCATTAGAAAAAGAAAGAAAGCAAAAGAGCGGCCACCATTGCGTGCCACATTATATTATCTTTTTTACTTCAATAGAAGAAATTAAATAAATCAAATTTTCTCAACAAGATCAAAGTAAACAAGTAGTAAAGTCTTGAATATTTTGAGTAAAAAATTATTTTAGTTAAAACACTTTGGATGAAATTTTATTCACTTGAAAGTCAAAAAAAGTTATAATATTTTTATTATTATTAGTTATTACTATTTTTAATAATAATAATAATAATAATAATAACAATAATAATAATTAAAATAATCATAATATTTTCATAATATTAATATATTATGTCACTTGTAAAGAAATCAGAGGTGAAAAACAAAAAAAAACTTATAAAATAATAATAATAATAGTAATAATAATAATTATTATTATAATTAAAAGATACCGCCAATAAAAAACTTTTCGCACGATATATTTCGATAGCATAACTATCATCTTCAGGTACTCAAAACCAACTAAAAATATTATGAATTAACATTTAAATTAAACAAATTATTTTTTATTAATTTAATTTTGTAATAAATAAATATTTATAAAATATATTCAAATAACTTTTAATTAATTTAAAATTTCATTTATATTATAATATTTTAAAAAAATTAATGTAATTTAAAATTTCATTTATTTTATTAATATTAAAAAAACGTTTTTTTTAAAAAACAATACATAAACATGATTTAACATACGTAAACTATTTAAAACAATTCAAAACATGCGTAGTCACAGCACTTTGCACATTAATCTTTGGATCCAATGACCTTATCAACAATGCTTCACATATCACGCGTTCCCAATAATTATTAAAAATAATTATTGAAATTCTCAATAATTATCAAAATATATCGTACAAAAAGTTTTTTAATTAAATCGTTGCCAAATTTATTTAATTATTTAATTATAATAATAATAATAACAATAATTCACTGCTTTATTAATGAGATTTTCAATAAAATATCGTATTTAAAAAATAAAAAAACCCAATTGCAATATATTTAAGAGTGAAAGAAATTCGGAAAACAAATTGAATATGTAAACACTGAAATTTTGTTTCATTAAATACTCATTTGCCAATGCAATTTTATTTTGATAAAAATATTGCTTTTCAAAAAATTTGTGACAATAATATAAATCCATTTTAGTATTTAGATTATGATTTTACATTCAAATTATAATTGGTTTAAACTGGAACAATAATTAAATTTAAATATCAAAAAAATGATTTCCCATTATTAATAAAAACACGAGAAAGCCAAATATAAGAAATATATTTCGAGAAAATTATTCTCGTCATCAGTCTGCTTAAAACTGTTTACAAATAAATAGCTTACAAATAAATATTTAAATAAAGAGATAAAACGAAACCTCTCAACACCATAATACACACACAAACCTCAAGCTCGTAATTTTCATCAATGTTATCACAGTCAAGTTGCTATCATGTCACAGTTATTGTCGTCATCCTCTGGTTTGTCATTTGTCATCATCGTTAACTCCTAACCTTTATCCAACATCAAATTTTAAATAACTTTTCATTCCTCAGAGATATTTTCCTTTGATTTTCTCAAATATTATTTGGCAAAGAATCTGGTTTAATTTAATTATAAATGCTCATATTTCTCACTTTATTAATATTGCTTAAATATCATAATATTTTGAATAATTAACGTTAATATTAATTAACTAAACAAAATTAAAAAAGTACTTTAAAGTCACATTTAAATAATGACCTCATAGCACTTTTAAAAGAATTCAACCCTCCTTCCCTCCAAAAATTTTATTTATATTTAATTTGTTATTTAATATAATGTTTCTACATTTCACTGCCATATAGCCAAGCTCCATTTCCTAACAATTATATGCTGGATTAACGTTAGAAATAAAGTTTGAATGGACAAATTTGAAAATGACAAAATAAACTTTTATCCGGTTAGAGACATATGTTTTATTTAATGAGGATTTGACACCCAGGCTCGAAAACGTTGAATAAATTTAAAGTAAACTGAAAACCATAAAAAAATAGATAAATAATTTATTTGATTAAAATTTTATTTATTATTAACATTTTAGATCTAAAAATATGAATACGAACTCAATTGAAATAATTATTTATATACTTCATTAATTTTCTCTCAACTCTTGCTCATGATGCAACATTAGTTACTAAATAATAATAAATATTAATTACTAATATTCATAATATTCTTTTACATTCGAAGACTTGCAGTATTACTTAATTGAATCATGTGAACGTATTAATTTCTTAAGTCCTTTTTAAAGCAACTCCACCTGGACTGTTTCCCCAATTTGATAACTTACACATTCGACTGTATTATAATAATTTCAAAGAAATATTACTGCTAAAAAAAAGAGTCACTACAATAAATGTATATTTTAAAAAATCTAGTAAAATAAAATGGGTAAATACAGATATGAAATTTATTTAATTCAATTATTTTTAAAATAAATTTTATTTTTTTTATTATTTTAAAAAATTCTCCACAATTTGAAAGAATTCCATGGGATTTATCAGTTATTATTAGATAAAATTATCTTATCCTGTCTTCGGTAAAATTCTAATTTATCTTTCTTAGAAATTGAATTCTAATTTTAGATGAAATGGATAATAATTGTAAATTATTTAATCAGTTCCCACAGTCCAGGAAATTCAACTCGTGTAAAATATGAATTATTTGTTTTATAAATAATAAAAAAAATATTCATTTCAACTTTAAAAAATAAGTTAAATTTTTTATTTAAGTACTTTTGGTTTCTACTGAGTTGTCTTTCTCCCTTCTTTAATCATTTCTTTGTTAATCCCTTTTACCCAATTATTGAAAATATCTAGGTTCATGCGACTCTTATTGTTATTTTTATAAATCACCGGCAACTTCTTAAGATCGACATTTTTAAAACATCGTGGAGAAGCAGATTTACCAATTAAAAAGTGGCTTTAATATTATCGTTATTCGTTCTTTTGAAAATATTCCGTTTCATCGAGCCTCTTCATTTAATGTATACGTTCTTTTATTGGCTTGTTTGTACATCAAACCAGTTTTGTCGCAATTCTAGACATTACAAACCTCATAAAAGCCTAGGTTTTCTCATAACAGATCCCTAGACTCATTCAACATATTCTGGTCGACTAACCCAGATTCGTAATAAATTCTTTTGGACTTTATTCATTTAAGAAAGAGGAATGCCATCCTGTAGACGCCTTAAAATCTTTAATATGGAGTCTTTCTGCAACTTCCAGTGCCTTTGATGTGATTGTATCTGGACCTTCTCATTTGCTGAAGCCATTGATATAAAATTGGTTCAATACTTTCTGTGTTTTTTTAATAAACTTGTTCCTATTGTTTCTTGATTGATCGGTATTTCCTCAAGATTTGCTCCGAGTAATTTGTTTACCATTCCAAAAAATTTTTTATATTTTTCTGCCAATATTGTTTGACTCGTGTTCTTTTCGGCTTTTAGTTTCAAAGACAAATCTTTTTTTCCAGAACAGTAATTTCTGTTCTCGTCATCGGCTTTTTGGAGTTTTTTATGTTCATAATAAAAGATAAAATTTTAATTGATTTAATGATTTTTGAAAATATTCAAATAAAAAAAAATCATTAATAATACCTTTTGATGTTCATAGTTCATTTTTGTTGTTTTTCAATTCTTTCTTAATTTTTTTTAATTTTAATTTTATTTTTGTATCTTTTTCTACATTTTTTTTTATAATTTTTCGTCTTATTTAACGCCAAATGTACGATATTTGGTAAATTTTTGTCCATTTGAATTTTTCGCCCCTAAATTTTATCGGATGTCATGCCAGATAAACAAAATTTTTGAAACCTTAATTTTTGCCGAACACAGTGTATATAATTTATATTTTGATAATTTTTTTACAAAAACAACTGTCAACCAGGAGACTTAAGGGTTTAGATTCTGTCAAAGAATACATAATACAAAAATGAGTTGCAAACTTCACCTTTCTAGCGAAATAAAAGAACAGATCAAAAAAGTCAAAAATTTAAATTTTGTTCATAAAATTACGTGTTCATAATAGATGATGTTCATTGACTGTTACTTTATATTAAACGAGAATTTCAATGATAATATTAAAATTGATAAAAAAATTAATTGTAAAATATTTTCGATGTCTTAATTTCAAAAAATTTCTTAAGTTAAATAAAAAAAAAGATTATAAATTTCTCTTCAAATTCTGCACTTGACTATTTATTACTGTTGCTTCTGATATTGCTTCTTTTATTTTTTTAAAATAATTTAAATTAACCATGTAACTAGTTATCATATATTAAAGAAATAAATTATTATAATTATTATAAATAATTATTATAACATAATTGATTATTTTTTTTATTATTTTGGAGTAAAGAATAAATCAGTCTATCTGTTAGAAGACACAAAATTCAAAGTTACATCAAGAATAATTATTTCATCCATATAAAAAAGATGCAAATGGTTGTAATTCATTTTTTAAATGATATTTTGAAATTCTAAACCAAATCAGGCTTTAAAATTATCAATTTAAAATTCAAGAAATAAATTTAAATAATACAAGAAAATAAAGTTTATTATAAAAAATAATTAATTTTTATTTATTATAAATAATAAACCAATTACATTTCTAATAAGTTTTATTATTATTGAAAAGCAGATAATTCTTGTTCAAATGATAAAATTTATGAAAAAGTTGCTTTGAAACATCAAAATTTTGAAATTAATTTTTGTTTACTTTCTGATAAAAGATTTTATAAATCTTTGTTTCTTTGCTATTACTACTATTATTATTATTATTATTGCTACTATTATTATTATTATTATTGCTATTATTATTATTATTATTAATTTTATTATTATTTTTATTATTATTATTATTATTATTATTATTATTATTATTATTATTATTATTATTATTATTATTATTATTTGGTACAATCTTGATGATTTTTGAATTTTTCACAACATTCTAAGGAACCTATGGTTTCATCTGACTTAGTAAGTTATAATGAATTGGTCCCCTCTTAACCCACTATATACATCACAATACTTTCTTTAACGTTAACATTGGTTTGGATGTTGACGGAACGGGTTGTCCTAGCATGTAGTATGTTTTCTTCTTCACAAAAATTTCAAATATGATCCACTCTTTGTTGCAAGTAACATCATCATTAAAAATGACTCAAAGGTAAATATTAACGAGTAGTTATTTAGTCCATTAAGTTTTCATGGGAACCCGTTTTGAGTATTTATTTGCGATATCTGAAATAATTCGATGGCATGCATTAAGCTTTTCTACTTTCTCAGATGGCGTCTGACATAAACATTCTAGCAAAGTGTTGATCAGAATATTTACATCTCAACCTTAGTTAGTCTTCAAGGGTTGAATTTCTGTTGTTAAACTTTTTATAAGCTTTTGACAAATTTTTAAAATGCCTCGACAAGAATTTCTTCTCTGCTCATATCTTTTCTTGATTTTATCTTGTTTAAGACTGTCGATAAGATGTTGAGATATTCTACAGACCAGTGATGGCGAACGTTTTTCCTAAGGTAATCAAATTTGATAATAATTTTTATCAAATCCATGGGGTGGGTCACATAGGTTGAGTAATTAAAACAATAATAAATAAAGGCTTACAAGTTTTATTAATATTAAAATTTAGAAGCAAAATTTCAATTAACTGTTTATAAATAAAATAAAGAAAGGAAGAATAAACCATTTAATTTATTATACATTAATTAGATATATTTTATAATTAAAAACAAAACTAATTCAATATAATAAAAAGTTATACATACACTTATATATTCATATTTATTGCGAAGCTTGTTGTTGTTTCTTTTCTGATAAATCTTGTATTTTTGGTTCATACTTAGAATTCATTACTTTTACACATGCGGCAGTCATTTCATTACCAAGTCTATTTCTTTGAGTGGATTTTATAAAAATGATTGATGAAAACAAATTTTCGCATACGTATGTGGAACCAAACATTGTTAAAAGAGCGCCTGATAGTTTTTTCACTGTATTAAATGTATCTATTAAAGAATTCCACTCTTTTAATATTATATTATCAGTTCTTTATTCGAATACCTTTTTGTGAGAAATATTTTCTGAATCTTGTTTCTGTAAATCTGTTATTAAATTTTCAAATTTATTTTTCCACATAAAACTGTTTTGAAATTCTGCTAATTTTCTTACATCTAACCAAGTGAACTCGGCTAATTTCAAATTCTTAAATTCTATCTTATGTGGATACAATATAAATTGCAATGTTTTTTCTAAATCCTTAAATCGGTTAAATCTATGCAGAAAAAGTTGTTTTATTTCCTGTATAATGGTTAAATATTTTTTAATTGCATGTTCCCATTGTAATAATACTATTTTCAAAGTTTTCAGTTGCTTGAAAATGTTTTTGCAGATATTTCAATATTTCAATATTTTCATGTTCAAATCATTACTAAATATATCAAGTTTTGTCAAAAATGTTTTATTATTTTCAAACATGGTTAATGTAACTTGACCAGGCCCTTGGAGGTTTTTCTTCAGTTCACTAAAATGCTGAGTGATATCACAGAAAAACATTATGTCATTTAGCCATTCTATATTTGATAATTCGTCATAAACATTATTTTTTTCATGCAAAAACAGTTTTATTTCTTCTAATAAATCTACAAATCTATTTAAAACTTGACCACGACTGAGCCACCAAACATTATTGTACATTAAAAGCCCAAAGTATTGAGATTCAATTTCTTCTAATAATTTGGCAAATTCTCGCTTTTTTATAGCTCTTGCATATATAAAATTAACTAATTTTGTTACAACTGGCTTTACGTTGGAAAATGTTTTCAATCCTTGTTTTGCACTTAAGACTTCTTGATGAATGAGGCAGTGAAATTCAATTAAAGAATATTAAACACTTTGTTTAATTTGCTGAATAAATCCATTTTTTCCCTATCATGATAGGAGCGCCATCAATTGTTACAGAAACAGTTTTCTGTAAATCAATATTCATTTTCATAAATGTATCAGGAAGTTCTTTAGAAACATCCAGATCAGTAGTTCTTCCCGTCAATGTTTTTAATTTGACTAATTCTTCTTTCTTTATACTTCCTGATTTATATATGGCAAAACCTGCAAATTGTTCTAACCAGTTATGTCCGTGCTCTCATCTAAAGCAATTGAATATATTGGTGCACATTTTAAATCGTTCTTTATTTGAGAAGAATTATTTTTATTGCGGCCTATACAAAACTCATTAATGCTCTTTATTATCAAGTCCTTTTCTTTAAAATCATCAAAAAGGTCACCACTACATTCCAAAAATGCTTCTTTTAAAAATTCACCTTCCAAAAGAGGTTTTCCATGTAGTGCGATACAATGTGTTACATGAAAACTAGCAGATGTAAAATTGTTTTTAGCAGTTAAAAATGTTTTAATAAATTGGCTTGTAATTTATATTATTTCAGATTTTGAGAAAAATATTCCTTTTTTTCTCTTCAGTTAAGAATTCACATTTTAAGTACGAGACGCGATATTTTCCTTACAAATAATACAAAGAATATTCTTATTTATTTCAGCAACACCATATTTTCCAAACCATTATGTTTGATATGGTCTTGAACTCGTATCATTAATCTTAAGTTTCTTAACCATTGACACACTAAATATATCTAAAGTATTATTATTTATAATTAGAAAATATTAAACTTGAATTGAAATAGAAAAGACTTATTTAAATTTACCGAAATTTGAAAAATTAATAAATCAATAAAACTTTAAACAACAATAATTTAAAGGGCGTACACTTATAATGGTATTAAATGTTAAATAATAAATTGTGGTGTTTTAAATATATGAAGAAAACTTTGTAAATATGCGTTTGATTTGTAAAAAACAATTTTGAAAATTTTTGGAATTTTGAATTTGTTGGAAAAAGCAAAACAACTTATGGGTCACTGGAAATCGTTGCGTGGGTCAGTGTCTGACCCGTGGGTCATAGGTTCGCCGTCGCTGCTATAAGTTTAAACTTTTTAAATGAATCGTCACGACTGATCAGTATTTGTGTAGCATAAAATTTATTTAATTTATAATAATCCTGTAATAATTTTTCGGCATACCTAATACGTTTTATTTATTGGTAGTAGTATAAATAAAATTTTAAACAAGCAAATGATAAAATAAGTCTTTGTAGCTCAAATTAAATATAATTTATTAAAATAATATTCATAATATTATAATTATTATTTTAAATAATTCTGAAAATTTTTTCATGTATAATTTTGACATATAAAATAATAATAATTTGGCTAAAATTATTTCAAACAACCAAACTTTAATATATTAGGAAATAAGAAAAATTAATTAAAAAAATTAAAATTTATACTAATAAATTACTTGTAGAAAATAAGAGTCAACATTTTTATTTCGATGACTTCTTTGAATTCAAAGTACCTATTAGCTCTAATTGACAGGATATTTCAATTGTAATTCGGCAGCATATGCAATTTTAATGACTTGGTTACCCCTTATGTCACCCGGGAACTTTGTAATTGGCAGCTACTTAATAGAAATTTCTTGACTATTGTCATATTAATAAATAATTCATACATTATTCTAATAAGTAATCTAGCAGAATAATCGATTTTACATAGAAATTTCTCAATGAAATGTTTTTAATGCTATATTATTAGAAAAATCGATTTTTGTTCCGATGATGGAAAACTTATTTTCGGAGTTCTAAAAAGTCAATAAATGTGTTTCTATGATTTTTAGAAATTAGTTACTTTAATTATTAATTATTAATAATATATCATTTTTACGAAGTTTTCTACTTTTATCGCTTCATTTTTTATAGCAGTCTTTCTCAAAATGGGCGTTTGAGACCGACAGGGAGAGTTAAAGGGCCCAGAAAAAAATGGGGCGACGTTGACGTGGGTTAAGAGGGCGATGGTAGGTTTGTAATTTCGTTTACTTTATATTTTAAATTTCACTAAAATTAAAACCTACCTACTACACAATAACGAATAACTACTTTATATTCCTACCCCGTATGATGGTATAAAAAATTAAAATTCTTAACATAGATTTCGTAGGATTGTCCGCACGCCGTACGCAATCAAGTTGTAACAAGTTTCTGTTATATAACGCTATTGGAGCAATCCGGTAGCAATTGTTCTGTACCATTACAATTTATTTACATGTAATACATTTTGTATATTATACAATTAAATAATTTTTAGAGGGTGGTGGCAAATCAAATTGTGTCTTAAGGAGGCGATGGTTAAAAAAAGCTTGAAAAACACTGGTTTATTGATTAGTTAATAAATATTTACTTAAGCCGTCACTGTAATTATTTTATTATACAATAATAGTGTGAAATTTAAACAATTGTCAGAAAGGATGAAATCTCTTGAACATCATTAGTTTCAAAGGATGATAATAAATTATAATATTATCAGCAAACCAAGGTCTATTTTAAAATTAGAATCATCATGCAATGGTTGGAATTTGAAATTTATACATGAAATATATTTCATGTATACGAGCCCAATCAACGACGGACATATATTTTCGATATCCGCTTTTATTATATAATATGACGATAAACGTATATAATATAAATGTATGTTTGTTACGATGAACGTGCGTTTTCTTTGCTAAAATTATTATACTATAAAAACTTGTAGCTTTAAAAATACCTCGTAACAAAATGGTTAAATATTGCTAACTTTAACCAGCCTTATTATAGTTTATTGTATTATAATATTCAAAATATTCCTAGAATAAATTAAAAACGGGATTCGCTGTTTATCAGTTATTGCGTAAAATACATTTTATAATAATAGAATCTCTTATTTTAATTACATTTTAAAACATTCCATGTTATTATTTCAGTGCATTTTACATATCATTAAATTTAGCACCGTGCAAATTTCTATAAATATTTATTTATCAAAGATCTGATGTTTCCATTTTTTTACTGATTAAAAATTATAATTAATGGAGGTTTTCCTTAAAAAAATAAAATTTTGAAAATATAAAATTAAATTTAAATAAAATTAAATAAAACTAACAATAAATCTAAAATCCCATAGTAGATAAATTACATTAATTACAAATTAAATAAAATTAAATTACAAAAACTACAAATTCATAATATTTCTGTCGTTTTTTGTGCTTGAGGTTTTGAACATTGTCAACCGAAGGAATCGACGAACATAAGTGAACACTATAATAATTGGATTTGGCCGCTAATGACAAACTTTGCACCGGGAGAGCACCAAGGTTTTTATATTTGGGTTACATTAATATGATGCTCAAATTTTTTTAAATTCAGTACATTCATTTCAATTATAACGAATGATAATTAATATATTGATTTAAATATTATAATGATAAATTAATAGGAGGTTTATCAAAACTTTCAAAATTATCACAAGAACTTTTTGCCTCCACACAAACGATAAAACTGCAATATAAACGAGTCAACGACTGAGATTGTAAAATTTAGTTTACAGCAGATGTGTAAGTTATAAGAACAATTAATATATAAGCAAAGTAAAACTCTGATTCATTAAAATACTAAATATTTAACAAAAATAATTGTATATAAATGGGAAGCACACATATGTTTGAACTCGTGCAAGTATTTTGCTTATAGACTTAGAGGAGACGTAGGCCCGCTGGCTACTCTGTTTAGTGCGCGTTATGTGTCAAATGTGGAGCGTTGTTGATAAAATTATTAGATGGGAAAATTAATTTTAAAAATGCTGTAATTATTTTTTTAAATTTTTTTTAAATATTTTGGCTGGTAGTTTGTGCATATCTGTTAATTATTAAGTTAAAAAATTTGTAATTGTTTTTTTAAAATTTACTTTTACAGATTGTTTAAATTAACATTTAAAATTATAAAAAATTATCCAAACTTTTAAATAAATTATTATAAAATATTTTATGTATATTAACTGAATAGTCAAAAAGCGAAAAATTATTTACTATTTAAATTAAAATATATTTAAATTAAAATTTTTTTATAAAATCTGTATAAATTGTTGAAATAACCTACAATATCTATAAATGTTCGATTCTACCAATAACGACAATAAAATTATCGAAATAAATCGCGTAAAAAAAAATAAAAGACGTATGTTTGAATAGCACTTTCTTGTAATTATATCTTTGCCATGTTTATTTAATTATTGATTAAATTAAAACGTAGGTAAAATTCAAATTCAATAAAATAAAGATTAAACAGATTAAAATTTAGAATTTATTATCGAATATAAAACTGCAATGTCATAATATATCAAAAAGACTTGACTATCTATAAATAATATTTTAGGAACGAAATTGCTTTGGTTATGGGCTAAGTACACTGGGAATGAGTCGGCGATCCCTGAAATAAATAAAATCAGACAAAAGTTTGAATCCCAATAATAAATAAATTGTTGATGTTTCATACATAATTGATAAATTTAAACATTTCTTTTTAATATTATAAGGACTTATTTTTGTTTTTCACCTCTGATTTCTTTATAAGTGACATAATAATATTTTCTACAAAATCTGATTCATATTCAAATTTTGTAGAAAATATTATTGCATTTTAAGTTGAAACTAATGTTTTACGTTTTAAGGTTAGAATAAAAACAACTTAAAATAAAATATAGTGCGTGTAGTTTTATAAATACAACAAACAATTTTACAAATGTAAAATATTATTTGAAAATAATAGGAAAAAAACTACAAAAATTTTATTATTTCAAAGTAATTAATCATATGCTCTTGTTTCAATTAGTGACAGTTTCAAAAACAAAAATGACAATAAATAATTCTAAAATAAATAGTTTAGGATTATTTCAACAAGGTTCTTAGATTTAAAAAGAAAATTATAAAAAAATTTTTAAATATTAGTAACTTTTTTTTCACTTTATTTTTATTTGCATCAATTATTGCAAGTGGATGATTTGCATTATACATTTGATAATAGTGGCACAATAATTGCAATATTCAATATAGCTCGGAAACAGGGTGGTCAGATTCTAGAGTCTTATTTAAATGTTACTAAATTACATTTTTTGTGAAATGAAACTTATCGAAGCCAAATAAGCCCGAAATTTTTCTGTTATTAGAAATTGTAATTAAACCCTTTTTAAAATTTAAAATAATTATTACGAAATTAATTTTTAATTTAATATAAAAAGAAGAATCTCGAAAAAATTTATAAAGTTCTAAATTAAATTAAATTAATTTAATTATAATTGATCGAAAAATAATAAATTAGACTAAAAATTTATTATTATTATTATTATTATTATTATTATATTATTATTATTAATATTAATATTAATATTAATATTAATATTAATATTAATATTATTATTAATATTATTATTAATATTATTATTAATATTATTATTATTATTATTATTATTATTATTATTATTATGAAATACTGATGTCATCAAGGTTTGAAGTGGTAGAATATATATAATATAAAATATATAAAATAAATATAATATAAACAGTAAAATATAAGAGACAAAGTGCAAATTTACAGTAAAGTAATAAATAATTATTTTTTTGAAAACGAAAGTAAGAATGAATTTTTCGAAAATTGTATTTTTGTTTGTAAAACAAAAGAATATATAAAAACAGATAAATCCTTAATTAATTAACTTATTGAAGAAACACGAATTAGTGGATTTTGGTGAACCTTTATCATGACAGCATAGTTAATGGTAATCAAAAGTGACAAGTATTGGTAAAACTCAAACGAAGCCAAGAATAATTTTATAATATTCATTATTTTTATGATAACCCAAAAAATCGCAGTTACGGAAAGATTTCATAAATTCGACTTTCTGATTTAGTAAAGGAAACAAAAAATAACAATTAATAATTTCGTTAGATTTTAAAATAAATAGGCGGGCAGATTAAAATAAAACAGAAAAGATCAATTTGAGAGAATTAGAATATAATACAAGGTGATTTTTATTAAAAACTACGCAGAGTCAGAACAGCTCACTAAGAAACTAATCAAGCAATTGGAATATTCTTTTTTCTAAGTTTAAGGACCATGAGCAGTTAGAAATATTGACTATTTCTTGTTTATTTATTTAAATAAGATAAATGAGATAATAACACGATGTTTGATGACTTATGCAAGAATGCTTGTGTGTGTATTGAAGTGAAGTGAGTATGCATGTGATCTATATCGCATATACGAGTAATACTGCTTTTCCTAGATAATGCAAATAAAAATAATATACTACCTCCTTCTGAAAAATAAGTAGTAAATAAGAAAAAAAGATTAATATTTAAGATCATTATTTAAGAACTCATCATAAAATTGTTTACATAAACAAACTTTAAAGCTAAGAGAAAACAAAATAAACACTTTCATTAAAGTTTATTTACATAAAACATACCTCTGCAATACTCAGAGAGAAAGAGATGGTGAATGTTGACGTTAGAAAATAAATCTTTGAATTACAATCGCAGCACAATAAATGAAATCTGCAATTTCGAATAATATATCAAAATTAAGGAAATTAAAATGGGATTTTATTAAATATTTGTAATTGTCGTGTGTTCGGCCTGTTTTCGGAGCATTTCGGTGTGATTAACTCTCTGATTGTGCCCATTTCTATTTGAAAAATAGGAATTACCAATGGAAGTATCGTCAGGACCTTTGAATCGTTTTGCATTTTGAAACAGAAGGTAAAATTCTGTTCTAAAACTTTCGCCAGTAATATAATAAATAACAAAATTTATACTGAAATGGATCATTGAAAAAAAGTCAACAACCTCTTTTAAAATTTGATAGTTAATAAACTTTATCCAATCTGGATCGACTTTCATTTGTTCGACGCTTAAAGTTTCGTTTCCAACTGGACAGACAAATTGGAGCGCATAAACGAAACCGGTTGGTAGAGTTGTGACTATTAGAAGAAACGAGACACTTAAAAGCAAAATTGTACTGGATTTGAATGCACTCTTTTCTTTATTCTGTTGGCTAATGGAATGCTTTTTGATATTTAGCTTTTCCGTACTACCTTGGTTTCTTTGAATTTGAAGATGTTGCTCACTGGTACTAGTGGAGGAGGTTAATGGAGCAGTTACTGAGGGTTTTATCAATGTAGTTTTACTTGTGATAGATTTCAGTTCTATAATAACTAAGATATTGACGATTAAAGTTGCAAATGGCAGCAGCGCACTAATGAGTATTTCAGTCCCAGTGGCAAATATGAACCAATTGCGAGTATTTACAACACTTCCTCTAATATCACATTTTTTCGATACGTCATTGTATTCTCTTGAAATACTCTGAGAACATCCTAATATCAGCGCAGTGACTCCACAAACAATTGTATTGACCAGAGCCTTTCTATGAGTGCAGAGCTTTTCTCTTTTAAATGGATGGCATACTGCTATATATCTCTCCAATGAAAAAATCAAAACGAGAGGTACGGAAAAGTATTGACTTGAAATAAATAAACCTTGAAACATTTCACACCATACTGGAATATCTTGAACACAAATGTCCCACGAAGTTTGCATGTAATGAAGAATGTATAATAACCAAAATATGGTGTCTGACATGGCTATTCCTGCCAAATAATTTGCGGATGTATTTGATCTTCTAAGTCTTGGTCTGGTCCATATTATAAAGGCTAAAGTGTTTAATACAAGTCCACTCATCAACCAAAGCAAAGAACCATAGCGATGCAAATAGAACGTAGAACTCCATAAATACTTTCGTATAAGAAATAAAGTTAAATTGTTTTGTAAATTTTCGGTTCGGTTTATTTCACTTTCCATGATCAAAACACTAAAAGTAACGTTAACAAATTACAATCATATTAAAACAAATAAAATAAATTATTAAATTAATGTCTTTACTGAATTTCAGACATATAACGCGTGACTTTCCCCTCATATTTTACCGTCTACTATCTATATGCCAAATATATTAAAATTTTTCTACAGAATTTAACTTAACTTAAAGTATATAAATTCATTATTTTAGTTAAATTGGCTGTTCATATTGGTTATACTGCCCTGCGCGTTATACGGTAAATATAATTTAAAACAATAAATTCAACAATTATGAAATGTCGGCAATGATATTTATCAAATGCTAACCATGTGGTCACCTTTTATGTCATATTATATTTTAAAATCTCAAAATCTTTAAACTTGTTTTATCTTTAACTTATAATAAAAAAACCCATTATTTGTACTTATGACTGACAGTTTGATACTTTGTTGATCTACAGTGAAGTTTTAATTTTCATTTTTTACAAATAATGCACGTAAATGTTTTAAGATTTGCAGTTATTAATGAATTTATTATTAGAATTGTGGAAGTATTACATGATATTTATGATGATTCATTTCTACTAATTTTTTTTTCAATTTATAAAACATGTAAAAGTTATTTAAACCAAAGCTGCGCAAATTAGGGGACGGGCTCCCGGATTGGGGCGCGTGATAATAATTTTGGGGCGCAGAAAATTTTAAAATGTAATAATTCTTTGTTTCCAGGAAATTTTAAAATTGTTAGATTTTACAAACGAAGTATGGATTTTTATTATTGAATATTTATTATTGTTTTTTTGCTAAAGCATTAGAACTGTTATTTTCATAATATTTAATTTGTTCAATTTACAAGAAATAGAAAAATACATTTTGTTTATTTTAAAAATGCTTATTTTATTTACGATTTTTTTATTGTGGCGTTATGATTTTTTATTAAGTCGGGGGCGCCAAAAATAAATATGTTGAAAATAGGGGCGCAACTTAAAAAGTTTGCGGAAGCCTGATTTAAACAACTAAAATCCAGTCAAACGTAAAATCGCAATTGCAATCATTAGCTTAACGAAAACTGTTTTTACCAAATTTCAATAACATATTTTCGATTTATGAGATGTAATTTACGTATATCGAAATTTCATTTTACGAGCAACTTTTCATGAACGAATTATTCATTTTACGAAAATTAGAGATTGGGTGTCCATTAAGTTAACGTTTGTATAATAGATAATCTCTATTCTTTTTTTGCTATTAAGTTCGAAGTATTTGAATAATTTATGGATAATAATAAAAATATAATCTTAAGGCTGTTTTAATGTTAATGGTGATATTATGTTTAAAATCCCCCCCAAAAATATTTTATTATAAAAATATCAAAGGAAAAAAGTAGGTAAAAATATCATGAAATTATATTCCGCTAAGCCAACTTGATTAAAATTTATCATTATCAAAGCAACTATCTAAATAAAAGAAATATTAAATTGCTAAAACTAGTAAAAGTATGCAAAATAGGTATCGAAATTTGCTCAGCGCGAAATTTAATTGTCTATATTTATTTTCTACTTTATTCATTGGCATTCACTTTATCTCGTCTTATTAAGATATTATGGGGGAATAATGACTGATATAATGACTTTTGAATCAACTAAATCAGAACCAGCGAACAAAAGGACAACGCTGAAAGTTATTTTGTCTTAAAATATTATTTACATAATTTAAATGTCTTTAGGGAAAATCTAAGTAATGACGAAGATTAATGATTAAAAAATAATATTAATAATAATAATAAAATAATAATAATAATAATAATAATAATAATAATAATAATCAATTAAAATATAATTTATAAATTTTTATTATGAAATTTATTTACGATAGCTAAAAGTAATATTGAAAATAATATTGATTTTTAAGTGGAATAAAACAATAATTAAAGGGAACCATGTTTGTCAATAAATGACACAATGAATGTTATTCTATTATTGTAAAATAAATTTTAAAAAAATCTTTATTTAATTGTTTTAATTAACAATTGTATTCAGCAATATATCGAGACAGTCAATTGAGGTTGTTGATTGTTGTTGAATAGGTAAATATATTTTTCGTGATATTTCAATTCGATAATAAAAACTGATTTATCAAATAACTAATTTAAATTCATTTTAAATCTGAAATATAATTGCCATCTTAAAAATTAAAACAAAAAATTAAAATAATTAAAAAAAAATGAAATCAAAATTATTTCTTAAAAAAATTTCATTAATTAAAAATTGTTATGTTTTTTGATTTTGAATTTCTTAAAAATATTTTTTGTAAAAGTTATAATTTAAAAATCATTAGCATAATGTATATAAAAGTTCTTTGGTCTTTGGGTTATAACGCATACGACATTTCTCTCGATTCTTTGTATAACACAACTAATAAGACACCAAATAGCAAATACGTGTAATATAAAAAAAGCACTATTCTAGGAAAGTAAGAAGTTATTATGTTTTAATGAGAAAAAGAACGGCATCGGTAAAAAACTCTTTTAGATTCAAAAATGACGTTTTAATAAAATATTTGATCTATTATCATTTAATAACCTAAAATTAATAATATTTTATCTATTTCGTTTAACACGCAAATAAAAATGGATAATTTATAATGTATATTCTAGTTTTATTGAATTAGGATTTTATGAAAATAATAATAATAATAATAATAATAATAATAATAATAATAATAATAATAATAATAAAATTTATTATTTATTCATAATAACTTCTCGCATAATCCATAATAAATATGATTAGAATTACATAATGCATTTAACCAAAGGCATTTTGCATTAAAGTTTATATAAAAATTATTCAGCCGTGTTGCTTTCTTACATCAGATGTATAAAGAAAATAATTTCAAGGAAAACTCATTGGAAATATTTACTAACAGTTCAAAATATATATTAAATAATTTAAATTGAATTTGATTATCAAATATTTTTCAGATAAAATTATCTTACTTTACGTAATTTTCAAATTTAATTCAAGTTATATTTAATTATTAATTTAAATTTAATTAAGTAATTTATATATATATATATATATATATATACATAAGCGAAATGAACGAAATATATTTCAAGGAAATTATCCTCTTCATGAGTCAGCCATAATAATCATTGTCAAATGCTATATAAGTCTCTTGAACCCATTATATGAAAACGTATATACTGTATCAGAAACTAAACCGGTTGGAATTTGACATTTATTACTAAATATATTTATTGATTTTAACGATTTCAACACAATTTTAAATACATATGAATTGCCCAAAGATTTAGTGACAGAAAATTTTCAAATCTTCCAAACCTTACAAATATGGAATAACTAAAATATGAGATTTTATAGGTTAAACATTATTAAGTGGACTATAATTTCTTTTGTTTTCACCAGAATCAATCAAAAGGCAATCAATGGTTTTCTTAGTCAGTGTTTTTACAAAAGCGTTAGAATATACATTTTATTTAAGAGGAACGGGATTGTGTATTCTTATGTTAAAATTTTCAAACGTTGCTGATAATCACCAATATCTAAAAACCAAATCGTTACTTATATTTTTATTGTATTTAAAATCACAAAAGCTATTCAAAGTATTGTATAGGCCTGTATCTGTGGGCTTTCTATATATTTGTGTATTCTAACCCTCTCTACTAACACATCGAAAAATTGAAGAAAAAAATTAGGTTTCTTTTTAACTGCAAACTTATTATTAGAATAAAGCCCATTCATATAATCTATAAAAGGAACAACATCATCAAAACTAGGAAATAGTATATATATATATATATATATATATATATATGTATCTTTGATATTTTATATATTAAAATAAATATTTACTTAAAACGTTATATTTTATTTTTGTAGAATTAAATAATCAGATAAAGCCATACCCAGTTACATGGCTTCTAAGTTTTTAATCTAGCTTCCCAATTCACAAAAAACAAATTATCAGAGCAAAGCTATTTAAATATAAAAAAAATAAATTTCTAAATATATGAAAACGATAAATAAATTCAAGAAAACTTTAATTGTACTAATATTTCAAGCAATTATTATTAATAAAATTTATAATTCAAATTAAGTTCTCCTACAGCTTTCTTGTTGACTATCTGTCGATCTAATAATTTGTTCACGAGGAAAATCTCTTAAACGGAATTGTTTTGCGTTTTTACGCATGACTGCGCATCAAATTAAAATATTAAAATTTTATTCTTTACATTTTTATAGTTCATGTTTTGATTCAGGAAATATTCATGAATTCAAATTACTAAATTCATTTTTTGCTGAGCTTTTACGCACGTCAATCGTGTAAAATTGAAATTATATGTTAAAATATTTTCTACTATTTTAAAATAATAATATAATCAAAATAAATAAACTTAAAAATTATATTTTATTATTATAAATCTCGAGTTTTAAAAAATTATAAAATTTAATAAAATCAAGATTTAAACAAAACATCAACAAATTCTGAATAAAATACCTTTAAATTGTTATACAAAACTATTTTACATTTATTTTCATCCTGCAGCACAAAATTGTGTTTATTAATATAAATCAATTCGCTAAGTCGACTGTGATCGAGAACTTGAGATCGGAAATATTTTTAAAACATAAAAGAAAATATTTGTTTAAATAAAGTAATTTATTTTATATAGTTTTACGTTTATATCTATATCCTTTTATGTTGGATTAGCGTTTTATTTTATTTATTAATTCAATGCCAATGTTTTGTGATTGTTTTAAAAATTAAATTTATCAAAATTATTAAACAAAGAGAATTTGTAAAAAAATAAAAATATTATATTTAATAAATTAAATATTATTTAACAATTCGCAGAAAAACTAAATAAAAAATTTTTATTTAAAATTTTTAATAATAAAACATTTATTTTTAATTTACAAGAATAAGGTGACTGTTATTAAAATATTCTGTAGGATTTAAAGGTGAGAACGTTTTCATATTATTAATGGGCACTTGAATATAAACGTTTTGTACTTATAACAGCTGGCAAATTGCAGATTTAATCACATGTTGTAAATGTAAGTAAATTTAATTTGCATTTGATTGAAAAAACACAAAACAATAACAACATAAACCAAACAATGAATAAAATGAGAAAATCATTTAAATTTGGACAAACTATTTTGTTTCATTTTTTTTGTTTTTAAAGCAATATGTAATTTGTGAATAATTTGTGATTTTGAATCAAACATGAAAATAAAAAACATTAATGTAAATTATTTTTTTAAAATTGTGCACTGAGAAGCTGTCACCAATACAAAAATATCACTATAAAAATTGTGAAGTGTAAGATATATATATCTGATTATATCCACATCATGTCATTAACGTAGATTGCATTTAATTTGATTAAAAATTAATTATAAAAATTATAAAAATATTAAAAATACTTTTGCATTTAAAGACAGTTTTAGCGGATTAAATAATCTAAATATTTAAAATTTAGACAATAGAAGACTATAAATAAGTTTGAGGTGTCTATTGTGTTTGGATATTAAATATTCGTCGATGAATAGGTCTCTCGATCCGACTCCTCGTGTTCAATAATCAGCAAGACAAAATCCCAATAAAGAAATCTTTATTGACAAATATTCATGACGATATACAATTGTTTACTTCTCTTACACACCTTAAGGGTATACCGAAATAAGTCACTGCAATCGGATTAACTTCTTTATCTGTTTTACTGCTTTTAACTGGTTTGTCCAACTCGTTAGATTTTCTCTTCGACTAACTGGCAACTTATTTTGTTGTCAGTTCCTTTTATAATTTTTTGGTTCCCATTAATTTGGATTACTGCTAGTGAAACAATTTTTCCAGTTCGGACAATTTATTACCCATTTTACTAATGCCCGGAAACCCATTAAGCTGACGTTCAGGTCGGCGGCCATTGATTAATGGGTTCGTTGGTAAATAATTTAATTAATTAATTAATTAGTTTTGGCTCCCAACCCTTATCTCAATCTAATAGTATTTTATTCGTCTTCAAAATTAAATTTGCTACCAGTTACCACTTTTTCCCCAGAAAAATATTGACTTTTACTTTTTTGAAAATTTTAATTAATTTTAATTGATTTTGATAATTTTAAAATTTTATTATTTTTATTCATATTTTATTATAACCCCAACAATTGTGAAGGCTTGACGCTTTATAGGATACGCTTAATATGGTGTTTCTATTGTTTAAAAATAAAATAATATCATTTAAACTAGTAATATTTATTTTAAAATTTCTGTAAAATCTAATTTAAACTGAGTACATTTTTGTTATTTTTTAAAGCTTCTGCTGAAATGACAAAGAATTTATTTTTATAATATCATTTAAAAAAAATCACAATTCAATTAAATATAATGCTTATTACCTAATTAATATAACACTAGTAAATGCATAGCTTGTCGAATGTCGTTTGTAGTGGTTAATAAAAATAAATAAAAATTTTATAATGTGATGTAGCCAAATTTATAAAAAAATTTTAAAATTCAATATTAAAAACATTTCTGATATTATTATTGTTCAAATTAAAGACTGTGAGATGAAAATTTTAATAAAATAAATAAAAAATTCAATTATAAATTTATTTAGCGTATTGAAAATTTTAATTATCTTTATTTATTCCCAATCGATTATGGACGTTTTAAACACTAGAAGTTCCGATAGAAATGATAACTCTAATATATATATAATTAGCATAAATGAAATAGAAATTTGCATTAAAATTCCCACTATCCTGCAAAAATAAAATTGTTATTTATTCAAAATTCCATCAATCAAATTACAATGAAAATTATTAATTGAATAACTACTAAATAACAGACTTGATTGAATGTGATTTATTTTTCAAATCAAACCAGCCGGGTTATATGAATTCCTTTATAAATGCCGATTCAGTTGATAGACATTTGTTTATTTTGTATATATTTTATCTGTAAGTATATTTCCTATATATATATATATATGTGTGTGTGTGTATGAAAATCTCTTTTCTCTTTAACATCTAGTAAAAGTAAACACTCCGGTGTCATTAATTTGGACTTGCCGCAGAATTTTACTTTCAGTAAAACAATTTGCCTATATAAAAAGTTTACACGGTTCAGTTAATCCTAACCTTCAATTGTTATTTTGGGCCCTATAGACCTTCACCGTCAACATAGGTTTTCTGCCTGAATAAATTATATGAACTACTTTGGGTAATTATACTTAATTACAAGTGCAAAAATATAAACGCAACAACAACGTAAACTCATAACAAAAAAAAATTTAATTTTATATCGAAAGAATTAATTCAACTTTTAAATATATAATTAATTTTTCAATAGAAATTATCAGTAATTGTATTAATTATATTCCCAAACCTTTCTAATATTATTTTTTTACAATTTCAAAAATTCAGTGAAATAAAAATGATTTTTCGGTTTTGTCTTTAGAATGGTATAAAAAAACCCAGAAATTCACGATATGAATTTAATTTATTGTTTTAATTTATTGACTACTTATTAATTAAAAGAAAACACCAATCCAAAAAATAAATTCAGTTACAACATATTTCGACTGAATCTCTGTTTTCGTCAGGTAGTCTTAAACTTTAAAATATTTAGAATAAACACTTTTCTGTTTTTAAATTCTCAAATTATTTTATCAAACCTAAAAAACTTTTCTTTTTTTAAATCACAAATTCTACAAAATTTTTAAAATTTTTACAAAACCGAGACTTTAACAAAAATATTTTGCATTTAGTTTTATCCTGAATCACAAAATTGAGCTTAAAAATATCAATCAATTTCATCAGTCGACTGTGATCGAAACCTTGAGAGCGGAAATAACGGTATTACACCCATGACAGATATATTGAAAATCAAGATCTGATCAAATTTAAGTAAAATTTGACTTATTAACACAAAATTCAGACAACAATTGTATTCACTGATATTAATAAATTCTTTCAGTTGACAGTTATTAAGAATTTAAGAACGAAGATGACGAGCAGTCATTCCAATGTATGTGGCATCACACTCATGACATAAATATTCATAACCAAGATCTGAATACCATCTAAGTAAGACTTGAAATCTATCACTAAACACGATGACGATCGTATAATGCAAAATACAAACCCAAAAATAAACCTTAATGACCAGGCTTTAAAGGATCTTTTTCGTTTAGTTTATGTCGCCAGGATGTTATAAAATTATGACACTGGGCAAAAGTTCGATTCTTTTACTTAATAAGTCCAGATCGCCGCCTGATTCGATGTCAACCACGATATTGACATTCACTTTGGAATAGCTACGCCGCTGATGTGGTCAACTACAACTCAAAAAATGAAAGTATTGTGATTGTGCAATTCGATTCCAGTGTAAATAAGGTAAATACTCAAACCGGAATATCACTAAATACTTTAAAGATATTTTTATTTCATTTTGCATTTCATACTGAGTGCAAGAAAATTTGTATTATATTCATTATAAAACAAACGTTCCTCAAGCTTCTGCTGAATTAACCTCGCGATATAAATTGCCTGTTGTTTATTTTTAACGATATTTTTCTGCGATTAAAACAAAAATAAATATTTAAAAACTAGAGTGAAATAAATATTGTATTTATTATTTATTTAATAATGTAAAACAACTCAAATATTAAAACAATTGCTTATTTAATTTTAATTTATTTAGCAGTTTTATTATTTATTAAATCTTATCCGAACAATAAAGCACTCAGTAACATTGAAAATTATTTTATAAAAAACGTTCAGTTAAAAATCCATTTTCCAAAGTTCCTTCATCAAGCACGAATCATGTTGTCAATTAATTTGATTTGAAGATTTCTGTCTGAGGCTTTTTGTTGAACGTATCTAAAGTTTCTGTGACAGATTTATTAACAACATTAAACGATCCAGGAAGTATCGACTCATTTGCCTGTCATAATTTTTCACGAATACTTTTTTTTAAAATTAAATGTAAAATATTATTATATAAGTAGGGCTAAATGTAATTTTAGATAAATACTAAAACTTTTTTTCTAGATATTTCCAATATTAATAAGCATAAAATGCATCTACATATACATTTGTAAATTTTATAATGATTATTTTATACAAAGTTGTGAAAAAAATAAACATTTAAAAAAAATAGTTTAAATGTTATTTTGAATTATCTGCCTTTTGATTGGAGCGTAATTTCATTTTAAAATTGAGATTTGTGTTGATATTTTTTTTATAATAAAAATTACATTTTAAAAGCTTTTCAAATAGTTTAAATTGCATCTGCCAATTGTTCTTTAGAGTTTCAGATGTAATTTTGATGCTATTTATGCAATCATTGTAAAACATTTTATTTCATTGTATAAAATTAATCCAAGGTCAGTTACTTCATCAAAATTCTCCAAACTCCCACAAACTCTTTCTAATTCTCAAATAAAAATTAACCTTTTTTATTTTAAAATATTTTAAATTATTCACAAAAGTTAAATGATACTGCTGTTTTGATAAGTCATTTTGTTTTACTATGCTTTAAATAGTGCATATTTATAGATCTTATATTATAAATAGAAAGCAAATTTAACACTGTCACATGCGTTTATGTCTTGATTGAAAATTCAAAGTGGAATACCAGGCAAAGCGACAACAAATAAGTAAATCGAAACCGTGATGAATCAAGACGAAGTTGTCAATTACCCAACGGAATACTTGAACTCACTGGATTTGCCAAGTATTCCACCGCACATTTCTATATCGAAAATTGTAGTGCTTATCATTCTTCTTCGAAAGATCTATCCACCACAGCTTTGTAACGGTACGAGACTTTTGGTAAAAATAATTATGAAAAATGTCATCGAAGCCACAATTTTGAATGGCAAATTTAAGAGGGACGATGTACTGTTACCACGAATGCCAATGGTCCCAACAGATATGCCATTTAAATTTAATGGTTTACAGATTCCGGTGTGACTTGCTTTTGCAATGATCATTAACAAAGCACAAGTATAATCGCTGCAAGTGTGTGGAATAGATTTAGAGAATCCGTGGTTCTCACATGGACAACTGTGTGTGCCCACTTCATGTGTGGGAAAACCTTCCGATTTATTCGTATACACAACAGACGAAAAAACAAAAAATATTGTGTATTCGATAGCCTTGAATAAATAGATAAATTTCAATGTATTGGTTTAATTATTTTTATCCCTGAATTTCCTTTCTTTTGAGATTGCAGAACGAGCAACGGGTAAGCTAGTATATTATAAAAAGAACTGTAATTAACCATATATCAATAATAGTTTATGAAAGAAATTAGAAACATTTATGGTTAACCTTTTTACATATTTAATAGTTTTCATTTCGTTGCTCTTATAAATTATATTTTATATTTTTTAATATAAATAACAATAATATTAATTTTTTGTTTCTAATAAAATAACAAAATCAAACATTTTAAAAAATTTTGAATAATATTTTAAACAATTACAAATTTTCATAATAATAAAATTTTTCATAATAATAAATATTTCCAATAATATTTGTAATATTCATAATAATACTGAAATAATACAGGTATATTAAAATAATATTGATAACATTTTTATTTATATCCAAAATACATTTTTCTGTGAATTTTGGATGTATTAAAAATGTAAAATGTTCTTTAAAACTTTCCATAATCAAGACTAGCAAATTAAAAGACTGAATATTTTACTCTTAAAAAAACAATTTACAATTAATAATATGAACATTAATAATAAAGTTTTTGTTTAATACATTTTTATATCTTTATATATTTTTATAAATAAAGGCATCATATTTGAGCTCATTGATATATATTATTTCTATATATTATTATTTCGTATATTACTACTGTAAAACCTTAAAGACTACATGCAGATTCAACATCCGTGTTACGAAGGTCCTGTAAGTTAATAAAATATAAATCATAAAGTGCATTTGTATTTGTATTTTTTTGTTTTTCTTGAGCTTTTTCGTTATGTACAATAAATTGTTTCATACGATTCTTTCGAATGTACAAAATCCTAAATCCTTTTAGCGGCAATATAAACCTTTCTTATTCAGCTTTTGATGAATTTTAAAAAATTTTGTTTTAATTAATTTAAAGTAGTGACAAGTGAAATATATTATTTACACTGATTAGCTAACAACTATATTTCGGTTTATTAAAAGATTTATTGCTAGTAAATTTAAATTCAAATAATTGTTTACAAATTGTTTCGGTAAAAATTTATATAAAAATGCTAAAAAAAAAGTTTTTATAAGAATGTTAAAATACATAATAATGATCTCGTATTTATCATTGTTATTATCGCCTTTAATGAATCCTTTTGTCTTCCTTATATACATTTACTATAGAGAATCTTTTTTACCACAATAAAGTTTTGTTTAAGTTATTATCAATATATATATATATATATATAAACTAAATTATTATTAATTTAGTTAATTGCTTATTGAATTATATTTAAATTAATAACTAAATGAAATAATTTATTTATTAGTTATTAAATAAAGTTAAGTAAGTGATTAGTTTAAATGTGAATGATATTTTATTTTTAATTAAATTCGTATATACTGTAAATAATATATTATAAATCCATTATTAATTTTTAATTAAAACAAAATAGAATTTGACAATAAATCAACATAAAAATATTCACCTTGTTAGAACTTATAAATTTCTTTAACAGCCAAAATGACAGGAACAGCTGTTAAGTGTGCCAAATCACAGTTTCGAAATGTTCAATGTTAGAATTATTCGATTTTATAATTGATTTTTTTGTTTTACTAAACCAAGGTAAAATAAAATTTTTTTTTGAAAATTGTCACTTTCCTGATCAACCGATAACGATAGTGATGCTAAAAAAAACAAAAAAAAAACAATAAATGAAAAAGTATCAATTAATTTATTGAGCTCTCTGCAGTTATTTGGTATTTACTCTTTGTCAACATATTTTAATTGATATAGCATCAGAATTGACTGTTTCCTGTTGGTGCGCTTATTGAGATCTGTGATTATAATTGTTGCTTTTGTATGAATTTAAATGTTTCTCTTGTTTACTTTATTATTGACATTTTACCTTTTTTTCAAATGATTTTCTCAACAGTAGAATTCAGTGTTTGTTGAGATTGTAAACAAACTATTACATTTTGGTTCATATGTCTTTGTTGAATAATTTTTTAACCATAACTAAAACTGATAGGTTACATTATTTAAATTTCAAATTCGAATAATGACTTTAAACTTGTTAATTTATCACTTTTATCCCTTACGATTTACTTAGTTTCGAGTCGAAAATGTGTTCTAAATCAATCATCCAGAAAGAATGAGCTAGAATTATTCAAATAGTTGATTTGGTTAGTAATACGAAAGATAACGTAAGGTAAGGAATTAAAACAAAGATTTACTTTTTTTTTATCAAAATGTCTTTGGATACAAAATGAAACGAAAACAAAAGAAACGATAATAAATATAACAATGAATAATTAGAAATTATATTACTTTTGTATGTTTTCGTTTATTATTATTATTATTATTATTATTATTATTATTATTATTATTATTATTATTATTATTATTATTATTATTATTATTAGTATAAAACGGTGATTTCTTAGTAGAAGCATAAATTAATATATCAGATAAATGAATAACAAAATGGATCTCTAAAAAAAAGAAAATGAGGAGGATTATTTAATAATCGAAACTTTTTTCAACAATATAATCATTACTTCTCAGCAAGAGCTTATTTTGTTATTCACTTATTTAATATTATTATTATTATTATTATTATTATTATTATTATTATTATTTTTTTTTTTTTTTATTATTATTATTAGTATTTCTTAGTAGCAGCATAAATTAATATATCAGATAAGTGAATAACAAAATAACCCGTTGCTGCGAAGTAATAATTATTTTGTTGAAAAAAGTTTCGATTATTAAATAATCCTCTTCAGTTTCTTTTGGAACTCTTAAAGAAAGAAACTGAGGAGGATTATGTAATAATCGAAACTTTTTCAAAAATATAATTATTACTTCTCAGCAAGAGCTTTTTTTGTTATTCACTTATTTAATATTAAGACTATTATTATTATTATTATTATTTTTATTATTATTATTATTATTATTATTATTATTATTATTATTATTATTATTATTATTATTATTATTATTATTATTATTATTATTATTATTATTATTATTATTATTATTATTATTATTATTATTATTATTATTATTATATTATTATTATTATTATTATTATTATTATTATTATTATTATTATTATTATTATTATTATTATTATTATTATTATTATTATTATTATTATTATTATTATTATTATTATTATTATTATTATTATTATTATTATTATTATTATTATTATTATTATTATTATTATTATTATTATTATTATTATTATTATTATTATTATTATTATTATTATTATTATTATTATTATTATTCAACATAAGGCATCTATACAAGTGAGCATTAAGTAAATTATAAAGTTTCGTTTTAAATTTCGAGTATAAGAAACTATAAATATACAGAAAATGATTTTTTCACGAAACGAATAGAAATATTTTATCCTAAAATATTGCAATACACTCTAAAATCTTTACAAAATGAAAGTTGAAATTAATCAAAAACAATCAGGATCAAATAAAATCTGACGGACAATATCTGTTTAAACGCAGACTGTGTAATCGAGTAAAATGGTTATTAATAAAAAATGTTTTAAATTTTAGAGGTAAAAATTTTAAAAATTAATTTGAAAGTAATATCAAAATTCAATTGCTATTCATTTTAGAAATTATTATTCTTCCGAGATTTATTAGTAAATTTGCTTAAGGGTAAAAAATATAAAAAGTAATGAAGAAATAATTATATAAAATTTATTCACGAAATTTCCTCATTAAACACGATGTCGAAGCTTTTAAGTATACGTTCAAGTGCAGGAAATAGTTGTCAATGAAATAATGATATATGTGGTACAACAAGTACTAAAATATCAGCCAGTTGGTCAACTTTAAGTATAGCAAAAAAAAGAAAAAAAAAGTATTAATTAAAATAGACTTTAAATAGTCGAATTAGTTTTGGAGGAACTCATAAATTACATTCTAAGACATTCAAAATAACCATTAAGTTTGGTCATTTTGTAAAAGAGGAATGATTTAAAGTTAATGTTAAAAAGAGCTATTTCTATTCCAAAAAAAATATCAAAAAACAAAAAGCAACTACAATTTTAGGTTAATTTTGGATGAAAAAACTAATCCTAGTGTCAAAATCTTTAGATTAGACGGTCATGTTAAGTCAACTGCGGACTACTGGTCAATGGGGTCATGATTGAATTTTTAACAAAAATTCAAATTTCGTTCAAACAACATACATTTTAGGCTAATATTTATTGAAACATCATTTATTGTAACATTAGTAATATTTATTTTATTTTCTCAAATATTTTCAATACCAGTATCCAAATTTAAGTTACCTAACAAGATATCACTTCCGATATATCATTCATCAATCAAATTAATCATTCCATTACAAATGCAACCTATCTGCAGCAGTTGAATATAATCGAATTCATTTAAGTTATATAATCATTATTTTCTTGAATTACTCTAAATATTCTACCTTTATTCAAAATATATACACTAAGCAAATATTTATATGTTTTTATTAAAAAATTACTATGTTTTCTAATTTTTGATGGCCAAGAAATTGTGTCTGATCTTATCACTCATTAAAAAAGGTTTACCAATTTTTCCGCTTATTGATATTTTCTCTCACTCAACTGTTTTTAAAATATACATTTATTTCAAAAAAAATTTTCAAATGTCATTCACCATCACAATAAAAACTCACAATAATAAATCAGAGTAAAAATTATTTAAACTGATCTAAAAAATATTTTTAAATATGTTAGAATGCAATTTGCATTTTAAAAATTCAAATATGTATTTATTTAACAGATTTAAATTCTTTTGCTAAATTTTGGACTTTCGACAAGTACCTCACTCTGGTTTGCTTAGCTAAACTTCAAATTCTTTTTTTGTCGATAGTGAGAATCATTTGTATAAATATCATTTAGATCAATAACTGTGTAAGTCAATTTCCGCAAGATTTATTCATAAAATGAAATATCTCAACTTATACAGGGCTCTGATCACTCATTTACAAAATTTAGTAACTTTTTCGCTTTATGTTTGTTTTTCTCATATTGATATTTTTTCTCACTCAATAGTTTTTATCTAAACAAACCTTAGTCAGGAAATTGTCTAAAATCCAAAGGTAAAGGTTTATATAATTTTTTAATTTTTACTCTGATCTATTAAGAGTTTTTATTATGTTGGTGAATTAACCACTTGCGCTATATTGACGTGCCAGGCACGCCTAGATGATTTTTTTCAAAACCGCAAGTGACGTGTATACCACGTCGGTAGCATTTGTCGCAAAAACCAAAACGACGTGTGTGCAACGTCGGCTGACAGACGTAACGTCATTATTCGAACTTATACGATACTTTACATATATAGTAGAGCGCGGCCCAGCTACCGAAAATTAAATCATAGCGCAAGTGGTTAAATTTGATTTTACTTGTTTAAAATTCGATCATTTAAACAAAAATTTAAAATGACGAATATGTAATATGACCTAGACTTATTCTGGAGTGGATATTGGGGCAGTTCTGACATAGTATAAATTAAGTTAAAATTGGAATTAGTCACTTTCATGGAATTAGACAAAGTGAATACATATAATTACACAGATTGCGGTATTACATATAATTGCGGTACATAAACATAATATTTCAACTTTATCATAAATTCTGACGTAAATATTTTTTATGCATGTTTATATTGACACTAATAGTTTATTTTTCATTTATAAATCCACTCCATAAGGTTTTATATTTTTATACATCTTTATGTATACAAAAGATATAAAAAATGCATATACAAGACTAAAGTGTATAAAAACGGTATAGAGTGTAATATAAATGCATTTTTTAAAAATAATAATAGTTTAATAGTTTATTTAACATAAAACCTTTAGATGTTCGGATTTTGTTTCAATCGTTACTTTTATAGTAACATAAAATTACGGACTAGAGTAAGGGTCATAAATAAAGCAAAATAAATCAACAAGTTACATATGAAACAAATTTAAAAAAATGGTTTTCAACACTGAATGAAAATAAACTGTCTAAATGACTATAAAAAAATCCAACTAAATTGACAGTTGTTCAATTTCTATAGTTAATAAACATAATTACATTGATAAAGCTTCATGACATTTTGTTAAAGTCCTCCCGTCAAATCCAACATACAAACATGAACGATAAACGAAAATAAAATTCCGTTCTTTACCCAGCTGTTTATTATATTGCATTGAAACCGGTTTTACTGTATAATATTATTTATTACCTATGAAATTTAAACCTTTAAAAAAACAAAACCAACACTGCTACTCGATATTGAGAGAATAATAAAATTTTAACTTTACAATGCAATATTGCAATAAAATTTTTTTAGTTAATGAAACAACAATATACATCAAGACTCATATTATTAAAAACCCCAATACTAATTTCTATTCATCACTAAACAATGAAAATCAACAAAAAAACTATTTATAAATTAATATTTTCTACATAATTTGACTATGTATCAGATTTATTTAGGTATTCACGAATTTTCACTTGGAAATCACTTGAAAAACACTCTGCCGAAAATTTGTGAATACCTTAAATAAATCTGATTCATAGTCAAATTTTATTATGTCACTTATAAAGAAATCAGAGCTGAAAAACAAAAAAAGTCCTTATAATATTTATAAATTGAAAATGTTTTTATAGGAATTGAATTTTAGTGAAAACATTTTTAGTGATACCAAAAGATCGCGGTGGAACTAGTAAACGGAAGAACTTATGTTGCGGTAGACAGAGGGAGAAACGATCTAAAGAGGGCCCAATATTTTCAAAATTATAAAAAATTGGAGTAATGGAAGAAGTTCTGTAATTAACATCAGGCATCCATTCAAATAAAATAATGCTAATGAAAGTAGATGATATCATAAATTCTACAGAAGCCATTTAGAAAATATAGTAAAGACATATCAAAGGAATTTCCACTACAAATGGTTATGGAAAAGGCAATTAAATATCAAAAATATCATTTATATGAGATTTCCCTGACCTCTTAATAATCAAATTGTAAGCATTTGTTCGACAAGTGAAAATAGGGTAGTAATAATAGTGTGATAATAATTTAGTAGTTTTGAGAATGGATTCAAAATTTGAGTCTTTTCTCAAATAACAACAATGATTAGGAAATAAAATAAAAAGTAACGATCAATTTATTAACTTTCTAGAATTAAAATTAAGAACTTAAAAATCGTTTTGTTAAAGTCTTTTTCTTTTTTAATTTGGGTTATTTGGATTTCTTAAAATATAATTGATTAGGTTTAAAAAATGTCTTATTTTCTATTCAATGTCGTAAAATTGGTCAAGATGATGAGTTTTAGAAATGATCAAAGCTGGTGTTTATATGAGTGTCTACAACAATTCTTTTCAAATGGACCAATATGTTTTTGACAGAAATAAAACAGAGAACCATAATATAAAATTGGATGAAATATGTGAAATATTACAATTAGCTGCTAGAGCTATCGTTTCAATAGAAAATCCTAAAGATGCACCACAGGTTTGCAATTCTGAACGTCCATTTCTCTGCATCGAAAAGTATACTTCAGAATGAAGCTTATAATCTCTCGCTTTACAGCTATAATTTTAGAGTTTCTATTATACTATATGAACAATAATCTTCTTGAATTTTGGAATTAATCAACTCTTAATATGCCATTAAAAGATTATGTAATATGTCCTGATAATATTCCTTGTACTGATAATTTGCAATTTACAAAAATGAAACTATGGAAGTTATTATCAAAGAAGACTTCGATGAAACTGTTAAATCTGCCATTATAACAGGAATAGAATTCAGCAAAAATATTGAAAAATCAATTTTAATGAAAGGCGAAGGCAGTGAAATTGCAAAAATGTATGCATGCAAACTTTTTCATGGTTTCAGATCCGACGACATAAAATCCGACACCTTCATTACCGATTTTGTCAAAATGAAGTCAAGGAGAAAATATAAAATTTTATTAGTGACTAAAATTGCTACTCACCAAAATTGCAATTACTGTAAATTTATATAGTTCGTGAATTTAATTTCTAATCATTATTATATGTCAAAATAAAAGATTCATTCGAAATTTTTTGACTAATAAACAAAATTTTGACATATGCTATTATTATTAAATTAAATTAATTAATTATAAATAACTCTAAAATACCAAATTTTATTAATTCATAGTAATAAAAATATTTATTATTTAAAAATAAATTTTTCAGAACTAACGGAAATATTTTTAATTTTTCCAATTCACTTAAACGGTTTAATTAAGCAAAATATTTATAATAAATTCTCACATGCAACAAATGGAAATTTTCTATTAATAATTTTGCACTGAAAAGCTGTTATTAAAAATTTTCAATTCCCAATTAAGAAATATTTTATTAATTTTGATATTTTTTAAAAAGTGTTTGAAAGATTTTTTTAGATATCATTTAGATTTTATTAGACAGTTTAATTTACATTAATTAATTTATTAATTGTATTTATGTATTTTTTTTTATTTTATGTATTTTCTGTGTTATATTTGTAGCAATTTCAAGCATTTCAAGGAAATTTCATAAAATGTTTCTGTCGAAGAAATTCAAAATAAAATTCAATTAATAAAAAAATATTTTGAAAATAAAAAAAAGTTAATTTTTAGAGAAATAAGAGAAAAGTAAATCGAAAT
This sequence comes from Schmidtea mediterranea, assembly GCA_022537955.1. Lineage (NCBI taxonomy): Eukaryota > Metazoa > Platyhelminthes > Tricladida > Dugesiidae > Schmidtea > Schmidtea mediterranea. The sequence goes on from CM039681.1 coordinate 23,553,081, forward strand.
CGATTTAGTCTACTGTTTATTAAATGATAGAAAAATATTCATTTGTTTATTAGAAAAATTAAATGATACATTTTATGAATATATTTTTTATTTACAAGCAATTATATTGCTTAGTTAATTTGTTTTCATAATAATTTTAAATGAAACTAATTATCTAATAAAAGTTTTTAATTAGTTTAAAAATATTTTGAACTAAAATAAAGTCGATGGTGATAAAATATAATAATAATAATAATAATAATAATAATAATAATAATAATAATAATAATAATAATAATAATAATAATAATAATAATATATAAATGATACCAATAGCTTATGTTATCTAATGAGAAACGATATTGTACTGATACTGTTAAAATTTGAAGTTTTTTAGTACTTTGTTTCGAGTTTTTTTTCAGTAATACTTTTTAAATAATATTTCTTCATTTAACAAAGTCAATATTGATTTTTAATTATTTCCTACAATAATTGCCTATATTAATTAATTATATTATTATATTAATTGATTGATTATAGCTCATTGTAGAACTTTCTTGTATCAAAGTTATTGTGATTACTTTATCACAATACAATTTATGACTAAAGTTACACTATGTTTTTTACCTTTTATATAATTAACTTAATTATTTAATTATTTAATTAACTTTTTAACGAATATTATATCAAAACTACTGGATTACACAATTAATTACATTTCGAAACTTACTATTTTTTAAAGTGTAAATCTAAAGGTGTGGCACTGACGTCTTCTACTTTCTGTAAATTTTCAAACCTCCCTTTCAACTATGCAATAAATTACATAGTTATCATTTTTTAGTTCTTCAATTTTTGAGACAAAATATACTTACATGTATTTATCATTTTTAATTGTTATTTTTTAATATATAATTTATTTAATCTACTTGAATATAATAATCAAATATAATAGTCAAACCTTACCTTGAAAGAAATTAAAATAATTTTTTAATCACTTTTTTTAAAATTTTTTCTTTTGCAATTTTTTTATTTCTCATATTATTATCTTTGACATGTTGCCATAAATTAAAAATGTATTTTATCTTGGTTTATTGACTACTCGAGAAAATATCCATTCATTTGAAAAAATAGTATAATTTCTACAAAATAAATGAAAAATAAAACGTTATTCGTTTACCACACAATCTATATCTTATATACATTTATGTTGCCCAATACATAATCCATGAAGCCCTTAACATAATTCAAAAAATTATCAAATTTTACTCCTTGACACTGAAAGTGTTAATTTATTAATTAGCCATTTAAGTTAATTGATAATTTATTTATTATATTTAAAAATTAAATAAAATGTAAAATTTGATAATTTTTTGAAATTATTTGATTTATTTAAAAATTACTTTATCTTGTTTTCATTGTCAAAATATAACTCAGTCTAACGTAATTTTCACATTAATTATAAAAAGATAAAAAAAATAAAAGTTTTTAATTTATTCCTTTTCTTTTCATCCATTTTCTTTCTTTTATCTTTTCTTTTCATTATGATTAGAAAATTATTGCCAAAAGTTTACTTTTAATCATTAATTTGTTTTATAGCATAAATTTAATTTCGATTTAGTTTTATTATTAACTTTGAAATAAAATTAAAAAATTGAAATTTGTTAATTAAAATCAAACGATATTTATTTGTTTTATTTTGCATTTTTTTTATGGCAAATAATGTCTGATAAATGAGAGCCATTATTCTGTAAGTATGTGTGTACACTATTTTCATGACGTTTTTCATTGCGTCTTTTAATGTTTTTTAAAAATCAAACTAATTTCCGTTTGAATATTCTTTTTTAAATTGATATAAATTATGTAGTTTGTTGGCATACACTTTCTATTTGACGTAACCTCACAAGAAAAAATCAAACCTCACTAAGTGATTCTTCAAAATATCAATTGTTCTTTTGGATATAAAAGCGGCTGTATCCTTCTGCCGGAACCGGATGTTGTTATCGCCTTCTTCATAATCTGTGGCAATCAAAAGTTCTCTAGCATTTATCATTCTTTATCATTTATCATTCTGTATATTTATGTAAACATAATGCCACACCAAATAGTTACACGAGCAAAGTGCCGAGGTTTTTGATGAAGAATTTGTCTCTGTAAAAAAATTACAGTTTTGCTTATTTACCAATCCTTTTAAATAGCAATGCGCTTCATCTGTCTTCCTTACATTTAATAAAAAATTATGGTATTTTCCCATTTCATTTAAAACTTTTCTGTAAAAAAAAAATAAATAAAAAAATAACCTTACATTTGTTGAAAAGTTATATTTAAACTAAATCGAAAATGGACTTCTTTTGCAACCTGTATTTAACACGAATTTTCAGAACAGTATTTTTTATACAAACACTTACAAACACCAAATATTATATACGTAAAAATACGGTAACATTACAATGTTTGTAAAAAACAACTTAAAATAATAATTAAAAATAATTAAAAGGTTTATTAAAATTAATTTCCTCTATTTTGCCATTTTTTACTTTTCGAAAAAATTGACTGTGAAAATGGATTAGATATGTACAATTGTTTGAATGATTAAAAGTTTTGTCGAAGCGTATTTTATTAATTTAGAAAAGTATTTTGTTTGATATTTAAAAGAAAATAATTCTAATGAGTTTTAGTATGCTAATTGTAGACGATTTGATGAAGGAAGCAACTGACAATAGCATCAGTAACATGTTATATTCTATTTATCGAATTAATTAAAACAAATTCAAAGAATTTTGTTGAAATTATTTTCAAAAAGAAATATTTAATCATTGGAAAATAAATAAAACTTTACATTTACAAATTAATAACAAATAGTTTCAAGTAAAAATTAAAGATTTGAATGAAATTATAATTAGAGGAAACAAATAATAAATTCCAAAATTAAATTATTGCCAAAAAATTATTCACCTATAAATTAAATATTTAAAATAAACTTCCTAATCAAAAAATAATATAATTATGTAATAAATATTTTTATATCTGGCAAAAATAAAAATAATTAAATTGTTGGTTTACGAAAGATTTTTCAAACAGTAGATTAAAAATACAAAGATTTATATTTTAACGTACAAATACATAATTTAAACTGATTTCGGTATAAATATCAATTAAATGGACCTTTGACTAGGCATCCTATGGGGAATTATTCACGAATGAGGAATTATAGTTTAAATGGAAAACATTAAAACAAACCGAATTTTATTAGCAATCTTATAATATTTATACTCCATTCACTTTTAAAAAATATATTTTTTAAAACACTTACTTTAATTTTTAATTTAAAATTTAATTAAATAAAAATTATTAACTCTTTTTGAAAAATCAAAATTTGTTTTAATTTAATTAATAAATTAATTCAACTACAAAAAAATTAATTTTCCATATATTATTTGTCAATTTTGATCAATTCAAGTAAAGCAAGCCTGTGTTTTGTTTTAAAATCCAAAATCAAATTATTGCCAAAAAATTCACCTATAAATTAAATATTTAAAATAAACTTCATTATCAAAAAATAATATAATTATGTAATAAATATATTTGTATTTGGCAAAAATAAAAATAATTAAATTGTTGGTTTACGAAAGATTTATCAAACATTTTACGTAAAAAGTACATAAATTAAACTGATTTCGGTATAAATATCAATCAAATGGACCTTTGACTAGGTATTCTATGGGAAATTATTCATTAATAAGGAATTATAGTTTTAAATACTTTACAAAATTCACAGAAATGCACTTTTCTGTTGACTGAACGTAGTAAATATATCCAAGTTTTACCTTTAAACTTTTTTCTCTTTGCCTTAATATGCAATTCTCACACGTAATTTTCAATTAATTTTAAATTACAATTTTATTTTACAAAACAACAAAAACATTTATTACATCATTCAATATAATTGATGAAATAGTGTTTTGTAATAAATTATAAATATACATTAAGATACAAATATTTATTATCGACATTTTATAAATTTTTCTTTTTAATTTTTCTTATTTAATTTTATATTATTAAATCAATTACTATTCCAATAGAATAATAATAATATCAAAATAATTGCACTAGAAATAGATTTACTATAATTGATTGATTCAAATTATTTTTAATTGTATTAAATAATTTTATAAAAGACAGTTAAGACAAGATATATCATATGTAGAAGTAGTGAGTTTTAATAAAAAAAAACGTAATATGCATACAATATAACAAAAAGAAATAATAGAATTTGATAAGATTTGTGAGAATATGTTTCATTTTTCATTGGATAAATTTAAATTAAAATTGAAATAGATTCTAAATTTTCTTTTATTTTTATTTCTTCAATATATACATTTGCATTGCATAGCAAAAATTAGATTTATATTAGTAATGAAAATTAATATAATTTTTAATAATAAAACTGATCAAAGGAGATCAAGAAATCGAATATCTTTTAATTCAATCTTATAAAAAATATTAATTTAAAACTTACATTATAATTTTGCATTTTAATTTTTATTTGCATTCCAATATCAAATGTTATTTTATTATTTATTATATAAAATATCATGTTGTTATTCAAATTATATTATATTATTTGTATTCCAACAAAGAAAAATATGAAAAGGTTTTTTTTACATACTTTGATATTTAGAAGTGATCCGGAACTCAAAATATCAATGCGCATTAATATATATTTGAATGGAAAACATTAAAACAAACCGAATTGTATTAGGAATCTTATAATATTTATACTCCATTCACTTTTAAAAAATATTTTTTTAAAACACTTACTTTAATTTTTAATTTTTAACTCTTTGAAAAATCAAAATTTGTTTTAATTTAATTAATAAATTAATTCAACTACAAAAAAATAAATTTTCGATATATTATTTGTCACTTTTGATCAATTCAAATAAACCAAGCCTGTGTTTTGTTTTAAATGCGCATTATGTCATTTTACTTTCGGATTAATTAAAATTAACAGAAACAATTTCAAAAAGATTATAGTTGTCAGAAACGGATAATGGAAAAATAATTGTTATATAATTTGACAATATTTAAGATTGAGATTTTTAATCCGGCAAACGATGAACGTTATTACAGTAAAATTCTTTTCATTAATTAATATTATAATTTTAATTAATTATTTTTTTCTTTTATTTTTGAATAATCATAAATTTTAGTTAATTTAAAAATTTATTAAAAATTATTAAAAATTCACTTTAACCGACAATATGTTTTCTATGATTTTATAAACTATCAAAAGTACTATAAAAATCTTGAATTGGTTATACAGCCCCGATTTCACTTAGGAGCACCATTGTCCAGCTCTTATACATTTTATCGAGCTTGTTTTTGCCTGGATTCGTAAAATGTTTCACAAATATCAATTTATCCTGATTTCTTTAAATATTTTTTTTATATATATATTTTAAAAAAGTTAACTATTTAAAAAAAAAAACTATTTAAAGATTAACAATATTTTACATGATAAATAAAAAAATTTATTTATTTATTTTTAATAACATAAATTTATATTCTCATATGAAATAATTTTCTAGCTTTCAAATTTCCATTCATTTTACAAATACTGATAAACCGAATTTAGTAACGTTTCCATTTGATTTGAGATGGAACTAATTACACTTATTTCCTATGAATGACGAGAAAGTTGACAGTTTTAAAGCATTGATAATAAAGCCGTTGTAATGACAAAATTAAATATAAAAATTAAAATAATAATAAATAAATAAATAATACTATATTATAAATAGCTAACCAATGATATGGAAACATTTCTTTAAAAATTTCAATTGTTGATGATTTCATCAAAAAATGCATTTTGTGTTTGTTTTAGTGTACTAATTATTTGAATCGTGTTTCATGTTTAATTGATATTTAATTTGGATTTTTTGAAATAGTGTCATTTAATAATTGAAACAAATAAATTTAAAAAAATAAAATGATTACATAAACATTTTTCATTGGGAATAATCATTTTTTATTTTCTTAACAGATTTTTTAAAAATTTAAACAAGTAAAATAGTTTTTAATCTGAATTATTTAATATATTCAAAGATTTCGATATTATATTTCAATTATTTTAAAATTCAATTTTAATCATTTGTAAATTGTAAATATTTAAAAAAAAGAACTGGAAATTTATGATGGTGAAAATACACAAAAAACTGTGTGCAAACCCATAAAAATTAAAATCCAAAAAATAATAAATTAAATACAGAAATTAAAAACAATATTGTTTATCGAGGAAAACAGATATCAGTTGGTGACAAACGAAAAGATGAGTACGAATATAATATTTTTAAATGTTGATAAAATTTATTTAGAAAATAAAAATAATTAATTAACTAAATGATTAAGTGATCAATTGTTTTAAATAAATAATTGACCTTAGGGTCACTTGCTCCTAATATTAAGCAAAAGGTTTTTTGAGTAAGTGAAAGTTGAAACTTTTGTGATTTGTAACTTTCAGTTTCGTCTCCCCGCATTTTAATTTCTGTCTTGCTGAATAAAAATAATAGTAACAGTTCTTCCGTTTGGTACTTCCAAAAAATTAATAGACATAACTTTCTATAAAGTTGACCATTCCCCATAACTCGGCCGACTTTTCTTTTCCAGTTAATCTTTTACCACTCTTCTATTACGAATAATTATGAAAAATAATAGTTCAATTGGATATTTTTACAAAAAACCAAGTGGGGATGTTATATAAAATTATATAAAATTTAAACATTTTAAGATATTGAAGATAGAGTTTTTTAATATTTTTAGTTTATCTTATTAGTGATATTAATTTTACATAAATTTATTATAATAAAATATCATTTCCTACTTTTATCATTATAAATCACGCATAATGCTTCCATTAATTATTATTTAACATACCATTTTAATGTAAGTGTTTAAATTAATTTAAAAATTTTATTAAGGTTTTTAAAGGTTGTTTAATTAATTAAATATTTTGAGAATGACAATTATTTTTCTTAAACAAATTAAATCTTTATGAAGGAACTTAATATTGCAAATATTAAATTTCAAAAGCGCTTTCTTAAGGTAGTTGTTATTTCAAATACTTCATTGTCATTTATATGTATTTATATAAAATATTGTTCTTAAATTTCAAATTTTCTTTTTGTAGTTTATATAATAATAATAATAATAATAATAATAATAATAATAATAATAATAATAATAATAATAATAATAATAATAATTTTATTAAATAAATATTAAATTCAGATAAAATGGAGAAACCTTTTATTTTTAATTGAGATTAATTGTTTAATTAATTTTGTGTTTGAAAGAAATATCAAATATAAAGTGAAATAAAATTGAAGGAGAGCTAAGATAAGTGTCTATTTCTAAAATCATTTATCACAAATGATCTAAAATTGTTTATATCTATCAAAATAATGATGAATGTTTTGATAGTAAATATTAAGCAGATATTTCTTTGTGATTATTTTACTCTTGTTCAATATATGATAAATAAAAAATTGCGTTTAAAATTTTAATTTTTTTTAATTTCTAATTTTAATTTTCGACATTAGTAAAAAAAATAGTTTTCATTACAAACATCATTTTTTTATTGTAATATAAATTAATGACAACAATTTTCACATGCAAAACCTAAATCCATAAAAATTAAAATGGCTGTTCATCAATTTTAGAATTATGTTTATAAATTTATAAATTTATATGTTAGTTAATAACCAAATACTTTATTTCTTCCAATGCTGAAAATTATATTGAACGTTTTATTTTGGCTTTCTGAAATTTAAAGTTCTTGTAAAAGTTCTAATCAGTTTTTTAAAAAATAAAATATGATTAAAATGTTTTGATTAGCTATTTAAGGACCGTTAAAAGTAAGGTTTTTATTTTGCTGTATGTCTCGATGTCTTTTAATTAGGGTTGTCATCGACTATGGAAAACCAAATGTTCATGGAATTCTTTTCACCCTATGCTGATCAAACTTGCTGATCTCAAATGCGATCAGTGGTTCTTTGTAAGCAAATATAATTTTTTAAATTTATTAAACCGCTTTGCTTTCATTGTTCAAATGTACATAAAATGGAAAACGAAAAAGATAAATATAAATATTTTAATTGATTTGTTCAGTTCTGTGATTAAATTTCTATATGATTTATCTTTATTTCTTTTTTTATATTTTGTTTTATGCCCATCACAGATTTGTAGTACTAATGATTTTACGTGTTTTAAAATAAAAATTAGTTTATCAATATTAAAAAAATATTGATCGATAGTCTAAAATAGAAATGAAGATAAAAAAATTGAAAAATCAATGATCAAGATGATAGCAGATTTTATAACTAAATAATGATATTAAATGATTTAAAATATTAAGCTTTACAACTAAATATAATAGATGAGCAAATTTTAAATACTTAAAACAGAGCCAATATTCGCATCATTTTCATTATAATATATTAAACTTAGAGTTTAATAAGAGGTTTAACGCTATTTGTATGTTAGATAAGTGATTAATAAAATAAGCAATTGCTGCAAAGTAATTATTATATTGTTGAAAAATGTTTCGATTATTAAATAATCCTTTTCAGTTTCTTGCTTTTCTTTAGTATGTTAAGAATTTTTTAAGCCAAATAAACCAAATGAAGTCTAGATAATATATTGTTTTATTACAGATTGTAAATTTATTTATTAAATCAAAGTTTTCAAAATAATAAAAGTTTAAAAATGTTTTGAAATAGTAATAATTGTATTTTATTACTTAAGTAATATACAAATTAACGACTAAACTATATTAAAAAGACATTGTATTTTCTACAAAATCTGATTCATAGTCAAATTTTGTAGAAAATACGTCTTTTATATATAAAAAGAAATCAGAGGTGAAAAACAAAAAAAAGTCCTTATAATATTAATTATATTAATTTATATATATATTAGACTCTTGATTATTCAGATGCTCATGCTCGATTAACCGGACATTTTGATGATTTAAAATTTAAAATATCAGTTAACCAGATATTTTATCTTTTGTTTAAATAAAAGAATGAATTTGTGGTGATGAAAATAAAAAATGAAAATTTGACTGAAGAAAAAATTATAAAAATCATTCAACCTCAACGGGTGCTAAATGATTGTGATGAGCGTTTGAACGATTAAAGTTTTTCAAAAAGCCATTAAATATATAGAACAACAAGATGATTAAAATCCGCTAGATGTGATACCATTAATGGATTATGCTTTTAAAAAATGAAAATACCAGAATTTAAGAATAAATAGTTAAAAGTCATTTAATTGAATTTTCTAATTGTTAAAAACAAAAATCAAGTTATTAAATTTTATAATTTTGCCCCTTTTTAAATTATAATATGCAATATTTTATGTAATACAAATACTATTTCTTCGAGAAACAGCCTTTTTTATTCAATATACTTATACTCTAGATTATCCAGAAAAGAACGCTATCCGGACAGAAAAATAAAAGGTTCGGTCCCAAGATGTCCGATTAATCGAGAGTCTACTATATATATAATTTAATACTTATAAATAGTAATAATAATGGTAATTGTTTTATCATAAAGATTTACAATCAAACAGAAGCATCTCGATATTTTAGAAATTAATTAGTTCATATAAAAATATGTTTTATAAAAAAATAAAATAAATTTAAGCAGAAAATTCTAAATATTTTTTTAATTTATTTAATACTTCCTGCAACTGTCATGTTTTGTTAATTTGCATTTCGAATATTTGTTGTAAATATAAAAATAATATTTGGAGGATCAATTAATAAAATTGTGATTGGTGTAAATATTGATAATTATAAAAAATTGGAATCGAGAAAAAATTTCATTCCAAAAATTAATGTAAACAAATTGAGTTGCAAATGAATTTGAAAGATTCATAATGTTTTGAAATAAATTAGAAATACAATCTTTGAATTGTAAAAGTTCTATATATTTGAGAGAATGAATTATCTTTTTTATCTTCGTCTCTTACTGGGCTCAGTTCTTGTGGGTTTTCAGTAATCATAACAACTTCTTCATCTAACTTTTCGTAGTTAAAATTGAAAAAGTTAAATTGAAAAGTTAGTTTAAACATTTCAATTAAAACGTAAATATTGTTCATAATTCGAATTAAAACTTAATCTATGAGTTATTGTTTTTTAATTAATTATAGATATAAATTTAATCGAAAATAAATAATTATTTGGTATTTGCTATAGATAATTCTAAAAAATTATTTTGAATATCTATGTAATATTATTTTTAGGTCTATGAAATCCTAAAAATAGATCGGCGAAATCTTTTTCTTATATTTATTTAGTAATGCCAGTAGAAAATAGAATTAAAACCGCTTTAATTAATAGTTTTGTTGCAAAATATATCGCTTCGACTTTAATTATTTGAATGGTATATTTATTTTTATTATATATTTATTTTTCGGTTCTGTTCAAGTATTTTATATTTAAAAACAATTTATAAAATAAAAAATATTAATAAAACATTATATAAATGGATTAGAAAGTATATAAAGTGTTAAGATAAAGTTATAGCGGATTTTATTACATTCTAAAATCGGATGACTGTTTTAAATTATAAACGATACTGCACTCGAAAACTGTAAAAATATAAAAAATTAATATATTACTTTTGAATCATAAAATAAGTAATAAAATTGATGTCGAACATTTTTAATGGCTCGATATCAATCATATTAACAGTTGAAATAATTTTCAATAAGGAAAACCATATTGATACAATTTTAAAACTTAAAATATTATTATTATTATTATTATTTTATTTTATTTTATTTTATTTTATTTTATTATTAATATTATTATTTGATAAATTAAAACACAAATATATCTAAATCCTTAGATTAGAATTTTAACTATTTCTTTATGTCTTTTGTTAATTACTTATTTTTTTCTTCAAAAAATTTCCTGAATTTAAATATTCTATTTATTTATATGAGAGAAAAAAAATATTGACTCAGAAATATTTATTTGGCTAATAAATATTAAATATCATACAAAAGTTAAAAAAATTTTAATTTCTCAACTTAAAGAAGCCATTCTTTATAATGCTGAAATTGATTCATATGAATTTCAGTAATAATTGAAATTTAGTTATAATTTTTAAAAAATATTTTGCAGTGTAAGACTTAAACTAAAATAAACCCCACCTTCACTTCTTGTGCTTAACTCCTTCAGGAAAACTAACTCACTCAAATTTTGCTGTAAATTTCGTATTTCCAAATCTGGTTTGGTTTGGTTTTTGCTGATTTATGCGCCATTCTTTTCCAGCAAAATCGACGAATAAAACACCCGTATAATCCTAAAAAATGCCCATGATCAAAGATTTCAGATGGGATGTGCCAGATCAGAGCTTCCTGAAACCAGATTCACCTAAAACCTTCTCTTCAGCTGATTCTCCTTTTGATTCGGGAACATAGAATTTGAGTGGTGTTTTATCCTTAGTTATGATATTCTTTAGAAAGTTCTCTATGCTCTTCGAAGATGTGAAGATGTACTAATCAGACACATATCCATGGTGAAAAAGCAAAGAACGAATCTGGATACCGATTTTTGAATGCCAAAGTCACTAAAAATGATTCCCACGCTTCCTTTACTTACATTCAATGTCTCTTCGTGGTTCTTCCTTCACAATTCCAGCACACAGCGTTTTTTTTCATCAGAAATTTCACATGAACGACCAAGCTTTTCATCATCAAACACTGATTCTTGAACATGTCTAAACTGACTAATCATATAGTAGATTGTGGAAAGCAAAGGTCAAGTATTCACTTATGTTTCCATCAACTGAGTTAAAGTGGTCTCACTTTTATCTCGCAAAAATAAGAATTTTATCAGACTGTGATATTTCACTATATGTTGCATGACTCGTGTAAAATCCTAAAATGACGCTATGGAAAACAAATAAAGAATAATTTAATAAAACAAATTGTACTCTAATGACCTATAATTATGCATGCAAAGTATTATAAATATATATATATATATATATATATATATATATATATATATATATATATATATATATATATATATATATATATATATATATATATATATATTAAAAAGAAGAAAAAATAAAAAGGGAAAATCAAGCAGACATCATTCAAGAATATATTTGATGCGGTTTCTCATCGGGATAAATCCTCCTAGAATCAAATATAGACTTATAAGCTGTTGTGAAAGTTTTGTATCAATAAAAAAAAATTATTTCGATGTTCAGTTACTTTATTGGTGGAGTCAGAGAACCAGTTCCTACCGAACAGTTGCAAATAATAATTCAAGACTATTGTCTTGGTTATTAAAAAAACAAGGTAAGTGAATTTTTATAAAAACTTTGAAAAAATTTGTTGTGAGTAAAAATGTCATAAAAGTTTTGATATTTTGAAAAAGTAATATAAACTTTTACTTGTTTAAATTTTCGATATAAATGAACAGAGTTTGAAATTTTCAATAATTATATTTTTTTGGATTTGATTATTTTAATTTGATTTTTAAAATAATGTTTTTCGGTAAAAGTAAATCAGTTATAAATTTTGATTAACCAGTTGAAGGAAGTTCTTTTGCATAATATTGTTACTCAGACTAGTTTTAAAATTTTTATAAGTTGATTTTAAAGCAGAAGTTTTCAACTTGTGTGTTGCCTCGAGAAGTTTGGAAAATATTTAAAATTACTAGTTTTTAATTTCACTAAATTAACATTGGTTTATGCCCAAATTATGTAGATTATATTAACGAAAACATGATAAGCTTTGCGACGTACTAATAATAACTTTTGTAAATTATTTATAATATTCTCTCCTTTTAATTTTTGATATAGAATTGCATTTTTACATAACAAAAACATTTAAACAAAACATTTTTAACAAAAACAATTTTTTATATAAAACTTCAATTATCTAGATTGATAGTTGAAAAAAGACTTAAATAAAAATGGTCATAATAAATCATAACAAATAGATTTCATTTAGATTAAAGCATAAATCTTAATAATGAAAGATTAGTCATAAAAACCTGATTATTATAGCTACACTTCATTTTGCATTATAACATTTTTGGAGAAAACTTCATTTTTGAAACTTGGAATATTATTCAAACAAATCTCTACAAGGAACTTCTTTCATCAAGGAATAGTTCTGAATGACAAATTTGACAAAAAATTATCAATTAATAATTAACATTTGTACAATAACTTATTAGTTAATTAAAATAATTGTACTGATATAGACAGAAATGATCAAAATAAAAGCCTATAAATGAGCATAATTTCGTTAATTTCTTTTAGTTGTCAGGATTATTTTTTATTTCATTGTCTTTTCATAAAAATGGCGTGTATAAATATGCGTTACTTTTAAAGGTTTTGAATAAACAATTAAATAAACAATTAAATAAACTATGCAATGATTTAATTAATAGAAAGCGCTACTCAAACACACGCTTCACTATATATTTCCGCAGTTTTACTGCCATCATCAAAATTCTAAAGGTATTATAAATTTAATTAACAAATTACAAAATGTTATTATTTTAAAAGTGATTCTATTCAATTTAAATAATTAATTATTTTGCGATCAGATAAAGAATTTTTTTATTATTTGACTATGAATGAGTAATGATATTGATGGTTTATTGATATTCACAAATTTTCGGCTAAGGCTTTTTTTATGAATTTCAATAAAATATCGATACCATTACTGATTCATAGTCAAATAATAAAAAAATTAACTACATTAACAATAAACATGCATTCAATTTACTACCCTAACTATGGTAAAATCAGACATGTCCAGCGTACTCGAATCTTTCAATCAACAATGTTGAATTATTCGAGTAAGATGATGACTGAAAGTCTCTCCAATGTATGTGATAATAAAATTTTCCAAAATATATTAATTATTTTAGTTCAATTAAAAACTTTTTAAAAATTAAGTTTTCCAAGTTGTTTTTAAAATCTCTAAATAATTATTGAAGCCTGCGCTCGTTTAAGGTTTTGTTGTTGAAATAAAATAAGGATACTTAGTGTATACTTAAGTATTTAGAATACATATAAATTCCAATTAACTCTATAAAATTATATAATTATTGTAATATTTTACAATTTTTATTTTTAACCATAATACATATTTAAAAGGTTTTATTTCACCATTCAATGGTTTATGTACAAATAAATATAATTAATATATATATATAAGAAACAATTGTTAAATACAATGTAGTTTTTGAAAGGCATATTAATGAAAAGAAAAATTTTTATTTTAATTAATTTAGGTTATCTGATTTTGCTAATCACAATTTCACTATATTAACATGCTATTAAAGGATGTATATTAATCATTTCATATATAAATTTATATGTTGTTTGAATGTTGTTGATTAAGCTTATTATGCAATTTTAATAAGTACTTTAAGAAGCGAAAATAATGAAAAGTTTGATAAAAGAAATGACGATAAAAACAATAGGCATAATATGACAATTCTATATATATATAACATTATTACTAATACGATTCAATATGTAGTAGCAACGGGAGGTGTGTACAAAGGGCAGGTACGTAATAAGCACAAGCTAGTGACTTGCGCTTACTAGAAATTCCTCGTTCAAGTGGAATAATTTCAATCCACTTTTACTGACACAACAGTGATTTAGCAGATTACCCGGCCATTTCTATCTTGGAATAATACTCGCTGTTACTGCCATTGTAGCGCGCGTGAGACTCCAGACATCTAAGGGCATCACAGACCTGTTATTTCTCAACTTCATTTAGCTAAATGCTATTTATTCCTCTAAGAAGTCACCATTTGCGTTATTACCTGTTTTTATTTTTATGTAATTGTTCTTTTGGTAATTAACTTACTGTTATAGTTACATTACGAATTACTGATTCTGTACCATTATACTAGAATCCTATAATCGGAAAACATTAATCAAGAACATCATATCCATTCATAAAAAATGAAATTAAACCATTAAATCGTAACTATTACATCATTATTGTTTCCGTATATAACATTTAAAAAAGATTATGATGGCAGACTGAAGGTGAGGATAATTTCCTCGATATATATTTCTTTTGTTTGGCGTTACTGAGCTTTTATTAATAATGGGCCATAGTTTTTTCGATATTTTTTTCGTGATATTTGTTAATTAAATCAGGTAATTAGATATTACATATTTTTTTGAATAATTATGGCATCTATAATTACATAAAATTCAAAGGCTGAATAAACTGTAAATGTATTTAACATCGATTTGACTGATATAATAAAAAGTAATTTCCGAACTAAATGACCAGGTATAAGACTCTAGAGATATTAAACTGACTTAAGATGAAAATGTTTGGTTACAAGAGATGCAAATCATGTATCCTACAGAAATGACGATTACTGAAGTTGCTAATTGTTACTTGCAAATAACATCAATTGTTGTTTTAATAATTGTGGAATTGTAGAAACCAGCTGATAGTTTTATAAGAATTGAAACCAAAGTCTTGATTCTTTAGTTACATTTGATATTGAATGGCCGAATAATAATAATAATAATAATATTATTATTATTATTATTATCATTATTATTATTATTATTATTATTATTATTATTTTTATTATTATTATTATTATTATTTTTATTATTATTATTATTATTATTATTATTATTATTTTTATTATTATTATTATTATTATTATTATTATTATTATTATAATTATTATTCTATATACAAATATTTGAACAAATTAGGTCAAACATATGTTCAAAATCATTTTTTAAGAATATTTAAATTGCACGTTGTTTAGAAGTTTTAATTTTTAAAAGATTTCTATCTTCGAATATTTTATGATATTCCATGATTTGTGCATGGCTTAAATATATTATTTATTTATTTGCAATGTATCATAGTATCAACATAACGTGCATGGTGGAAAAGAGTCGTTTTTGAGAGTTTCATTTAACCTAAATATTTGAAATTTTTACAAAATTTCCGAAATACAATAGGAGCAAGAATTGGATTGTAAATGAAGCACCAATAAAGTATCAAATGAATATCCAGTTTTAACGGGTATTTTTGTCAACATTTTATCAAAAATTATAAATTTTGATTTTTCTATAAAATCACAAATTTTACAAAATTTTAAAAACTTTAATTTTCTAAATCTTACAAAACCGAGACTTTAACAAAATTTAAATAAAATTTTCAACGAAATATTTAACAAATTTTTTTACTAAAACTCATTTACCCTTAGTTTCATCGTGCAACCGTCATTTCCGCTCTCAAGGTTTTGATCACAGTCAACTGATGGAATTGATTGATTTTAGCAAGCGCAATTTTTTGATGTAGGATGAATCTAAGTGTAAAATAGTTTTGGTAAAAACGTTTTTTAAATATTTCGTTGAAGATTTTATTTAAATTTTGTTAAAGTCTCTGTTTTGTAAAATTTTTG